>OX387242.1:190041621-190051621 GCA_947561735.1 Cenchrus americanus
GCCCCTCCTTGGGAGGATTTCTCCTTTTGCTCCTCGGCCCACGGGGTATTAGCAACCGTTTCCGGTTGTTGTTCCCCTCCCAAGGGCAGGTTCTTACGCGTTACTCACCCGTTCGCCACTGGAAACACCACTTCCCGTTCGACTTGCATGTGTTAAGCATGCCGCCAGCGTTCATCCTGAGCTAGGATCGAACTCTCCATGAGATTCATAGTTGCATTACTTATAGCTTCCTTATTCGTAGACAAAGCGGATTCGGAATTGTCTTTCCTTCCAAGGATAACTTGTATCCATGCGCTTCAGATTATTAGCCTGGAGTTCGCCACCAGCAGTATAGCCAACCCTACCCTAATGATATCTTGGTTATAATAGGAACGGCACATTATGGCAAAAAAAAGTTTGATTCAGAGGGAGAAGAAGCGGCAGAAATTAGAAAAAAAATATCATTTGATTCGTGGATCCTCAAAAAAAAAGATAAGAAGCAAAGTTTCCCCTTTGAGTTTGAGCGAAAAAAATGCAAGAAAAATTGCAATCCCTACCACGTAATAGTGCACCTACACGCCTTCATCGACGTTGTTTTTTAACCGGAAGACCTAGAGCTAACTATCGAGACTTTGGGCTATCCGGACACATACTTCGAGAGATGGTTTATGCATGTTTGTTACCGGGTGCAACAAGATCCAGTTGGTAAGGATAAAATACCCTTTCATATTTGTATGGTTTTCTCGAATTGATGATCGTAGAAGAGCCCTCTTTACCATTCTGTATAAATGGACTATTCTATTTATATAGATATGGTAGAGGGGCGTATCCAATCCCCTTTTATCCACAAGTTCCCCGCTCTTTAGTTTAAGAAGGTAGAGCTGTTTGGTAGCTCACAAAGCTCATAACCTTGGGGTTACGGGTTCGATACTCACTACCCGCTCCATATTCCTTCTTTATGATATATGTATCATCCATTTGTATATGGTATATGGATTTTTTTTTTCTTTACTAAAAGAGTTTCGGTCTAACTGTTTTTTATTTTTTCTCTTGTTCCGAGAAAAAAATAAAAGAAAGAAAAAAATACGAAAGAAAAGCGTCCATTGTCTAATGGATAGGACAGAGGTCTTCTAAACCTTTGGTATAGGTTCAAATCCTATTGGACGCAATCTTTTTTCTATCTATTCTTTAAATAACTATACTAAAAACTAAGAAAACTTTTTTGCATGATTCAAATAAAAAATCTTTCTCAATGATTCCTCTTCTACTAACACGAGTTATACTAATAAGAGTAGACATGCTATATTTATGTTTGTTCCTGAAGGGAAAACCGTTCAAGCTGTTCCTGAATAGCTTCCTTCAAAAGGGTTTCTGCTTGCTCGGTGAATGTCTTGCTAGAAGATATAATTTCTTGGAATTGAGGTTTAGTATCTTTTAGGTGTGTTACTTTTTATTGGCATTGGAAACACATCACATTATGGCAGGGCAACGTTTCACAATTTAATGAATCCTCCACTTATTTGATGGGATGGTTAAGAGATTACCTATGGTTAAACTCTTCACAACTTATCAATGGATATAATCCTTTTGGGATGAATAGCTTATCAGTATGGGCTTGGATGTTCTTATTTGGACATCTTGTTTGGGCTACTGGATTTATGTTCTTAATTTCCTGGCGTGGATATTGGCAGGAATTAATTGAGACTTTAGCATGGGCCCATGAACGCACACCTTTGGCTAATTTAATTCGCTGGAGAGATAAGCCCGTGGCTCTTTCCATTGTGCAAGCAAGATTGGTTGGATTAGGGGGAATTACTATTTCACGGTTTAGGCTGCTCCCATTTCGCTCGCCGCTACTACGGGAATCGCTTTTGCTTTCTTTTCCTCTGGCTACTAAGATGTTTCAGTTCACCAGGTTGTCTCTTGCCTGCTCATGGATTCAGCAGGCAGTTCAAAAGGTTGACCTATTTGGGAATCTCCGGATCTATGCTTATTTTCAACTCCTCGAAGCATTTCGTCGCTTGCTACGCCCTTCCTCATCTCTGGGTGCCTAGGTATCCACCGCAAGCCTTTCCTCCATAGAGTCATTCGATCTAAATGCTACATGAAGAACATAAGCCAGATGACAGAACGTGGAGACCTAGGATGTAGAAGATCATAACATGAGCGATTCAGCAGATTTGGATTCCCTTTCTATATATCCACTCATGTGGTTCTTCATCATATGATTCATATAAGATCCATCTATCTAGAGATTTTTATATACATCTAGAAAGTCGTATGCTTTGGAAGAATCTTGTACATTTTGGGAAGTTGTTTTTAGAAAAAAAGAAGAATCTACTTCAACATATATGCCCTTAGGCACGTCCATACATAACTTAGAAATTACACGTGGAAAGGGTGGCCAATTAGCTAGAGTAGAAGGTGCTGTAGCGAAACGGATTTCAAAAGAGGGTAAATTGTCCACTTTAAGATTACCATCCGGGGAGGTCCGTTTGGTATCCCAAAACTCGCTTAGCAACAATCGGACAAGTGGGTAATGTTGGGGTGAACCAAAAAAGTTTGGGTAGAGCCGGATCTAAGGGTTGGCTAGGTAAACGCCCCGTAGTAAGAGGGGTAGTTATGAACCCTGTGGACCACCCCCATGGGGGCGGTGAAGGGAAAGCCCCCATTGGTAGAAAAAACCCACAACCCCTTGGGGTTATCCTGCGCTTGGAAGAAGAACTAGGAAAAGGAAAAAATATAGTGATAGTTTTATTCTTCGTTGCCGTAAGTAAATGCGTATCTAGGAATATGGAAAATTGCATTTTTGGAATTTGCAATAATGCGATGGGCGAACGACGGGAATTGAACCCGCGCATGGTGGATTCACAATCCACTGCCTTGATCCACTTGGCTACATCCGCCCCTTATCCAGCTAAAGGATTTTCTCTTTTTTCCATTCATCATTATTCTATTTATTATGACCTCCATACCTCGATCGAGATAGTGGACATAGGATGCCACTCTTTAAAATGAAAAAGGATTAATTAGCTGTGACACGAAAAAAACGAATCCTTTTGTAGCTCGTCATTTATTGGCAAAAATCGAAAAGGTTAATATGAAGGAGGAGAAAGAAATTATAGTAACGTGGTCCCAGGCATCTAGCATTCTACCCGCAATGGTTGGCCATACAATCGCGATTCATAATGGAAAGGAACATATACCTATTTACATAACAAATCCTATGGTAGGTCGCAAATTGGGGGAATTCGTGCCTACTCGGCATTTCACGAGTTATGAAAGGGCATGAATGTTTCTTAAATTAAAACGTAAAAAAAAGATTTTTTTTATTACGTCGGGAAATAATTTTCCAGAAGAACCAATGTCCGTTAGGCACCTAATCCTTATGTCATAATAGATCCGAACACTTGCCTCGGATTGACTTCAATATATAATTGCTCCAGTAAATAACTAAAAAAAAAAGAAGGACGGTAGTATAGTAAAGAAAAGGACTAATCATAATATCTATCTTTCAAAGATTCAATAAAAAGACAGTTGGCGGGTCTCTTTGTATGTCTTGTCCGGAAAGAGGAGGACTTAATGATTATTCGTTCGCCGGAACCAGAAGTTAAAATTGTTGTGGATAGGGATCCTGTAAAAACATCTTTTGAGGAATGGGCCAGACCCGGGCATTTCTCAAGAACAATAGCTAAGGGTCCCGATACTACCACTTGGATCTGGAACCTACATGCTGATGCTCACGATTTCGATAGTCATACCGGTGATTTGGAGGAGATCTCCCGAAAAGTCTTTAGTGCTCATTTCGGTCAACTCTCCATTATCTTTCTTTGGTTGAGTGGGATGTACTTCCACGGTGCCCGTTTTTCCAATTATGAAGCATGGCTAAGCGATCCTACTCACATTGGACCCAGTGCTCAGGTGGTTTGGCCAATAGTAGGGCAAGAAATTTTGAATGGTGATGTAGGCGGGGGTTTCCGAGGAATCCAAATAACCTCTGGGTTTTTTCAGATTTGGCGAGCATCCGGAATAACTAGTGAATTACAACTCTATTGTACCGCAATCGGTGCATTGATTTTTGCATCGTTAATGCTTTTTGCTGGTTGGTTCCATTATCACAAAGCTGCTCCCAAATTGGCCTGGTTCCAAGATGTAGAATCCATGTTGAATCACCACTTAGCGGGATTATTAGGACTTGGGTCTCTTTCTTGGGCGGGACACCAAATCCATGTATCTTTACCGATTAACCAATTTCTCGACGCTGGGGTTGATCAAAGAACGAATAAAACCCCTTGTTGAAGCCCTTTATGATAAGCTTCCCTGGATCTGGGGAGTTTCTCTTTCACGGTATTGGGATCGTTTGATCAATTTCCTTGATCGCTACTTAATGGGCGTGCGCTCAAAGGAAACAGGGATTCGCAAACAAAAAGGGGAATTCGTAGTCACTTTTCCTGTTGCGTAAAAAAAAGGCTTTACGCGAGAGCAATAGAGGTTGGGATACATCTATCTCTTCTGAGCAACATCTTTTGGATTCTTAAGACCACCCTTGCAGCAGGATACCGTCTGCTTTAGGTTCTTTATTATCTCCTTCGAGGGGTTTTTAGGATCGTTCAGGCTATATTTAGTCTATTTTGGCTTTTACTGTCTACTTTTCTCAGGGAGATGGTTAAGGACCTCAGAAGATAGAGGAGAGCGCCAGGCGCAGATTTCCGGAATACTTCCCGTTTTCACATTCGATAGATATCATATTCATGGAACTCTGGTCATTGAATCCATAATAGAGTCCGACCACAACGACCGAATTAATTATCCTCATCGATAAACTTAGACTACTAAGTAGAAAAGATTTGAAAATCATGGCATGGGTCTCCTTTTTTTCTTTCTTTAGAGTTTTCTATATGCACAATTTCTCGATGTTTCGGTGAGAATTTCTTGACTTTCCATATATAGAAAGAGATAGACTATAAATGACATCTCTTATGTCAATAAGACCAAAGGGATGGATATTAAATGATAGGAAGTGCTAGGAAGTGAAATAGAATGAAATAGAGCCACTTTGGGCTTCCCTATGAAATGAGGCATGGAACGGAGCCACTACGAAGAAATTCCGGGAGTTACGAAAGAAGCTTCGGACGCATATTGTTCACGGGTTATGAGCGGGAGTTGAACTCTAGGATGTCGAATCTCCCCTTGTTCCTCAGTAGCTCAGTGGTAGAGCGGTCGGCTGTTAACTGACTGGTCGTAGGTTTAAATCCTACTTGGGGAGATTTGATTCATTCTTTAATGTAAGAATAAAGAATTGAATTAAAAGGCTTGCTTTGACCCTTAGGAGTAGGTAACCCGTTCGCTATCCTTGTTTCTATTGCATTCTATCTCATCGTATCACATTCTGTTCTACGATTCCACTTCGATAAAAGGAAAGAGCATACCCAAGTTCAATAGCTTTACGTCCGCTATTCCGATCATGATTTTCCTACCCTCAGGGAGAAAGTAAAGGTCCTTCCCACTTTGGAAGGCTGTGGGCGAGGAGGGATTCGAACCCCCGACACCGTGGTTCGTAGCCACGTGCTCTAATCCTCCGAGCTACGTGCCCACCCCGTCTCCACCGGATCTCTTCCCGGGGGTACCCCCCAAAAGGAACCTTCTTCTCCTCGCCCATTTCATTTCGGGTTAAGAAGATGGGAAAGCGCCTTTCTCTCTATAAGAACAAGTGCGTTCCGAGGTCCGAAGTGGGAGAGAGGGGATGTGATGATTGAGGTTTTGAATAAGACGACCTTTGCGTTTTGGATTTGGATCTTTTTCGTATTTCAAAATAGTGAAAAAGTCAAATAAGAGGTGTTAAGCTTTTTATCATCTCGGCATCGAGCTATTTTGCCGCAGGACCTCCCCTACAGTATCGTCACCGCAAGAGAGTTTAACCACCAAATTCGGGATGGATTGGTGTGGTTCCTCTACGCCTAGGACACCGGAATATCGAATCATGAACGAGAAAAGGCATGAGAGAAATATTGGCTAGTAATTGTGAAGCCCCAATTCTTAACCGGAAGGGACACCAAAGGACTCGCCCTTCCATCTCTTGGATAAATAGAGAGGGAGGGCGAGCTTTTTTTTGGTTTTTTCATCTTTTCATCAAAGAGTTGAACAATGAAGATAGATGGCAAGTGCCCGATCGATTTGATCAGGTCGTGTAGGAACAAGGTTCAAATCGTTCGTTCGTTAGGATGCCTCACCGCATACATCACCGCACTTCCACTTGACACCTATTTAAACGGCTCGTCTCGCCGCTACCTTATCCTATTTCCATACTTCGTCGCTCCATCCCCGTATGGGTGGAGAACCCGTCGCTGTCTCGGCCGTGCTACCGGAGGCTCTAGGGAAGTCGGAGGAGAGAGCACTCATCTTGGGGTGGGCTTACTACTTATATGCTTTCAGCAGTTATCCTCTCCACACTTGGCTACCCGGCGTTTACCGTAGGCACGATAACCGGTACACCGAGGTGCGTCCTTCCCGGTCCTCTCGTACTAGGGAAAGGTCCTCTCAATGCTCTAACGCCCACACCGGATATGGACCGAATCGTCTCACGACGTTGTGAACCCAGCCTCACGTACCGCATTAATGGGCGAACAGCCCAACCCTTGGAACCACCTACGGCTCCAGGTGGCGAAGAGCCGACATCGAGGTGCCAAACCTTCCCGTCGATGTGGACTCTTGGGGAAGATCGACCGTTATCCCTAGAGTAACTTTTATCCGTTGAGCGACGGCCCTTCCACTCGGCACCGTCGGATCACTAAGGCCGACTTTCGTCTCTGCTCGACGGGTGAGTCTTGCAGTCAAGCTCCCTTCTCGCCTTTGCACTCGAGGACCAATGTCCGTCCGGCCCGAGGAAACCTTTGCACGCCTCCGTTACCTTTTGGGAGGCCTACGCCCCATAGAAACCGTCTACCCGAGATCGTCCCTTGGCCCGCGGGTCCGACACAAGGTTAGAATCCGAGCTCTTCCGGAGTGGTATCTCACCGATGGCTCGGCCCCCCCGGAAGGGGGTCTTCTTCGCCTTCCACCTAAGCTGCGCAGAAAGGCCCAAAGCCAATCCCGGGGAACAAGAAAGCTTCATAGGGTCTTTCCGTCCAGGTGCAGTGTAGTCCGCATCTTCATAGACATGTCTATTTCACCGAGCCTCTCTCCGAGACAAGTGCCCGGATCGTTACGCCTTTCGTGCGGGTTGGAACTTACCCGACAAGGAATTTCGCTACCTTAGGACCGTTATAGTTACGGCCGCCGTTCACCGGGGCTTCGGTCGCCGGCTTCCCCGTCATCGGTTCACCAACTTCCTTGACCTTCCTGAAGCACGGGGAAGGGCGTCGCCCCCATACATGGTCTTACGACTTTGCGGAGACCCGTGTTTTTGGTAAACAGTCGCCGGTCCCGGTCACCGCGACCCCCTTTTGCGAGGGGGCACCCCTTCTCCCGAAGTTACGGGGCTATTTTGCCGAGTTCCTTAGAGAGAGTTGTCTCGCGCCCCTAGGTATTCTCTACCTACCCACCCGTGTCGGTTTCGGGCACAGGTACCCTTTTGTTGAAGGTCGTTCGAGTTTTTCCCGGGAGTATGGCATGGGTTACATACTTCGGCGCCGTAGCGCCGGGTATGAGCCTCGTGGAGAAGCAATGGCTAGTCCACGGGGCTCATACTTCGCTGCAGCCTCTTGGTACTCGGACCTCGGCTCGAGGCATTTTCTCTACCCCTTCTTACCCCGAAAAGCAGGGTCACCTTGTGTCCTTAAACCTATAACCATCTTTCGGCTAACCTAGCCTCCTCCGTCCCTCCGTACCAACAAGGGGTAGTACAGGAATATTGACCCGTTGTCCATCGACTACGCCTTTCGCCCGATCTTAGGCCCCGACTCACCCTCCGTGGACGAACCTTGCGGAGGAAACCTTGGGTTTTCGGGGCATTGGATTCTCAACAATGTTTTCGTTACTCAAGCCGACATTCTCGCTTCCGCTTCGTCGACCCCCGCTTTCGCGTTTGCTTCCCTCTAAGGCGGAACGCTCCCCCTACCGATGCATTTTGACATCCCACGCCTTCGGCGCATCGCTTAGCCCCCGTTCATCTTCGGCGCAAGGGCGCTCGATCGCTGAGCTATTACGCACTCTTTAAAGGGTGGTCGCTTCTAGGCAAACCTCCCGGCTGTCTTTGCACCCCCACCTCCTTTATCACCGAGCGGTCATTTAGGGGCCTTAGCCGGTGATCCGGCCGTTTCCCTCTCGACGATGAAGCTTATCCCCCATCGTCTCACCGGCCGACCTTGACCCCTATTATTTTTGGGTTATATCTAGTATTCGAGTTTGCCTCGATTTGGTACCGCTCGCGCAGCCCGCACCGAAACAGTGCTTTACCCCTAGATGTCCGACAATGTCACCGCCGCGCCTCAACGCATTTCGGGGAGAACCAGCCTAGCTCGGGTTCGAGTGGCATTTCACCCCTAACCACAACTCATCCGCCGATTCTTCAACATCGGTCGGTTCGGACCTCTCGCTTAGTTTCATCCAAGCTTCATCCTCGGTCATGGATAGATCACCCGTGTTCGGGTCCATAAGCAGTGACAATCGCCCTATGAAGAATCGCTTTCGCTACGGCTCCGGTGGGTTCCATTCCCTTAACCAAGCCACCGCCTATGAGTCGCCGGCTCATTCTTCAACAGCACGCACGCGGTCGAGATCACTTTCCCCTCCCACCGCTTGGGAGCTCAAGCACGGTTTCATGTTCTATTTCACTACCCACCGGGCGTTCTTTTCACCTTTCCCTCACGGTACTACTTCGCTATCGGTCACCTGTAGAGTATTTAGCCTTGCAAGGTGGTCCTTGCCGATTCACACGGGATTCCACGTGCCCCATGCTACTCGGGTCGAGCGTAAGCTAGTGATGCTTTCGGCTACCGGACTTTAGCCATCTAGGGTGCGGCACTCAACCGCTTCGCCTAGCAAAAGACAACGCTTGTATTGCTCTCCCACAACCCCCGTTTTCATGGTTTAGGTCGCTCCCATTTCGCTCGCCGCTACTACGGGACTCGCTTTTGCTTTCTTTTCCTCTCGGCTACTAAGATGTTTCAGCTCACCAGAAGTTGTCTCTTGCCTCGCTCATGGATTCAGCAGCAGCTCAAAAGGTTGACCTATTTGGGAATCTCCCGGATCTATGCTTATTTTCAACTCCCCGAAGCATTTCGTCGCTTGCTACGCCCTTCCTCGTCTCTGGGTGCCTAGGTATCCACCGCAAGCCTTTCCTCTTTTGAACCTCGCCATTAATGTTAAGGCTATGCCATCCTAAGGTGCTACTAAATGGAAGGATCTTATCAACGTCCATGAATGCGAAATCATGGATCGGAACTCGACGAATTGGCAAAATTGGTGCTATCATAGTATCCGCTAAGTTCACGGGCCGGGAGATAAGCGGACTCGAACCGCCGACATCCGCCACAGGGGTAAACCACCGCCTCTCGGGCCTCCCCGACGGGTTCTACCATAGAGGACAACGATAGGCAATAACTCCCCCCCCGAACACAGCCTTACAACTTTCATCGTACCGTGCTCTCCAAAGAGCAACTCTTCTCAAAATCTCAAAACAAAAGGTGCTGAGTTGGAATCCCATTCTAAGGATTCTTGTGGTTTCGGGAAATCCAGGCTACAGGAGAACCAAGAACGGGGAGCTCTCCCCTTTTTCCGCCCGACTCTTTGATCTTAACTTAAGAATGCCGGTTTTAAGAACGAGTGATTGCCCTTCTCCGACCCTTACCGCCCAACCGGAGAGCGGATGGCTAATGTGTTCCACTTATTGAACAGGGGTCTATGGTCGGTCCGTGACCCCCGGACCCCCGAAGGCGTCCTTGGGGTGATCTCGTAGTTCCTACGGGGTGGAGACAATGGGGTCGGTCCATGGATTTTCCTTCCTTTTGCCACATTTCGCTCAAAGGGTTGAAGGGAGATAGTGCATCAAGCTATTCGCAAGGGCCAACTTGATCCTCTTCCC
>OX387242.1:190056621-190059121 GCA_947561735.1 Cenchrus americanus
GCATTTCGTCGCTTGCTACGCCCTTCCTCGTCTCTGGGTGCCTAGGTATCCACCGCAAGCCTTTCCTCCATAGAGTCATTCAATCTGAATGCTACATGAAGAACATAAGCCAGATGACGGAACGTGGAGACCTAGGATGTAGAAGATCATAACATGAGCGATTCGGCAGATTTTGATTCCTTTTCTATATATCCACTCATGTGGTACTTCATCATACGATTCATATAAGATCCATCTGTCTAGAGATCGTCATATACATCTAGAAAGCCGTATGCTTTGGAAGAAGCTTGTACCAGCTTTGGGAAGGGGTTTTTTGAGAAGAAAGAAGAATCTACTTCAACCGATATGCCCTTAGGCACGGCCATACATAACATAGAAATCACACGTGGAAGGGGTGGGCAATTAGCTAGAGAAGCGAGTGCCGTAGCGAAACCGATTGCAAAAGAGGGTAAATTGGCCACTTTAAGATTACCATGCGGGGAGGTCCGTTTGGTATCCCAAAACTCGCTTAGCAACTGAACGGACAAGTGGGTAATGTTGGGGTGAACCAAAAAAGTTTGGGTAGAGCCGGATCTAAGTGTTGGCTAGGTAAACGCCCCGTAGTAAGAGGGGTAGTTATGAACCCTGTGGACCACCCCCATGGGGGCGGTGAAGGGAAAGCCCCCATTGGTAGAAAAAACCCACAACCCCTTGGGGTTATCCTGCGCTTGGAAGAAGAACTAGGAAAAGGAAAAAATATAGTGATAGTTTTATTCTTCGTCGCCGTAAGTAAATACATATCTAGGAATATGGAAAATTGCATTTTTGGAATTTGCAATAATGCGATGGGCGAACGACGGGAATTGAACCCGCGCATGGTGGATTCACAATCCCACCGCCTTGATCCACTTGGCTACATCCGCCCCTTATCCAGCTAAAGGATTTTCTCTTTTTTCCATTCATCATTATTCTATTTATTATGACCTCCATACCTCGATCGAGATAGTGGACATAGGATGCCACTCTTTAAAATGAAAAAAGGAGTAATTAGCTGTGACACGCAAAAAAAACGAATCCTTTTGTAGCTCGTCATTTATTGGCAAAAATCGAAAAGGTTAATATGAAGGAGGAGAAAGAAATTATAGTAACGTGGTCCCGGGCATCTAGCAATCTACCCGCAATGGTTGGCCATACAATCGCGATTCATAATGGAAAGGAACATATACCTATTTACATAACAAATCCTATGGTAGGTCGCAAATTGGGGGAATTCGTGCCTACTCGGCATTTCACGAGTTATGAAAGGGCATGAATGTTTCTTAAATTAAAACGTAAAAAAAAGATTTTTTTATTACGTCGGGAAATAATTTTCCAGAAGAACCAATGTCCGTTAGGCACCTAATCCTTATGTCATAATAGATCCGAACACTTGCCTCGGATTGACTTCAATATATAATTGCTCCAGTAAATAACTAAAAAAAAAAGAAGGACGGTAGTATAGTAAAGAAAAGGACTAATCATAATATCTATCTTTCAAAGATTCAATAAAAAGACAGTTGGCGGGTCTCTTTGTATGTCTTGTCCGGAAAGAGGAGGACTTAATGATTATTTGTTCGCCGGAACCAGAAGTTAAAATTGTTGTGGATAGGGAACCAGATTTGGCGAGCATCCGGAATAACTAGTGAATTACAACTCTATTGTGCCGCAATCGGTGCATTGATTTTTGCATCGTTAATGCTTTTTGCTGGTTGGTTCCATTATCACAAAGCTGCTCCCAAATTGGCCTGGTTCCAAGATGTAGAATCCATGTTGAATCACCACTTAGCGGGATTATTAGGACTTGGGTCTCTTTCTTGGGCGGGACACCAAATCCATGTATCTTTACCGATTAACCAATTTCTCGACGCTGGGGTTGATCAAAGAACGAATAAAACCCCTTGTTGAAGCCCTTTATGATAAGCTTCCCTCGGATCCGGGAAGTTTCTCTTTCACGGTATTGGGATCGTTTGATCGATTTCCTTGATCGCTACTTAATGGGCGTGCGCTCAAAGGATACAAACGAGGATTCGCAAACAAAAAGGGGAATTCGTAGTCACTTTTCCGGCTCGCGTAAAAAAAAGGCTTTACGCGAGAGCAATAGAGGTTGGGATACATCTATCTCTTCCGAGCAACCTCTTTTGGATTCTTAAGACCACCCTTGCAAGTAGGATACCGTGCTCGCTTTAGGTTCTTTATTATCTCCTTCGAGGGGTTTTTAGGATCGTTCGGGCTATATTTAGTCTATTTTGGCTTTTACCGTCTACTTTTCTCGGGGAGATGGTTAAGGACCTCGAAGATAGAGGAGAGCGCCGTGGGCGCGATTTCCGAATACTTCCCGTTTTCACATTCGATAGATATCATATTCATGGAACTCTGGTCATTGAATCCATAATAGAGTCCGACCACAACGACCGAATTAATTATCCTCATCGATAAACTTAGACTACTAAGTAGAAAAGATTTGAAAATCATGGCATGGGTC
>OX387242.1:190664121-191060453 GCA_947561735.1 Cenchrus americanus
AGAACTGAAAAAAAATCCCTCCTCCGTGCCTCCCCGCGACGGCACGCGCACGACGCAAGCTTCCTGGGCGGCGCCACCCCCCATGCTGGCCACTGCTCCTCGGGATGCACCCCTTGCGATTCACGACTGCACCACGCCGTGCGTCGCTGCAGCCCCTCGCTGCATGACCGCGCCCCTTCCCAGCGGCCGCCGCAGCCCCCACGCAGGTGCCGCATGGATGACAAACCGCAGGAATCCCCTCGCAAAGAGCATCCACAAGACCGCAAAACCTGGTGGAGAAGATTGTGCGCTCCAAGACCTACCAAAGAACCTACTAGAAGGAGTAGTGATTCGGCCTCACCGCCGTGACGCTGGTCGACAAGGCCATGGATCTCGACCACACCGGCAGGATCTACGACAGCTACTGCGAGATGCATGTCCACCCTGTTCCTCTGTCTCACGCTCAAGATGCTGCAAATCCAGCCATGTTTTTGCACCAGTAATGAACGAGTGGTGAATAGTTTTCATTCCAGGGCTCACACTTACTCATGTTGATGAGTTCATCGATGAGTCGCTGAAAAAGGACTACTCATATGATACAGCTAGCCCTGCCCCTGTATTCAAAAAAGATTTGTTTTAGTCCATATGTTCAGTGAGCTTCTCTGAGTTGGTCTGAAATAACTATAGCTTTCAGTTTTATCCCATAACTCATAAGTGAACTTTTGTGGATTGTTTGTTTTTGATGTGTCTGGAACTCTAGAACTAAGAAGTGCACTTGAGGATGATTTTGAGGAAGAAGAGGAGGACAAGCAAGGGAATGAACCTATGGAAATCGACGAACCTAATGGCCATGAAAAAGTTAACACACTTTCAATTCAATTTGCAATGAGTAACAAATTTTAATTTAGTATTCTAAAATCATCTTTATCATCTATTCAGGGTAGTCATCTCTTCCATGCTTACCGAATGGGATAGGGACCGGGACCGGGACCGGAAACACGAAAGGGATCACATGTATGCTGCTCCATGTGAACTGC
Source organism: Cenchrus americanus (assembly GCA_947561735.1). Classification (NCBI taxonomy): domain Eukaryota; kingdom Viridiplantae; phylum Streptophyta; class Magnoliopsida; order Poales; family Poaceae; genus Cenchrus; species Cenchrus americanus. The sequence goes on from OX387242.1 coordinate 190,665,138, forward strand.
ACTCATATCTTGGTTTATTGTTGAATTATTATGACTGTTTCTTTGCCAGCTAATTATTGAAGGACCGAAACGGCGAACCAGAGAGGGGGGAGTGAATGGGAGCTGATAAAAATTCTTCTCGAAGGAGATGGAAACTCCTACAAGATGAACACGGCTTCCAACACACGTCTCCGACTCACTACCAAGGTTGGTCAAGCCCATGTAGCCACTGGAGTGCCACTGGACCTAGGAACCAACACACCACCTTCCGACCCGAGAAACGCAGCGGAAAGACCAAACCTCGAGTCTACAGACCCACACTGGTCAGACCGGTGAGTACCACCGGTCAGACCGGTCCCTGCTGGTGAAACTGAGCAACTTCCACAAAGTGGCTCTACACCGGTCAGACCGGTGAGACACACCGGTCAGACCGATGGCAGCCTGAAAGCCCCCAAGGCACCAAACAGGCAAACCGACCACCAAACGGACCCAAACTCGAAACAGCAGCACCAAAGGACAACAACAAACACACCAAGATGTTCACCCGAGCAAAAACCCACAAGGGCTCGGACCGGTCAGACCGGTCAAAAGGACCGGTCAGACCGGTGTAGCCTGGGACGCTCGGGATGAACAGCACCCGCGGGTCAACTCCCCCAAATCCAAAACTCAATCTCTCGAATCGCTCCACGAACTTGAACAAGACATTGGGGATATTAGGAGCACCTCATGAGGAGTCCATAGCCAAGTTTAATCCCACCAAAACTCGTCCAAAAGGAGGAATCGAAGAAATCCCGCCGAAAGCGCTTCCAACCCAAGAACTCAAGAAACCCCAAAATCGAGCACCTTTACTCACGGATTTAGGAGGGGAATCACATCCCAAAGAACCACGAAGGGTTCCCACAAATTTCCCCCATCAAATCCCCAAGAGAAAGGTCCCGAAAACAACCCAAAGAAATCACCAAGAGAGAGCTCCGAAAATCACCACCAAGAACAACCGGGGAAAACACATCCAAACCTTGAGGAACCACGCCGAATCATCTATACATGAAATAAAGGTTCGTACAAGGTCTAGCAAACCGCCCGATCATCCATCCCTCTCAACAAGATCTCTCTGTGAAGCTCTCTTGCTAGTCCTAAAGAAAACCTAAGGAAAATAGGTGGAAAATAGGAAAACTAATGAGCTAGGGTTCCAAAAGTTGGCTGCCATCCTCTCACCTCTTGGGTTATATGGAGGCAACCGAATGTCTAAAATGTCCTTCTCTACTAACTAGGGATACAAGCCCCTCAAGGGAGGATTTGGAATTCTTGATGTCTTCACCATCGGACGGATGCCCGGCGACCGCACCCTGCGTAGCCTCGACGCAAGCCATACGATCCCGACGCGTGTGGATCAACCAAGGAACCCAGTGGTTTTCTGGTGAACCACCGGAAACCCCGCGAACTCGGTGTAGCCTCCGCCAATCTCCACTCATGACTCGGCTCCCACGTAGTCCCGGCTTGACCTTGGTTTTGAGGCACAACCAAGAAACCGTCCACGACTTCATCTTCTTGTTCATGCCACCATGCGGCCCGCACTTGACCCCCGCCGGCCACCGGTCCCTCGAACGAAGCCTACTTGTCTTCTCCACACCCGGAGGCCTCACCGGCGACGACCTTTCGCGCTTGTTCTTCACCCGCACCAACACCCGGTCAAGCCGCAACCCGCACCCGCAATACTTAGCCAAGAATCAGTCCACACAACATTGTCAATCACTCATCACACAAGGAAGCGACCATCCACCGGTCCTCGAACCACACATGGTCCTCAATCTCCCCCTTGATGAGTGCATTGACAACACCCACATGAAAGTAACAAGAGAGAAAAGAAAAAGAAAAGAAACGAACAAAAAGAAACTCCAACAAGCGATCGAAAGCCAATCAAAGGCAAAGAGCAAGATCACTTGAGGAAGACAAGTCTCGGACCCCTTAGGCAAGGGCAACGGCTCGACACATCCGAGACAAAGCAATGCTCAAGCAAAGAGCGCAAACCACCGAATCAAAACTCGAACAACCACAAAGAGCTCCCCCTGCACACATGCAAGCTCCCCCTGAACCAATGCACCTCCCCCTGGACGAAAGCATGCAAGACACCACTTGAAACAGGGCAGCTGCAACAGAACAGCCCCGACCGGTCAGACCGGTCAACACCACCGGTCAGACCGGTGTGCAACATGTGTACAGAACCAGCACTCACACCGGTCAGACCGGTGACCCTGGCCGGTCGATGCCGGTGCACAACAGAGCCCAGAAATGGCTCGAAACCACCTGAAAACCTTCTAAACGCGTCCAGCAAGCCATTCCAAGCTCAAACTTCTCCCCCTTCTTGGCAATGCATGAATCAAGCCAAAAATGCAAAACTTTCAACCTAGAGCTTCTCAAATAGACAAAATTCAACAAAGAATGCTACACATGTCCAAATGAGCAAGTTATGTACTCTACGGCTTCGTATCGATCTCAACTACATGATCACCAAGTTTCACAACCATTGGACGAAGCTAAGATGGATTTTGGCAATTTTGCGAAAAACTTGCCTCTCATGAGCAAAGTCCTAAACATGATCAAAGCATATCAAAATGGCAAAGTCACACAAACTTCATGCTAGGACAGCCATTCTAATCAAAGACCATCACAAACACCCACAAGCACCTCATGTCATGTTAAAGCCACCGAGCCATGTGCCTACTTCTATTTATGAGACTTCTCATTGGTAGGCATCATGCAACGGTTTAGCACCCAAAGCAAATTAAATTCAGCACATATGACATGGGAGCGTATTTTCCAAGCATTTTTCATTTCATTTTCAGATTTGTAAATGGTACATGAAATGTCTTTGCGAGAAAAAGGAACTTATGCTCCTCCACAAGATAAATCAAGAGGGCTAAACATTCATGATGGCAAACGAGCCTTTGGCCCCATAAGATCAATAAACTAGCTATCCAACCACAAATTAAGCATAGCAAAGCCACAAAAACATGTAAAGAGCATGTAAAGGCATTTACACATGAGAGAGCATGCATGTTACATTTTTCAAAAACATAGCTATCAACCATGGATTATTCATCAAGATCATCAAGAGCTAAGCCAAACTAACCATAGCATACCAAACAAGCTCACAAAGACATATATCTCGTTCCATGGTAAACAATGTATATGAGAGAAGCTTTTCCTAACCAATGCATATGATACAAAATGCATGCAATCTAAGATACAAGGATGCCTATACATCATGTTACATATGCCATGCCAAATGCAAGAAATGCACAAAGGAAAGCTATACATATGCTACAAACCGCCGGCTCCTCGAGGGGAGGCAAAACGGGCTCGACACCACCGGCAAAAGAGAGCTCTCACACACCCAACTCAAGAAATCAAACACACACCAAGTTCCCCCCGCAAACGAGTGAAAGTTGCTTGATCTAGGGGTTTGGTGAAAATATCGGCTAGTTGGTCATGTGTGGGTACATGGATCAAAGCTATCTTTCCTCTACGTTGTCTCTCAGAAAGTGGTACCTCACTTCTATGTGCTTGGTTTTGGAATGGAGAACTGGGTTCTTTGCAATGCCTATGGCACTGGTGCTATCACATTGAAGTGGGACATGGGTATACTCCTCACCAAAGTCACTCATGGTGTAGGTGATCCAAAGGAGCTGAGAGCAACAACTAGCGGCGGCAACATACTCTGCCTCGGTCGTGGATTGAGCAACACTCGACTGCTTGCGGGAAGACCAAGACACCAAAGAGGAACCGAAAAACTGGCAAGTCCCAGAAGTGGACTTCCTATCCAACCGACAACCGGCAAAATCCGCGTCTGAAAAACCATGAAGCGCCAAAGAAGAGGACGCGGAGTACCAAAGGCCGAAGTCGGGAGTGTGACGCAAGTACCTGAAAATTCGCTTCACCGCTTGCCGATGCGAAGTCCTCGGAGACGCTTGAAAGCGAGCGCACAGACACATTAACTGTATGTCCGGCCTCGTCACCGTCAAGTAAAGGAGTGACCCGATCATGCTCCGGTACTCCTTCTGGTCCACGTGTTCACCTTCCTCGTCCGCATCAAGAGCTGTATCGTACTCATCGGCGTCGTCATAGCCATGGAGTCCTCCATCTTGAACTTCCGCACAATGTCCTTGGTGTACTTAGCCTGGTGCACAAATGTTCCTTCCTTTGATTGCTTGATTTGTAGTCCGAGGAAGAACTGCAACTCTCCCATCATGCTCATCTCAAATTCCCTGCTCATATCGTCTGCAAACATTGCAACAAGAGAGTTAGACGAGCCACCAAAGACAATATCATCCACTTACACCTGCACAATCAGGATATCTCTCGCCCCGCTCAAAGAAAAACAAGGTCCGATCGACCTTCCCCATCTCAAAACCTCTCTCAAACAAGAACCCCCTCGACCGCCGTACCAAGCTCTAGGCGCCCGCTTCAACCCATACAACGCCTTCCTCAACTTGTACACCCGATGGGGGTACTTCTCACTCTCAAACCCCGGAGGCCGCCTCACATACACTTCTTCCTCCAAGACACCATTCGTAAAAGCACTCTTCACATCCATTTGGTGCAACTTGAACCCTTTAGCCACAGAAAAGGCTAGAAGGATCCTAATCGCCTCCAAACGGGCTACGGGAGCAAAGGTCTCCTCGTAGTCGATCCCCTCCTTCTGACTGAACCCTTGAGCAACAAGTCTCGACTTGTTCCTCACAACCTCACCCTTCTCTCCCTCTTTATTTTTCCACACCCACTTGGTACCAATCGACTTACACCCTGGGGGAGGGTCAACCAACTCCCACACCTGATTCCTCTCAAAGTTCTTCAACTCCTCATGCATCGAATTAACCCAATTGTGATCAGATAGTGCGTGTACAATGTCTTTGGGCTCGAAAGAAGCAACAAATGCAGCATGAGCGAAATGAGAGTTGTTCCGAACCCTCGACCGTGTAGTGCGTTCATTCATGTCGCCGATGATCCTCGAAGCTGGGTGATCCACTTGAACTAGCCGGGGATGTTCTCGCCTCGAAGCTACCTCCCCCTCAACATCAGCTTCTCCTCGTTCTTGATTTGTCGTCGTAGGTGTAGCAGAGGGTCCATCCATCATCGTAGTCGAAGTAGTGGGTACATGTTCAGCCGGGGGCACCGCACCGCCATCTTCATCCTCACCATGTTCATGCTCCTCCTCCTGAAAGATCTCCTCGCCAAGCTCATCATCACCTGCACACTCAAAGACAAGCTGACTACGTGGCTCTGTCTCGTCGAAGGTTACCTCGCAAGTCTCCACGATTTGGTTAGTTTCAAGATTGAGCACACGATATGCTCTAGAATGAGATGCATAACCAAAGAAAATGCCATCGACAGACCTAGCCTCAAACTTATCCAACTTCCTGCCTTTCTTCAGAATGAAACACTTGCAACCAAAGACATGGAAGTGACTCACCTTGGGTGTGCGACCATGCATCAACTCATAGCATGTCTTCTTCTTGTGCACATTGAGGTATATCCTGTCCGACACATAGCATGCGGTATTCACCGCCTCAGCCCAATACCTCCTTGGAGTCCTATGCTCATCAAGCATCGTCTGAGCCATCTCGCACAAGGTCCTGTTCTTCCTTTCCACAACACCATTCTGGGGAGGCGTACACGGACTCGAAAACTGGTGCTCAAGACCCAAGTCGTGGCAAAAGGTTTCAAAACGAGAGTTCCTGAATTCCGAGCCATTATCACTGTGGATAGCTCGTATGGCATCTCCGTGCCTCTCGTTCCTCAACCTCAAGACTAAATCTCGAACAAAACCAAACGTCTCCCCCTTCTCCTCGAGAAAGAACACCCACGCATACCGAGAATAGTCGTCCACCACAACAAGGACATACCACTTCCCACCCGCAGATCGCACATGAGCTGGGCTAACAAGGTCCATATGGAGCAGCTCGCATGGACGCTCAGTCATCACATCGGTGAGAGGCGGGTGAGAAGAGGCCACCATCTTGGCATGCCTACACGGAACACAAACCAACTCTTTCTCAAGCCTCAACCGTGGCAATCCTCAGACCAAATTGAGTTTACTCAAGCGAGACAAAAGGTCAAAGCTCAATTGTCCCAACTTCCTATGCCACCTCCACAACTCACTCGAAGAACCAGCCAAGAAACAACGCTCCACACCCGAAGACTAAGAAAAATCAGCACGAAACACCTGACCCTCGGGAACGACCATACAAACAAGGTCCCCTCGAGAGTCCACAATCCGAGAACCACCTGGCCGAAACAACACCTCAAAGCCCTCATCCAATAACTGGGACACAGAAAGCAAATTGTACCCCAGCGATTGAACAAGAGCAACACGCCTCAGAGTGATCTTGTCACTCACTTCTATCTCACCTTCTGAAAGCACACGCCCACGCCCATTGTCCCCAAAAGTGATGTACCTCCTTGTCACCACCGGGACGAGACTTGAGAACCACCCCCTGTCTCCGGTCATATGCCTCGAGCAACCGGAGTCAATCAACCAAATGTTCTTCAAGTGTCCCACCTGAAATTCAAAAACGAGCACGTGAGCAAACAAACGACTCAGCACTGGGGTTAGTACCAAAAGAGTAAAACCAGTGCCGAGCCATTTGCTCGAAAATGGGGTTAGCACCAACCAAAGCATCTCTCCTACCAAAGCTACCTCCACGAACACCACCACGGTAACCACCCTGAGGAACCACCCCTCTCTGCCTGGAGGAGGACCAAATCCACGCAAGAAAGCCCATGGAACGTCCTTCCTCTCCAACTCAAAACCACGACTCCTCCGATCCCCGTATTGAGCACGAGGAGGAGAACGCCTAGCAAACTGACCACCTGCACCCTTTCCAGCCCAACCACCAGAACCACGACCACCAGAAACAACCCTCGCACTTGTACGAGCTCGAAACCTGAACAGCTGTTTGTCCAGGCCTGCACCGGTCTGACCGGTGCCCCACACCGGTCTGACCGGTGTGACTCGGGCGAGCGCCTCCAACAGCCTTCCGCTCTCCCCAAGCCCGAACTGTCCTCACACTCGCCTTGGCCCTGGGCATCTGCATACGAGGCTCAAGTACACCATCGGAAGGGTGGTACTTGTCCTTGTTAGCCCACTTCTTTGCCATTCTCTCCTCACGCTTCCTCTTGAAGCAAAACTCCTCCTTATGGCCATCTCTCCCACAATAGCCACAATGGAACCTCGCAAGCTTAGGCTTAGGCTTGGGATGTGGCTGCTCACTTGGTTTCTCTCCACTCAAATCCTCCACCGGTTTTTCACCACTAGCCTTCTCACTCTCCTTCCCAAAGAATACTTTCCCCGAAGTGCTCACAAACTTGATAGGCTTTTGTAGATCGTTTGTGGGTGTAGGAAACACGGGTGGAGCTGGGGTTGTGTCTAGTCGGTTCCTAAGATGGTTAGGTTTTGGAGGGAAATCATTTTTTGGTGGGTTTTTGGTGGCTCCGAGATATTCTCTCCACTTCCCCCACCAACCTTGTTTGCCCCAAGCCCCTCACCATCTTGCCTCTTAAAGGCCTCGATCATCATCCTCAACTGAGGCTCATGACTTGACAACCAACCCGTCAACTTCCTCAAGTCATCATTCTCATCCTGCAAACGATCAACATATTGTGCAAGCTCCAAATTTTTCAATGCATGCATTTCACAGGTAGAGCAAGATGTAGGCATGGGTTCCTTCAATTTAGCCTCAAGCGAACTAGTGTAAGCATGCATCTCATCAATCTTAGCATGCAAAACAGGGCAAGAAGTGCAGGCACCTAGCAAAGCAGGTCTAGACTTAAGCTCAGCCACTTCAACCCTAAGCACATCTAGTTCCTCACACTTGGAGGCATGCTTCTCCTTAAACAAAGCAAGATCAGCAAGGAATATAGAGCAATCAGCACAATCATTCTCATCCGAAACGACAGGGCTAGCCTTAAGGGACTCAATCTCAAGCTTGCTATCAAGCACCTGTGTCTCTAGCTCGGCCACTCTAGTCTTAGCATCCTCGAGTGAAGCCCTAAGCTCTTTCCTCATTTTCTTGGCCTCTCTAAGCATGTCATCACGGTTATCAAGCAAAGAGCCAAGCCTCTCATTCTCCTGGCGCAAGAAGGGAAGTTCATCACGCACCTCGTCGGCGGACTCAGAGTCCGAGTCGCTCTGCGTGCTCTTCTCGCTGCCGGAGCTCAGCGCCATGGTGCAGAAGCCATCTCTTGCGAAGCAGCTCAGCTCGCTCAGGTTCTTGGACGACTTCTTGTTCTTGCGGAGATCTCCCTCATCTTCACTGCTGCTCGAGCTCGAGGTGGAGTACGCGGAACTGGAGTCGACGTCGCTCGCTCCAACCATCGCTCGGGCCTTGCCTCGACTCTCCTTCTTCCTCGATCGTCGCTCGTCCTTGTCCTTGTTCTTGTGCTTGCTCTTGTGGTCGCGCCTCGAACGGTACTCTCCGTCCATCCTCGGCTTGTGCTTGTAGCTGTCCTTGTTCTCGGCCTTCTCCGGGCAGTCGGCGACGAAGAAAGTCCTCGTGTTCCTCCTCATGTTCACGCGGTTCTCGTGCAGCCTCTCGAACCGCCTCGTCAACAGCGCCAGCTCGTCCTCTCCAAGGTCATCAAACTCCTCATCTGGCATAGACATCAAAGAGGAAAAGGAGAACATCCTGGTGGATGGGTTAGAGTTAGCCTTTCCTTTGGAACCACCAACGAGGGCAAGACTATGGGAATCAGTCGGTCCCTCGAGCTTGGCAGTAATGCCCCTATCCACCTCAGCCGACTTGAGCTTCGAGAACAACTCGTTCACCGTCAGAGTGTCATGCTTCTACGACTCCACAATGGCCTCGAACTTTCCGCCCCAAATCGTACAATCCAAAGAGTGTAAGAGCTTGACCGCTCTATCATGATCATCGTACGGGAGCACGTCCACATTGGCCCTCATGTTGTTCACCACCACTGTGAACCTCTGAAACAAGGCATCGATGGACTCACCGAGGAGATGAGTGAAGTTCTCGTACTCTCTCCGGTAGGTCGCATACATCCATGCCTGAACCTGGGCGTTCCCAACATGAGCCTCCTTCAACAGCGCCCAAATCCTACAAGCCAAGTGCTCAGTGTGCACCCGATCGAACTCAGGCTGACACAAAGCACGAAACAAGTAGTCGACCGCCTTATTGTTGGCGTCGAAGCTGTCCGTCGATCCTGGAGCGAGGAAATCAATCGGCTGGACATAGCCTGTGTCCACCGTGACATCCCAAAGGATCTGACCCTTTCCGCGGAGAAAAGCACCCATCCGCTTGCTCCACATCTGGTAGTTCTTGCCATCGAGGTGTGGAGGACCCGAACCCCGTTCCTGGTACGCCATCCTTAGATCTTAGACTAGTTAGAGTCAATAAAGACTCGAACCGGCTCTGATACCAATTGAAGGACCGAAACGACGAACCAGAGAGGGGGGAGTGAATGGGAGCCGATAAAAATTCTTCTCGAAGGAGATGGAAACTCCTACAAGATGATGAACACGGCTTCCAACACACGTCTCCGACTCACTACCAAGGTTGGTCAAGCCCACGTAGCCACTAGAGTGCCACTGGACCTAGGAACCAACACACCACCTTCCGACCCGAGAAACGGAGCAGAAAGACCAAACCTTGAGTCTACAGACCCACACCGGTCAAACCGGTGAGCACCACCGGTCAGACCGGTCCCTGCTGGTGAAACTGAGCAACTTCCACTAAGTGGCTCTACACCGGTCAGACCGGTGAGACACACCGGTCAGACCGATGGCAGCCTGAAAGCCCCCAAGGCACCAAACAGGCCAACCGACCACCATCGGACCCAAACTCGAAACAGCAGCAACACGGGACAACAACAAACACACCAAGACGTTCACCCGATCAAAAACCCACAAGGGCTTGCACCGGTCAGACCGGTCAAGAGCACCGGTCAGACCGGTGTAGCCTGGGCCGCTCGGGATGAACAGCACCCGCGGGTCAACTCCCCCAAATCCAGAACTCAATCTCTCGAATCGCTCCACGAACTTGAAAAAGACTTTGGGGATATTAGGAGCACCTCATGAGGAGTCCATAGCCAAGTCTAATCCCACCAAAACTCCTCCAAAAGGAGGAATCGAAGAAATCCCGCCGAAAGCACTTCCAACCCAAGAACTCAAGAAACCCCAAAATCGAGCACCTTTACTCACGTGTTTGGGAGGGGGATCACATCCCAAAGAACCACGAAGGGTTCCCACAAATTTCCCCCATCAAATCCCCAAGAGAAAGGTCCCGAAAACAACCCAAAGAAATCACCGAGAGAGAGCTCCGAAAATCACCACCAAGAACAACCGGGGAAAACACATCCAAACCTTGAGGAACCACGCTGAATCATCTATACATGAAACAAAGGTTCGTACAAGGTCTAGCCAACCGCCCGATCATCCATCCCTCTCAACAAGATCTCTCTGTGATGCTCTCTTGCTAGTCCTAAAGAAAACCTAAGGAAAATAGGTGGAAAATAGGAAAACTAATGAGCTAGGGTTCCAAGAGTTGGCTGCCATCCTCTCACCTCTTGGGTTATATGGAGGCAACCGAATGTCTAAAATGCCCTTCTCTACTAACTAGGGATACAAGCCCCTCAAGGGCGGATTTGGAATTCTTGATGTCTTCACCATCGGACGGATGCCCGGCGACCGCACCCTGCGTAGCCTCGACGCAAGACATGCGATCCCGACGCGTGTCCTCCGCTTCGAAGATTCCGGACTGCGTCGTCGCACACCGGTCAGACCGGTGCTCCTCACCGGTCAGACCGGTCCCCACCGGTCAGACCGGTCTGGTGCTGCTGCACCTCCGTCTTCGGTTCTCCGGTCTTGGCTTTGTGGATCAACCAAGGAACTGTAACGCCCGCGTTTTTAGCTCTAAATAAATCACCTAATAAATCATGCGTATTTTCAAAACCAACCCGTCGAGCTCAATTACCATTCAAACCCTAGCCACTGTTTTCTCCCTCTCTCTCCCCGGCGCGCGTGCCGCGAATCCCGCCGGCACCGCACCTCGGCCGCACCCTTGCGCGCCTTCCCAACGCCGCGGTCGGCCACCGGCCGGGAATCCCGCGCACGCCGCGGTCCCGGTGACCGGTCCGCCTCGCCATCACCGCCGTACCGGAAAATGCGCCGACGCCCGAGAAACCGGGAAAAACCCCGCAAAACCCTTCCCAATTTTCCCTAACAATTTTCCGGATTTTTTCCAAAAATCTTTTTCCCTATTTTTCCTTCCCTTTTCTTTTCCTTTTTCTTCTCTTTCTCCCCTTCCTTTTTCCTTTTTCTTTTTCCTTCCCTCTTTTTCTTTTTCCCTTCTCTTCTTCTTCTCTTCTCCTTCCTCTCCCTTTCCGGCACCCTGGCGCCGTTGACCAGGGCCCCGCGCGCCGGCACCGCTCCTTCCGCCGCACGCCACCGAGCCGGCAAGAACACCGCCTGCGCACGCCACCGCAGCCCACGCCCGGCGGGACGCCGAGCCGACCGACGCAGCCGGCGCCATTAATTTCCCCTGCCCGAGCACCACTGCGCTGAACACCGCCGCCTGCACACTAGGTCTTGTCCACGGCCTAACTCTCCTGCACAAGTTGACCCGTACCATCCTGAGCCGTCGCATCGCCGGTCGCCGCAAGGAGCCGGCCGGACTTCGAGAAGAAACCCGAGCTCGCCGGCGGCCTCGCAGGGAAAAATCTTCCCCCTCCCCAAACCAACCTACGGCGCCTATTTAAGGCCGGCACCACCACCACCTCGCCGCACCGCACCAAAATCGAGCATCCCTGAGCCTGTTCCCCAAGCACCACCGCGCCGCCACCATTAGCACCGCCGCCGCCCTCTGCCCGCCGCGGAGCCGCCTCCACCGTGCGCTATAGCCCAAGGTGAGCACGGGGATAGGACCCCCTCGCCCCCCTCTTCCTTTTCCCCTTGTCCCCGCCGCCGCCGCGGCCGGAGCCGCCGTAGGCACCCCGCCGGCCGGCCATGCCCGCGCCCCCCTCCCTCTCTGTTCTGTTTCGAGGGGGGGAAGAAGAAGGGCACTTTTGCCCAAGGCCCCCTGGCCTTTTCTGTTATCCTGAGTTCCCTCCAATCCTATTCATTCTCTCTCCTTTTCCTTCCAAATAACCCCTAAGGCTAATAATTAATTACTGTTGTGCCCTAAACCTTTTGCAAACAGGCCCTAACCCAACTTATATTGTCATAAACACACCCTTTCTCCATTAGTAGAAATTACTAATAGGTCCTTAATACCTATAACCCCTCCTTAACCTAGCCTTTCCTACACGCCTTTTATTCCCGGGTAAGTCCAAATATTACCGCACCCCCGCCGAACCAACCCCCTTCCCTAGGGCTTATATATACCCCCTCTCCGCTCACTTTCCCCTCCCCGAGCTCGGCCGGAAACGTGTGTGCTAATATTGCTTGCTTGCTTGTGTGTGTGTCATAGCCGACGGAGTAGACGGAGGAAGGTACCCCGAGCCGGAGATCGAAGCCGACTACTGCGAGCAGGAGCCCGAAGCCCCGAACGTCGAGTCGGCACTCCCCGAGGACTACGAAGACAGCAAGTTCAACCTCCCCCTTTGATGCATGCTTCTGTCCTAGTTTTATAAATATACCCTATACCCATTTTATAAATTGCATATTGTTTTACTGCAAAAACATGGTAGGATAGCCACCCTTGATTGCTATGATTGAACCTTGTTTTGGCCTAAATGAGTGCTTTAAAAGTGTGTGTGTGCTTTCAAAATGAGTGAGTGCTTTAAAAATAAAAAGGGGATAGGTTTGGAAAATGAGTAAGGAACTGGGTAGACAGGATGGACGTGTGTGTCAGGAGTATGGGTGAGCTCGTACCTGTGTGGTTGAGCATGATTGGAGTTGTCCATCTTGTCGGTTAAGGACCGGGTTGCGTGACATCTCACCTGACCCAAACCCTCATACAACCACTCGACCGTTGTATGTGGCAACGGCTTAGCATAAACCCCACTAGTTAATCTACTTGCCATCTGGTGTGCGGGTGAGCAGCGGGAGACCAAGGAGCGAGGGGTACGCTCGTGTGAGGTACGCCCGGTTATGTGGTATAACCCCTTGGGGTGCTTCCGTGGTGGCTCGTAGCGTTAGCTAAGGTGGGTAATGGCTATGATAGGATCCGTACCGGCGCTGAGGTGTCCGTGTGACGGTACCCTACTTGTGGGTAAAGATGTACAACCTCTACAGAGTGTCAAACCTATTCGAATAGCCGTGTCCACGGTATTGGACGAGTCACGGTGTGGTCACAAAAACTAGTGTTTGGGGATGGGATGTTTTCTGGCGTGAGTTGTTTTCCGGTGATGTGTGTGTGGCTGTGTGCCTGGGCTACGACGGACGGGAAGTCCGGTAGCTCCACAGTGGTTTTTCCTAAAACATTTGAGTTACTTGGGTTATGAAAATGATTTGCGAAAACTTTTTTGAAAATGAACCCCTGCATGTGTAAGTTTGCAAAATGAACCTTAACCTCATACTTGTCATACCTTATGCATGGTTCTACTTATAAGCCCCTCCGTGGGTGGGGTCGGATTTGCTGAGTACGTATGTGCTCACCCTTGTTTTACTAACTATTTTACAGAGGAGGATCCCGATTACATTCCCGAACACGTTGAGTAGGTCGTGCCCTACACCCAACCGTGCCTGTGTGCCCAGGGCCCTACCGAAAGCTTCCATGGTGTGGTACTTTGAGGAGGCTATGGAAGCCTTTGCCATTGTAGTGTGGTCGTTAGCGTTTGTGTTGTTCCTTGTAGCGTTGGCACTACCGTGCCCTCTGTGTCGCCGTGATGTAAAATACTGATTCCACCTGTTGTAATAAATGTGTTACCAGCCTCCTGGGACTGGTATTTGTGTCACATTTAGTCACCTCTGATGAGGGGACGCTTCAGGTGGTATCAGAGCCGTAGGTTGGCCGTAGGACATGACCCCTAGGATACGAGACCTCCTCTGGCCCTCTCTAACATTTCCTTTGCTAAGCTCACCTTTTCCCAAATCCTTACCTTGATTCTTGCCTGTTTCCAGATGCCTAACCCCGAGTGGAACGGAGGAATTTGCCCCGTCCAGCCTGGCCTCCCTAACCTGTTGCTACTCAGCCTAGAGCGCGTCGGAGTAAGGGATCCGCCAGAGTTCGTCTACCGGGAGTACGAACGCTATGGCACCCCTCGGTGTAAGCTGCTGATCTTTGTGGGAAGAAGCACGCTTTACCCCAACATAGAGCCATGGTTCGTCTCTGCCACTGGTTTTCGCTTTGCCGACACCTACCCCAAGGCTGCTCGGAAGGCCCTGCGATAGCTACGAGTGGTTTATAGACAGCACCTCCGAAGGACTCCAATGGGGTTCTTTCCACCCTCCGGAGGAAGAGGACGCTCGTGGATTGATCGCATGAGAGGTCTAGAACGAGAGGAAGAAGACTTAGAAGAGGCCGTTTCCCACCTATCCATATATCTCAGAGGCCTAGACCACCTTTATCAGGAGCAAGCCCAGCAACTGAAGCAGCAGATCGACAAAGCGGAAAGAGCAGAACAGAGGATAGAACTAGAAAGGGTAAAGACAACCATAGCAGAAGTTGAGCTGCACAACATGAGGCAAGACTACTTCAGGGAAAAGGAACGATCGGAGATGTTCCACAAACAGATATGGGATGAAATAAAGGAGCGAAGAAGTAGAGATGAAGGAGCCAGAGCAGAAGAAGATGAACCCGAAGAAACCCACTGGGACAAAGGGACCCAGACTGAAGATGAGATATTGGAGCAAGATCTTCCACTAAAGAAGCGTCGTATCCAGCTAGAGGAAGGGTCACCATGAGGATAAGACTAGGGTGTTAGGCTAGAAGTTGAGTCCTAGTAATAATAAGTGTACCCCGAAGAATGTACCCCAACCCTGCTACTGAATAAAGTTATCCATCTCTTGTACCCCACCACAACCTGTTCAACTCTACCTTTGTTTTCAGATGGCGGAAGATGGATGGACCCAAGGCGTGTGCCAGGAGGAGCCTGGTTTCGCTTGCCTGCTCATCAACTCCCTGGAACGCCTCGGTATCACCGAGCGCCCCAGGTACTACAGCAGAGAGTACGAGCAACTCGGCACTCTTCGCTGTAGAGTGGTCCTCTCCGTCGCTAGAAGCAACCGCCACACCAACATCGAGCCGTAGCGCGTGACCGCCACATGGTTCCAACACCGAGACACCTATCCTTTGGCCCTCAGAAAAGCCCTCCGCTACCTGTGCCGGATTTATGAAGAACACCTCGTCCCCACACCAATGAGGTACTTCCCTCCCGCCATCAGAACCCCAGTTTGGCAGGCCCGCATGAGGAACCTGGAACGGCGCCGCCACCAAGAAGACCTACTGTACCACGTAGTCGCCTACCTTGTCTCCCTGGACAAGCTCTTTGATGACCAAGCCAGGCACTTGAGGGAACAAATCGGCGGGCCGAGCAAGCCGAAGTCACGGTGAGGATGCACCAAGTCCGAGTGGCTCAAGGCCGAAGCGAGGACCGCAAGGCCATAAGCGGTGAAGCCGTTGCCCGGGAAAGCCTCGAAGGATCCGGGACCAACGCATGCAAGAATGGACCCACGGCGGAACACCCGTTCCAGCCATTGGAGAAGCTCAAGTCCTGCTGGGAACACCCCTTGTAGGATGGGGAGGAACTATCGAAGTCCCCCAGCACCACCAGCAGTCACCGAACCCCCAACAGCTACCACTGAAGCCGCAGCACAGCCTCAGGAAAACGGAGACCCCGAAGGCGGAAACGAGGACGAGTTGCTCATTCCGCTGGAAGAACACTCGACCCCAGAAGACAGCTCCCCTCGCGAGTAGTGTGCCCCAAGACCCAGGGAATGAAGCCGTACTGGTCCAAGTTACGCCCTTAGTCCTTAGTCGTGTAGTGTGTCTGCGTAGTCGGGATGTATCCTCCTCGCTGGTTTGTAATAAAAACTTGTTTGTGCTTGCTTGTTTGCTATGTGCTTGTTGTGTGCTTACCGGCAGAATAAACCCTGCCTTTTTCAAAAAGAAACCCGATATAATCCACTTAAACATCACATAAAACTAGACCTCTTAGAAAACCCGTTTCTTTACAGATGGTTTCCAGGCGCCCTGTCAGGACCCACCGATCGGACGCTGAGGGATCGCAAGCCGATCGGAGGGAGCGTCTCCACGACCAGGAGGTTAACCAAAATGAAGATGGAGGAGAGAACGTGGTCCCGCCACCGCCACCCCCTCCGTTGACCCGGCACAAGTCTTAGCCAACCGGATCGTCCCGATGGAGGCTATCTTCAATGCCATCAACCGCCCAAGACCCTGTGCTATGAGCATGAATGAGAAGCTGATCGAGTTCCTCAGGACTAAGCCGCCCACTTTTAGCGGGTCGGTGAATCCTTTGGACGCCGACGATTGGCTGAGAGCTATCCTGAGGGAACTAGAGCCCCTCCACTGCGAGGACCATGACAAGGTTCTCTCGGCGCTCACCGACTCACGGGACGGCCCTAGCCTCGGTGGGAAAATTACCGCGCCGCGCCCAAGGATCCCTCCGCCATCACATGGGATGAATTCGTGGAGGAGTTCCGTCGCTACCACATCCCGGAGGCCACACTGAAGCGGAAGGCAGACGAGTTCCGCGAACTCCGCCAAGGCAACATGTCTGTGGAGGAGTACACGTACCAGTTCATAGAGCTGGCACGCTATGCCCCCGAGGAAGTGGATAAGGATTCCAAAAAGCAAGAGATGTTCAAGAAGGGGCTGACTCCGGAATTGAGGACACTGCTGACTCCTCAAATTTACCTGGACTTTAACACCCTTATGAACATGGCAATACTCACGGAGAGAGAGCAAGGGACGAGGAAAAGAAGGAAAACAAGCGCAAGTTCATGGAGCACAAGGCCAAGCAGCAAGAGCGGTCCCAGAGGCCGAGAAACTTTGGACACCCCATGTCCAGGTTCCAAGCTCCTATGTAGTACAGAACCCAATCCCAAGCCATGAGCTCACAAGCCCCCAGAGCCCAGTTCAAGCCCTCCTACAACCAGAGTGCCATGAAGCCCCCACAGAACAACACCAGCCAGATCACTACCAC
The DNA here is from genome assembly GCA_947561735.1 of Cenchrus americanus. Lineage (NCBI taxonomy): Eukaryota > Viridiplantae > Streptophyta > Magnoliopsida > Poales > Poaceae > Cenchrus > Cenchrus americanus. The sequence continues at coordinate 190,682,238 of OX387242.1, forward strand.
CAACAACAACAGCTCCCGAGTGTGTTTGAACTGCCGAGAAACCGGGCACTTCATCGCCAACTGCCCCTATGCTAAAAAGCCAGCCACCACCACCTACTCCAACCCGGTGAACGGGCCAAGGCCACTTGCATCAGGAGCCAACCGCATGCCAGTGCGCAGCAACAATAACTTCGGCAACAACACCAGCAACCAGCAGATGAGGCAGCCCCAGCAGTCGTATGGACGCGCCCGGGTGAATCACATCAATGCGCAGGAGGCACAGGAAGCGCAAGGCGTAGTACTCGGTGAGTTCATGGTCAGCTCAGTTTTGGCTACCATACTGTTCAATTCGGGAGCCTCACACTCATTCATATCCTCAAGCTTTGTGGAAAAGCATAGCATACCCACAGTACTACTCAAAGCACCCCTAATAACTCGAACGCCCGGAGGTGACATTAAGTGTCAACTGGGATGCCCCCGGGTAAGGATTATTTTAAGTGGGGTAGAGTTCTTAGCAGACCTGGTAGTACTGAAATCCAAGGGGATAGATGTGATCCTTGGTATGGACTGGTTAAGCCAACACCATGGCCTCATAAGTTGCGCCGATAAAGTAGTACACCTGACCAATCCAGACGGGATACAAGTGACCTGCCACACCCGGGGACACAGGCCGGATATAATGGTTTTCAACATAGCAGCCAAGTCCATAGAAGATGTCCCAGTAGTACGAGAATACCCAGATGTGTTCCTCGAAGAACTCCCTGGGATGCCACCAGACAGGGATATAGAGTTCGTAATCGACCTTATCCCTTGAACCTCTCCCATAGCCAAGAGGCCCTATAGGATGGCAGCCCCTGAGTTGGCAGAATTGAAGAAGCAGCTAGCAGAGCTTCAGCGAAGCGGGTTCATCAGACCAAGCTCATCACCATGGGGAGCACCAGTGCTTTTCGTGGAGAAGAAGGATAAGAGCATGAGGATGTGTGTGGACTATCGCTCGCCGAACGAGGTCACTATTAAAAACAAGTACCCTCTTCCCGGAATAGATGACCGTTTGACCAACTGAAGGGAGCCAAGTATTTCTCGAAGGTGGATCTAAGATCAGGGTATCACCAACTCAAGATTAGGGAGAGTGACATCCCCAAGACTGCCTTTGTCACTCGCTACGGGCAATATGAGTTCACGGTGATGTCCTTTGGACTAACCAATGCACCAGCCTACTTCATGAACCTAATGAATAAGGTGTTCATGGAGGAAATGGACAAGTTTGTCGTGGTCTTTATTGACGACATACTTGTTTACTCCAAGAGCGTGGAGGAGCATGAACAACATCTTCGAGTGGTGCTGGGAAAATTGAGGGCACACAAGCTATACGCCAAGTTCAGCAAGTGTGAATTTTGGCTAGAGAAAATATCTTTCCTTGGGCACATTCTGACTGCAGAAGGAGTAGCTGTAGACCCTGGGAAAGTTGAGACAGTCTCCAGCGGCGCAACCAACCAACGTGAATGAGATCAGGAGTTTCCTAGGTTTAGCCGGGTACTACCGGAGATTTATCGAGGGATTCTCCAAGATCGCCCGGCCCATGACAGAGTTGCTCAAGAAAGAGAAGAAGTTTAACTAGACCGAGGCCTGTGAAAGAAGTTTCCAAGAGTTGAAGAAGAGGTTGACCACAGCCCCAGTGCTAACCCTGCCAGACATTCAACGGGACTTTGTCGTGTATTGCGACGCCTCCCGACAAGGGTTGGGATGTGTTCTTATGCAAGACGGGAAGGTAGTGGCATATGCCTCCCGTCAGCTCAAACCCCATGAACAGAATTATCCCACCCATGATCTGGAGTTTGCAGCCGTAGTGCATGCCCTGAAGATCTGGAGACACTATCTGATCGGGAACAAGTGTGAAATCTACACAGACCACAAGAGTCTAAAGTACATCTTCACCCAACCCGACCTAAACCTAAGGCAGAGAAGATGGCTAGAGCTGGTCAAGGACTATAACCTAGAGATTCACTACCACCCGGGAAGGCCAATGTTGTAGCGGATGCCCTAAGCCCGGAAACCTACGAGAAGGTAGCACCCAAGAGTGCCCAGTTGCAAGAGGAGATGGCACGGCTCAACGTACACATCGTCCCCCAAGGCTACGTTTGCCAGCTGAGTGTTCAGCCTACCCTAGAAGAGAAGATCCGGAAGGCCCAAGAAGCCAACGAGGATCTGATGAGGATCCGCAAGCATACCAGAGAGAACAAGGCCCCTGACTTCAGGGTAGATGACCAAGGCACCCTGTGGTACAAGAACAGGATATGCGTGCCCGAAGGTGGAGATTTTCGACAGACCATCATGGATGAGGCACACAACTCAGCATACTCCATTCACCCGGGATCCACCAAGATGTACATGGACTTAAAACAGAAGTACTGGTGGAATGGGATGAAGGCATACATTGCACGGTTCGTCGCACACTGTGACACTTGTCAGAGGATCAAAGCTGAACATCAGAAGCCAGCAGGACTGTTGCAACCTTTACCAATCCCAGTATGGAAGTGGGACGAGATAGGTATGGACTTCATAGTAGGGTTGCCAAGGACTCAGAAGGGACATGACTCCATATGGGTGATCGTGGACCGACTCACTAAAGTCGCTCACTTTCTACCCGTGCGAACCACTTATGGTGGAGAGAAGTTGGCGAAACTCTACATAGAAAATATAGTGAAGCTGCATGGAGTGCCTAGCAGAATAGTCTCAGACAGAGGGACCCAGTTTACCTCTAGGTTTTGGAGAAGCCTGCACAAAGCCATGGGCACCAAGCTAGACTTCAGCTCAGCGTACCACCCACAGACAGACGGACAGACCGAAAGGGTAAACCAGATTTTGGAAGATATGTTGCGAGCATGCGTCCTCACCTACGGCAAAGATTGGGAGTAGAGCCTGCCGTATGCAGAATTTTCCTACAACAACGGCTACCAAGCAAGCCTGGGAATGTCGCCATTCGAGGCACTGTACGGGAGAAAATGTAGAACACCCCTGATGTGGTCAAAAGTAGGAGAGCGTGCCCTGGTTGGGCCCGCACTTATAAAGGAAGCCGAGGAGCGAGTAGCCGATATCCGAGAAAAGTTGAGAGCCGCCCAGTCTCGATAGAAGAGCTACGCAGACAAGAAAAGGCGTGAAGCGAGCTTCAACCCGGGAGACTTCGTCTACCTCAAGGTTTCACCCATCCGGGGAACTCGGAGATTTCAAGTACACGGGAAGTTGGCCCCTGGGTACATCGGACCGTATACGGTGCTCAAGAGAGTCGGAGCAGTAGCATACCGGTTGGAGCTACCCGAAGAAATGTCAGATATACACCCAGTGTTCCACGTCTCCCAGCTACGCCGATGTTTGAAGGCGCTAGAAGAGAAGCAAGTACCGGTGGAGACCATCGATCTACAGCCAGACCTTAGGTACCAGGAGGTGCCCGTCAAGATCTTAGACACTGTGGTCAAGCGGACAAGAACGACCGAAGTACGGGTATGCAGAGTCCAATGGAGCAGACACGGGGTGGAAGAAGCTACGTGGGAACGAGAGGATGCACTGAGGAAGGTGTTCCCCCACCTATTCGAAACTTAGCCGAATCTCGAGGACGAGATTCATTTTAAGTGGGGTAGGTTTGTAACGCCCGCGTTTTTAGCCCTAAATAAATCACCTAATAAATCATGCGTATTTTCAAAACCAACCCGCCGAGCTCAATTACCATTCAAACCCTAGCCACTGTTTTCTCCCTCTCTCTCTCCCCGGCGCGCGTGCCGCGAATCCCGCCGGCACCGCACCTCAGCCGCACCCTTGCGCGCCTTCCCAACGCAGCGGTCGGCCACCGACCGGGAATCCCGTGCACGCCGCGGTCCCGGTGACCGGTCCGCCTCGCCATCACCGCCGTCCCGGAAAATGCGCCGACGCCCGAGAAACCGGGAAAAACCCCGCAAAACCCTTCCCAATTTTCCCTAACAATTTTCCGGATTTTTTCCAAAAATCTTTTTCCCTATTTTTCCTTCCCTTTTCTTTTCCTTTTTCTTCTCTTTCTCCCCTTCCCTTTTCCTTTTTCTTTTTCCATCCCTCTTTTTCTTTTTCCCTTCTCTTCTTCTTCTCCTCTCCTTCCTCTCCCTTTCCTCCCGCGCGGCCGGCCGGCCACCCGGCCGGCGCCCGGCGCCGTTGACCGGGGCCCCGCGCGCCGGCACCGCTCCTTCCGCCGCACGCCACCGGGCCGGCAAGAACACCACCTCTCGCACGCCACCGCAGCCCACGCCTGGCCGGACGCCGGAGCCAGCCGACGCGGCCAGCGCCATTAATTTCCCCTACCCGAGCACCACTGCGCCGACCACCGCCGCCTGCACGCTAGGTCTCGTCCACGGCCTAACTCTCCTGCACAAGTTGACCCGTACCGTCTTGAGCCGTCGCATCGCCGGTCGCCGCAATGAGCCGGCCGGACTTCGAGAAGAAACCCGAGCTCGCCGGCGGCCTCGCCGGGAAAAATCTTCCCCCTCCCCAAACCGACCTACGGCGCCTATTTAAGGCCGGCACCACCACCACCACCTAGCCGCACCGCACCAAAATCGAGCATCCCTGAGCCTGTTCCCCAAGCACCACCGCGCCGCCACCATTAGCACCGCCGCCGCCCTCTGCCCGCCGCGGAGCCGCCTCCACCGTGCGCTATAGCCCAAGGTGAGCACAGGGATAGGACCCCCTCGCCCCCCTCTTCCTTTTCCCCTTGTCCCCGGCCGCCGCCGCGGCTGGAGCCGCCGGCAGGCACCCCGCCGGCCGGCCATGCCCGCGCCCCCCTCCCTCTCTGTTCTGTTTCGAGGGGGGGGGAAGAAGAAGGGCACTTTTGCCCAAGGCCCCCTGGCCTTTTCTGTTATCCTAAGTTCCCTCCAATCCTATTCATTCTCTCTCCTTTTCCTTCCAAATAACCCCTAAGGCTAATAATTAATTACTGTTGAGCCCTAAACCATTTGCAAACAGGCCCTAACCCAACTTATATTGTCATAAACACACCCTTTCTCCATTAGTAGAAATTACTAATATGTCCTTAATGCCTATAACCCCTCCTTAACCTAGCCTTTCCTACACGCCTTTTATTCCCGGGTAAGTCTAAATATTACCGCACCCCCGCCGAACCAACCCCCTTCCCTAGGGCTTATATATACCCCCTCTCCGCTCACTTTCCCCTCCCCGAGCTCGGCCGAAAACGTGTGTGCTAATATTGCTTGCTTGCTTGTGTGTGCGTCATAGCCGACGGAGTAGACGGAGGAAGGTACCCCGAGCCGGAGATCGAAGCCGACTACTGCGAGCAGGAGCCCGAAGCCCCGAACGTCGAGCCGGCACTCCCCGAGGACTACGAAGACGGCAAGTTCAACCTCCCCCTTTGATGCATGCTTCTGTCCTAGTTTTATAAATATACCCTATACCCGTTTTATAAATTGCATATTGTTTTACTGCAAAAACATGGTAGGATAGCCACCCTTGATTGCTATGATTGAACCTTGTTTTGGCCTAAATGAGTGCTTTAAAAGTTTGTGTGTGCTTTCAAAATGAGTGAGTGCTTTAAAAATAAAAAGGGGATAGGTTTGGAAAATGAGTAAGGAACTGGGTAGACGGGATGGACGCGTGTGTCAGGAGTATGGGTGAGCTCGTACCTGTGTGGTTGAGCATGATTGGAGTTGTCCATCTTGTCGGTTAAGGACCGGGTTGCGTGACATCTCACCTGACCCAAACCCTCGTACAACCACTCGACCGTTGTATGTGGCAAGGCTTAGCATAAACCCCACTAGTTAATCTACTTGCCATCTGGTCTGCGGGTGAGCAGCGGGAGACCAAGGAGCAGGGGTATGCTCTGTGTGAGGTACGCCCCGGTTATGTGGTATAACCCCTTGGGGTGCTTCCGTGGTGGCTCGTAGCATTAGCTAAGGTGGGTAATGGCTATGATAGGATCCGTACCGGCGCTGAGGTGTCCGTGTGACGGTACCCTACTTGTGGGTAAAGATGTACAACCTGCGCGAGTGTCAAACCTATTCGAATAGCCGTGTCCACGGTATTGGACGAGTCACGGTGTGGTCACAAAAACTAGTGTTTGGGGATGGGATGTTTTCTGGCGTGAGTTGTTTTCCGGTGATGTGTGTGTGGCTGTGTGCCTGGGCTACGACGGACGGGAAGTCCGGTAGCTCCACAGTGGTTTTTCCTAAAACATTTGAGTTACTTGGGTTATGAAAATGATTTGCGAAAACTTTTTTGAAAATGAACCCCTGCATGTGTAAGTTTGCAAAATGAACCTTAACCTAATCCTTGTCATACCTTATGCATGGTTCTACTTATAAGCCCCTCCGTGGGTGGGGTCGGATTTGCTGAGTACGTATGTGCTCACCCTTGTTTTACTAACTATTTTACAGAGGAGGATCCCGATTACATTCCCGAAGACGTTGAGTAGGTCGTGCCCTACACCCAACCGTGCCTGTGTGCCCAGGGCCCTACCGAAAGCTTCCATGGTGTGGTACTCTGAGGAGGCTATGGAAGCCTTTGCCATTGTAGTGTGGTCGTTAGCGTTTGTGTTGTTCCTTGTAGCGTTGGCACTACCGTGCCCTCTGTGTCGCCGTGATGTAAAAGACTGATTCCACCTGTTGTAATAAATGTGTTACCAGCCTCCTGGGACTGGTATTTGTGTCACATTTAGTCACCTCTGATGAGGGGACGCTTCAGGAATCCAGTGGTTTTCTGGTGAACCACCGGAAACCCCGCGAACTCGGTGTAGCCTCCGCCAATCTCCACTCATGACTCGGCTCCCACGTAGTCCCGGCTCGACCTTGGTTTTGAGGCTCAACCAAGAAACCGTCCACGACTTCATCTTGCTGTTCATGCCACCATGCGGCCCGCACTTGACCCCGCTGGCCACCGGGTCCCTCGAACGAAGCCTACTTGTCTTCTCCACACCTGGAGGCCTCACCGGCGACGACCTTTCGCGCTTGTTCTTCACCTGCACCAACACCAGTCAAGCCGCAACCTGCACCTGCAATACTTAGCCAAGAATCAGTCCACACAACGTTGTCAATCACTCATCACACAAGGAAGCGACCATCCACCGGTCCTCGAACCACACATGGTCCTCAATTATGATGTGCACATTCAGGTCACTAAAATTTTAAAGGCGGTTGTCAAGAAATAGGAGGATCGTAAACCAATTTATGAAAACGTATCTTGGTACATTTCGCCAGTTGTACAAAGCAGATGAATATCTGGTCTTCAAAAAAGGAAGATGAAGCTTTCAGTAGGGTGCTCTCTTCAGTTTCCAGCTGCTCCTATGCTGTTGCATATAGCATCCTTCAACTTTGATCACATGGTGTGTCCCTGTCTGTGGAAAGCATCATGGCTGTTGAGTAGTTTTCAGTTTTCACAAAGTGAGGTGTCTGATGTCTGCCATATTCTTCTCATAAAACGTGTGTTATTTGCAGCTACTGATCACATAGACAGAGAAGAAACTTGATGCTACAGAGTACAGACTGCACTTGTTTCTGCTGATCCTCTCTTGATGTTGGAAGCAACAAAATTTGCATCGGCGCATCCAGATCGGTCATCACCCTCTAATCAGTCCCATATCAGTTAATTGTTCAGTTAATTGTTCAGTTATTCAGGTGATTGTCATGTTTGTCTGACAATGTAATTTACCTGATCCAAACATATTTGATTACGTATATAACAGGTCATGTCTTTCGCAACCACGATGAAAACTTTATCTTGATAGCATAGGTAAGATGAAAATGTTGGATCTAAAGTTATTATTGATTTTGTATCTCGAGTATAAAAATAATTGTTCTTTTATATCAATGTACTTGTGCCGTGCTAAATTGAATTTATGCAAACAATCTTGTTAAAGTAAAAAAATTCATAGACAAGTGCGTGCCGTACGTGCACTTTACTAGTTTGATCGAAGTTGCAAAATTTTTGACTTCGTACAATACTTTTGTTTTGATGGAGGGACTAGCTTTTCAATCTAAAAACGATTCCCTTTGTCTTTCTCCGGTTTCCTATATATATATATATATATATATATATATATATATATATATATATATATATATATATATATATATATACACGAACCGTTTCGATCCGTGATGCCCGCGGCGGCGGGGCGGACGACGCGGCCTGGCGCCCATGGGCGGACCTCCTCCGCGAAATCTCGCGCCGCCTCCCCACTGCCACCGAGTACATCCGCTTCCACGCTGCGTGCACGTCCTAGCACGAGACACTCCCGCCGCCACCGTGCTGTCCTACGTTCCTGCTGTGGCTCCTCTCTCCGCCGGACTCCGCTGACCTACGGAGGGCTCGCTGCGTCTTCTCTTCCAAGTCTAGCCGCCGCGCCGCCGCCGCCACAAAGATATTGGTCCGGGACAGGAGATGGGTTGTCAGCCAGAGGATGGCACCGCCGCCTTGACCTTCACTACCGCCACCTGTCCACCCGCCTCTAGCAGGCCCGCCGGCGGCGAGGATCTTCTCACCGCACCTGTCGTCGCCGCACCTCTACCTCGCTAGCCATCCGACGACGAGACAAAGTGGTGGGAGGACCACGCCGTCGGCATGGTTTCTAGAGACGGAACCATCTTTATGTACCTGTTTGGTCCCGTCAACAGATCGTATTATCTCCCAAAACTGGACGCAGCCGTTCTGCGTCCCGGCGACACGGCGTGGACAGTGGTGCGGAAGGACACACTAGTCTAGAAACGATTTGTCCTGGCACTAGCAAATTAGCGTGCTTGCGGGTGCAACTATGAACCGCTAGCAAAGTGGGGCGCAGGGGCCCCGGGACAGCAACCGCCAGCATTGAAGCATCACTGCTGCCGGGTGACATAAGCCACCCGCCAGCACAAATGGTACCATTTGTGCTGGTGGACGAGTTATGTCGACCGACAGCATAGAAGGTTTAGTGGGGCGGCCTACATAAGCCAACCGTCAGCACAAATGGTCCCATTTCTGCTGGCGGGTGGCTTATATCGACCGCCAGCAGGGATCTTCACTACCGGTGGCTTTCATATGTGTCGGGACAGCCATAAGGGTCCCCTAAATAACTGAGGGAAGCCCGCTTAAAACCCGCAAAAAACGCAAACCATGGATCAACCCACAAACCAAAACATGTGCGCGACACGGTCATGGTCCTGGCAGCCCCCTGTAAGTAATCGGATGCCCGTTAGCCTAAGAGGGGGAGGGGGTGAATTAGGCAACTAAAAACCTTAACCTATGGCTTCACTAATTTTGCGCCAAGGTAAACTAGAACATACTATCTATATGTGCAACTACGGTTGTTCTAGTGTGAAACTCCCATCCCAAAAGAAGGTTTGCAACCTATAGCCAATCCTAGCATGATACCACTCTAGGAATGTAGAGGCAAGCAAAGATTGCAAGAGAGTAAATGCGGAAACGTAAAGGGGATGAGAGGAAGCAAACTCTTGACACGCGATTTATCCCGTGGTATCGGTAGGCACTAAGCCACCCCTAGTCCACGTTGTTGAAGCACTCACACAAGAGTATTGCTTCCCGGTCACCAAGTCTCTCCCAAGAGCACCAACTTGACTTGCCACAAAGGCTAGCCACTTAGGCACTTGTCAAGCTCCCTTGGTCACCTTGATGCCGCCTCCACTAAGGAGCTTCTCCACCAAGGAAGGGGGTCTCCACGTCCCCCGCACAAAGTGTCCTCGCCGCTCCACACCAAGCCGGAGGGTCGATGACGATTGCCGGTGAGCCACTTAGGCCCCAAGGCTTCCTGCGAACCTTGTACAACTGGATTCACTCAAGAATCACCTCACAAGGTTGGCACAACCTTGCACTCACTCAACTCTAAGCTAAGCCTAGCACTAAGCACACACACAAAGCATGCACTAGTCTAAGAATGAGCAATTAAGCACTTGGATGGATTGGATATGGTCTTGAATGTGTCTTGAACTCCTCTGCACTTCCACACAATCCAGCAACCTCAAATGAGTGAGTGGAGGGGGTATAAATAGCCCAAGGCATCAAACTAGCCGTTGGCTAACTTCCACTGAAAAAGGTACCGTCGGATGATCCGACGCTATGCTTTTCCAGGGCGTCGGTTCATCCGGTGCCCCTCGCACGTCACGTAGACGTTGAGGTTCTCTGACACAACTGCTCCGATGCTATGCTCCGACGCTGTGTCAGATCATCCGGTGTTGAAGGCCTCGCGTCCAGGTCGGTACTGTTAGCTTCCAACAGACCGTCGGATAGACCGACGCTATGCCTTAACCAAGGCGTCGGATCATCCGGTGCTGAAGGCTTCGTCTTGGCGCATCTCTGTATGAATTCAAACTGAGCATCGGATAGACCGACGGGGTCCTCACTCAGACCGTCGGATCATCCAGTGCTACGGCCTTCCTTGCTCTTCCTCTGCAACTCGTCCGACGCTACTAAAAAACGGACCGTCGGTTCATCCGACGCTACCTAGGGTTTGACCCTGTGCACCAACTCATCCGACGATTGCACCGACGCTTGTATTTCAGGGACCGTCGGTTCATCCGATGGTGTCTTCTCTTTTCCTTTTCTTGCTCGGTTTTGACCCTTTGTTTTGGCATTTTTGCATGGGGTTTTCTTGCATCCTTGGGACCTAGAAATGTCTACAAAGACATGCTCAAACAATAAGGTTAGTCCCAATAATCATGTTGTCATGAATCACAAAAATCAAACTCCGAACAAATGGCATATGAGGCCATGTTCGCTACAATCTCCCCCTTTTTGGTGATTTATGACAACACAACCAAAGCAAGCATAAATTTGCTAGAATTGACAGAATTAGAACCACTTACACTTGCTTGGATGCTTACCATCATCCAAACTCCCCCTAGATCAAACTTCCCCCTTTTTGATCTTATGTTCACATTCTCCCCCTTTGGTCTCATATCCTTAAAATCACTTGTAAGCATCCTTGAGCCCACTTGTAAGCTTACGCCACACGCTTGCTTTGGTCTCACATTCTCCCCCTTTGGAATAAAATCTCCAAAAAGTCCAAAGCAAACGGGTCCAAGGAAACTAGCAAGATCTAGCAACCATAGCTCAAAGGAGAGATGTTAAATGCAAGGGAGAAAGCCGCATGAACCATGATCCATATGTATGATATCGATGAAGATACCACAAGTGAGAATAACTAAGGTGGATCACATGCTCATGAGACTAGCATGATACAAACTAAGCTCCCCCTAAGTGTGTGCACAAAGATAATACCACTTGTAAGACAAGGGTAGTGAGAGACAAGTGCACAACTACAAACTTGTAAAACAAGGAAGCTTAGAGCATATCATGCAAAGAGGTAGCTTAAAGGACAAGAGATAAAACAAATGGGTTCTTGTTACATTACCACTTGTAGATATCACTTGTAGTCTTTTGATCATTGCATACCTCCGGGGGAGTTGATCCTCTCTACCTTGTTGGCACCACATTAAGATGAGCCACTTGGAAATGATATCACTAGGTGACACAACTTGAAAGGAGCTTGTATAGAGGACGCTTGGGGTGCCACAAGGATTAGGAATGTATGAGTACAGTGCCTTTGAACTTATATAGATACATAAGCTCGCAAGGACATGACCCAATAGCATGAAGCTCATATTGCTATTGTTGGGGGGTACCCGAAAAATTCGGAATACTACCCTAACACGAGTGACAGATTCCAACACGTTCAATGACACAGTTAGGGCGCAAAGAGACTGTAATTCCCCTTGCGAGTAGCACAAGTCCCAAAAAAGTCTGAATCTGTTTACACGTGCCCTTACGCCCCCTTTTATAGGGAGATGAAGGGACTTTTACATTCCGATATCACCCTCGGGCTCGGAGAATATTCCTAATGTGAACACACACAAGAATGTCTTTCCCCCCTTACATATTCACAAGTCTGCCACTCGTTCACACTCTTAACCCGGACTTTTTGGGACTACAACTTTGACTTTGCTTCTTCCGTGATTCGTAAATGTCTTCGCCCAAAACTCCTGAATTAGGTCTTCAGCAGGTTTCCGAAGTGGCTTTCGCTTCCCAGCAGGTTCGTGCGTGTCGTAGCGCCTGAGTCCCGAACAGGGGCTTTCATCAGATTCCCGAATCGGAAAATCTCCGAAATTCGGACCATCAACAGTTGAGATTCCGGGCTTCCGCGTGTTCATGATTCCGCCTCTTCACCGAATCAGAGTTCTCGAACTCTGCACACCCACGAATTCGAGACTTCGCAGGTCCCAGACTTCCTGAATTCGCGAATTTCCTGCTCCTGAAAAACATACTTTGAGAATACCGTTAGACTTCGACGTTTCGAGGGTGATGTGTTTTCCTGAATTCCCCAACACTAGCCCCTCGGGGAAGCGGGTTGACTCCGACGATCCGATTCCATGAACTTTTCGGAAATTTAGTAAAAAACGTCACCCTTGGAACGTCGGAGGGGACACGCGTCACCCAGGGAGCAAAAGGCGGTTAAATCGAGGCGCACTTCGCGAAACTGCCCCTCCCCGGCCCTATAAATAGCGGGCCGGCGCTGTTAAAAAATTTTTACTGCTCTCGCGTCTTTCACGATTTTCACATTTTCCTTCCTTCGCGGAACTAGCTTTCTCTGTTAGAAAACTCGCGAACTCCAGACCTTGCTCGCGCTCTTCTAAGGTATTCCTTTATGTTTGCTTTGTTGTTTCGTTAGTTCGTTAATACTTTGGTGTAGTAATGTTACGATTTTCGTAGCTTCTTTTTCGACTGTTAGTCTAAGCTGTCTGAATGCTCATATTTGCTAGGTGGCTCGCATCAGAAATACAGCTAGACCCATGACTACTGAAGAGTTGATCGCTGCCGGTCTCCCACTCGATCAAGCTGCCGAAAGTGCAGATCGTGCTGCACCGGCCGAAGATGCTGGATCACCTAGCGGTTCCCGAAGTCGCGAAGACGGAGAGGTTGGGTCCGATGGCGGCGAAGACGTCGGGGATGTGGATGCTGGGGTAGACGATCTCGTCATGCTGAGGACTTCTGGCCCACTGCCGCCCTCGCTTGCCTTCGGAGAGTCGAAGGTGACGAGCAACGTTATTCGTGAGTACGAGAAGGCCGGATTCTTCTCCCCTGGGGCCGGGCGCGCCCCGCTCGATGAAATAATTCCCACTCCCAAGGCCGGAGAAATTGTGGTTTTTCGGGACTTCTTCATCTGTGGGCTGTGATTCCCTTGTGATCCAGTCCTACCGGCAATTCTTGATGCATTCTCAGTGAAGATCCACCAGCTTACCCCAACGTCTTTCCTCGAAGTATCAAAGTTTATTTGGATTCTGAAGACCTTCGGGTGCAGTCCTACCATCGACGCCTTCACCAAGTTCTACGAACTGGTGATTATTCCAGAAGTTGTGAAAGGCGAAGATGGGCAGTTCTATCACAGCCAGCACGCCTGCTGTACCTTCAATACCCGATGCCAAAACACCCGACAAGGGATTACCCGAATTCAGATTTCTCCCTGCTGCAAGACCAACCTTTCCGACGATTGGAAGTCCTACTGGTTTTACCTTAAGGTCAATGTGCCGAAGCTGCCATGCCCGATCGCGCCCCTCACCGCAGTGAATGTGGGGAAGTACAACCAGCGGGCCCTAGGAATTCGGAATTGCGAGAGTGCATTCCATCTGGCCAGCACGATACTCGGCGGCCGCGACATCATCGAAGAATTCGTCGCCGCGCGAATCTGGCCTATCTCGAACGGCTGGTCCCCTGCTGAAATCGTGCACTACAATGTCAACTGGGAAGATCGGCAGGTTTCTTTGCCGAAGTTCGGGATAAAACTTCGCGAGGGCCAGGACGCCAAGGACTTCATGGACGAGGTTGAGAAAAGGGTCAACGTCATGGTTGGAGAATACACCATGAACGAGTACAAAGCATACAAGGCCCTGGTGAAGCACAAGAAGAAGATCAACCGCGTCTTTTCGGAGATCTGCGGTGACAAATTTTTCAGCTCTCGAGGCCCCGGTCCCTAAGCGAAACTTCCCGCCGTCGTCGTGGCCAGTGCTCGGCCCGCCCCCATCAACGCTCCCCGAATCAGATCGTCGAAGCGCGGCTCGTCGCCTGCCGCCGAGGGAACCTCTTCGGGAGTGAAGCCTTCTAAGACCAAATCTCTTGAGTCGTCGAAGCGGAAGCGGAAAACCTCCGAACCTCGATCCTCGGAAGCTGAACTCCAAGCTGCTTCAGGGCTTGCCCAGATGAGCCGTAAAAAATTGAAGAAAGCTGTGAGGAAAGTTTCCTCCACCGGAGTTCGTCGAGTCCCATACGCCTTTGACGACGACACTCTCGCGAAGACAGATAGCATCGAAGGTGTTTTCCTCTGGCCACTGTTTAATTTTCGAGACAATTGTCCTGCTGGTTCCGAAAATGAATTCGTGGACATTGACTCCTTTTCAGATGTTGCTCCTGAGGTCCGAAGGGAGCCGTCTCCTGCTGCTGCTGAGAAGCCCACTGTTGCTGCCGAAGCTATTGCTCACGCTGAATCCCCTGCTGCTGCCAGTACCCCTGTTGCTGAGGTCGCCGCTGCTGATCAAGTTTCCTCCGAATTCGCCCGGGACCTTGAGCGGACCATTCAAAGGGATGGCCAATCTTCCGAAAATATTCCATTGGTCGAAGTTCGGGAGGTCGTCCCCGAAGACCAAGCGCCTTCTCCTTCCTTGGCCGCCTTTAACAAAAACTTTGGTACGTCTCATCGCGACAAACTGTTGCGTGTTGGTTTCGAGACAATTGGCGTCGGGGGCAAGACGTCCAAGTTTTTAACTCTATGGAAATCGTCCACGATTGTTGATGAAACAGGAGAAGGTGCATCGGAACAACCTGAGAAAGCCGCTCAAGGCTCCGAAAAAAGGCCTCTATCTATCTCCGAAACTACCCCTTCACCTCAGGGGAAGGCCTCTTCGGGTTCGACTAAACAAGTCACTATGCAGCACTTCAGCAAGCAAGGTTCGTTGATTCTCACTGCCCCCTTATGCGATTCGTGATTGTAGAATTTTCACCTGAGATTTATTCTTGAATTTTTCAGAATTCAAGAATCTGTTGCATTCCTATTCTCCTTCGAAACTTGCGCGCTTCCATGAAGACTATACTCTCAAGTACTCTATGCTCGGGAAAGTTGCCATAGAGCGACTTTCTAAGCAGGAGAAGATTAACGAAGAACTTTCTCGGAAATCCAAGGAGTTGGAGCGCAACTTTGGTCTCGCGGAATCCACGAACCTAGAGCTGGAAAAGAAGGTACATGAGCTGGCTGAGGCTTTGAAAAGGAGTCAGGACGAGAAGAAGGTCGCCGAAGCCGCGCTCGAGGATTCCAAGAAAGAACTGGAGAAAGTTCGGAAATCTCACGAAGATGACCTGAGTGTGATCGAGAAACTTCGGCAACAACAAGAGCGTGCTCGCAAAGATTCTTGAAGATCTCCGCATCAACAATGCCGGCCTTGCTAAGTCACTAAGCTCAAAGGATCGGAAGATCGTGGATCTTGAGAAGGGCGTGGTAGAGCAAGGTGAATCTTCGACGAAGAACATTTCGGAAATTTTGGGGAAGCTGAAACTGCTTTATGCTGAGTACCAGAAGTCCCTGAACGAGTACGGTGTTCGTCCCGCCCCTCTCCCAGATGACATCGATATCCCCGATTTCATGGATTGGCTTGAGGAGGAATTCAAGGCTCTTCCCGAAGTGATCTCTGGTGCCGGCAACTTCGCCGTGTCTTTCTCTGTGGAGAGTATTCTGAAGGTCCTTCACGATTACGGCTGTGTTGACCTGGCGAAGTTTCGCGCGAATCTCTCTCAGTTCCCAGGCGTCACCAGCGAAACGATACTTCAAGAGAACCCTGACATCGTGGCTATAAAGTTGAAATTCGCGAAGGAATTCTGGATGGTTGGCGGGGCAGATATGGCTAAGACTGTTGCGCGGGCAAATCTTGACGAGGTAATTTCTTTTTGCTCGATTTTGTGACTTATGTTCGTCGCAGGTGTTCCGGTTTCTTAAGATTTCCTTACTCTTCTCTTCCTTTCACAGCTGAGAGAAAAAGAGGAGCGAGAACGCGCCGCCGCGTCTCCCGAAGTATCGACTTCCGGGGAGAGTTCGGGAGGATCCGGCGAGGACGGCTCGAGCGGCGGCGGCAGCGGCGAGCAACGGCGGTGACGGTGGCAACGACCGTGGACAAGTCCCCGAACCAGAAGAAGACTCACCGAAGGTGGATGTTATGAATTAAACGACATGTTCGAACTTTTGTGTGGATTGGAGATCGGCTGTACATTCGTGTAGATTCATCAAACTTTTCTGAACAGATGTTTTGTATATTTTAACCTGCGCAGGTCCTGCAAGCTGGGCCTGCGCAGGACGTGCTACCACTACGAATTCATCGAGATAGAATGTTTGTTAGTGGTGAAGCATGGCGTCTATTCAAACAAGCACATCCTGAGCAAGATTTTTCCGATTTTTGGCTTGAGGCCTCGCTTAAATTTTCTATAGGTTGTTTTGATCTCACTTCGTTTTTCTTGCTTCGTAAAAAGAGCCGTTCTGCATCCTCTACTCCGCGATCCACGAGAACTCCGAAGACGGAGCCCCTTAGCCCCTTAGCCGGTTCATCTGACTTCGCCTATGCTAGCGATGTGGCTGACAACAACGTTTGTAAACCAGGACATGTAGTAGAACTTTCATTCTAAGTTTCGTATTGATTGTTGTAATTCTTGAGGAACTATTCGGGAGTTTTTATGCGAATAAGGCAATAAATATGTTTTTTCTTTGAAAAAACGTCACCCTCCCCCAGCTTGCCGTTTCGCATGAAAACTAGATTGCAGGTTCGCGAACTTTACTATTCTCGAATTTTCTAGCATATTTTTCTAAGAGTAGTCTTCCTTAGTTTTTGCGAACCTCGATTGCTAATGCGCAAGTCGACAAAATTTGTTCCGAATTTTGTGGACTTGACCGGACTGGCAGACTTGCCGCGGTTGATACAGCAACCCTCGGTTGCTTCAACCAAGGTTTTTCTGCGATCGTCTGATGGAGCCCCTTGCCCTTTCCTTACAACGATGATACCTGAAAAATTTTTAACAATCTATACTAAGTGAGAATACACAGGCAAATCCTTAGACATTCATTTTCTCGAAATCATCATGCGAATTTTCTGATGGGAATCCCCTCGTGGATGGGATTTTTCTAGGCCACAACTTGTTGTTGTCTCAGGCCTTTTCGATGGGAATCCCTCGATGGATGGGATTTTTCTAGGCCACAACTTGTTGTTGTCTCAGGCCTTTTCAGTGGGAATCCCTCGATGGATGGGATTTCGGCTATCAGGAAGCCTTTCTCACGAACTTTTTCTTCCTTTTTTCACGATGGGACTTCGGCTATCAAGGAGCCTTTCTCATGAACTTTTTCTTTTTTTCACGATGGAATTTCGGCTATCAGGAAGCCTTTTCTCATGACATTTTTCTTTTTTCACGATGGAATTTCGGCTATCAAGGAGCCTTTTTCACGAACTTTTTCTTTTTTCACGATGGAATTCTGGCTATTAAGGAGCCTTTTTCACGAACTTTTTCTTTTTTCACGATGGAATTCTGGCTATCACGAAGCCTTTTTCACGAACTTTTTCTTTTTTTCACGATGGAATTCTGGCTATCACGAAGCCTTTTTCACGAACTTTTTCTTTTTTCACGATGGAATTCTCGAGACACAAAATACGAAACATGCAATTTGGGGGAAGACTCTTTTCATATATATATCGGAAAGAGTATTTACACGGGATCCGCCTCGTTAAAAACCTTGCCTCTTGATTTAGAGCCCCCTTTGCAAGGAAAAGAGTACGGTCCTTCTTATTCTAGAACTACGATTAAGACATAAAACTAATTTTTCCGAAGTCACTTATAGACACCCGACTCGGGCTTTTATTTTCCTACAGTGTAAACTTACGAAAATTGAAAAACTGCTATCTACTACACTTATGTACAACTAAGATCTTCATGGATAATACCTCTTTAGGCTGTCGGCATTCCACGAATACGGCAACTCTTCGCCAGTTTGCTCCATCAGGCGAAAAGCCCCTGGCATATTTGTTTCCTTAGCTATGTAAGGCCCTTCCCATGACTCATGAAGCTTTCCTGGGTTTTCCCAATTTTTCTTTCTTTTCAAGACAAGATCACCGGTTGTGATGTCCTTCCGAACCACCTTTTTGTCTCTCCATGCTCTTGTCTCTCTCTGGTATTTCTCAATGTTTTCTGCTGCTTCGAGAATTGTCAGCTCTATCATGTCTTTCTCCACCTTCTTGTCAATTTCCTCTATCTCTTTTCCTTTCAAGACTCTCATGCTTTCATTCTTTATCTCCTCTGGTGTCATAGCCTCAGTCCCGAAGAGTAGGCGAAAAGGTGTGAAACCTGTTGCCCTTGAAACTGTGGTATTGTGAGACCAGATCACCTTTGGAAGTTCGTCCACCCACTTTCCCTTTTTCTGATCAAATAAGCATTTCTTGATTCCCGAAAAAATCAGGCCATTGGCTCTTTCAACTGCTCCGTTGGACTGTGGATGATAAACTGACGAAAATTTCGCTTGTGTGCCTAGGGTTCTGCAATACTCTTTGAAGGTGTAGCAGTCAAACTGTTTGCCGTTATCAACCGTCAGTTCTCTAGGAACTCCGAACCTGCAGACTATGTTCTGCCAAAAGAATTTCTGAACTGTTGTTGCTGTGATGTTCGTGAGTGGTTTTGCTTCTACCCACTTCGTGAAATAGTCGTCCGCTACAGCCGCGAATCGGCAATTACCCTGAGCCGTTGGCAACGGGCCTACTAGGTCCATGCCCCATCTTTGCAGAGGCCAGGTTGGAGGAATTAAATGAACTGGCATTGAAGGCAGATTCTGCCGATTTGCCGTCTTTTGGCATGCTTCACATTGCCGAACCAACATCTTGGCGTCGATGTTGATGGTTGGCCAATAGAACCCTTGTTTTATCGCCTTGCCAACTAAAGCCCTGGTGCCTATGTGTGCCCCACAAAATCCACTGTGAATTTCTTTTAGGAGTTCACGACCTTTTTCGGAGGTGATGCAGCGTAGCCAAGGTTCAGTGACTCCTGATTTGTACAATTCTCCATTTACCACAGTGTAGCCCCGAGCCCTTTGCCTTAACCTTTTCTCTTCCAGTTCATCTTGTGGTTCGTAATGTCCCCTTAGGTAGGCCATTATTTCTGCTCTCCAGTCTGGAATTTCCACCATGTTCACGATTTGAGTTCGTGAATCTTTGATGGAAGGTCTCTGATGATTTCAAAGAACACATCTGGTGGTAGCTCTTGATTTCTGGCTGCTGCCTTCGCGAGCTTATCTGCTTCATTGTTATCATCCCTTGGGATATGCTGAACTGAATATCCTCTGAAGTGTCTTTCCATTTCTCTGACTTTTTCAAGATACTTCATGAGAACTGGATTCCTGGCCTCGCTTTCCTTCTCGATGTGTTCTTGGATTACTTTCGAATCCGTTCTGATTATGAAGGTCTGCTGCCCCAAGGCTTTCATTTTTCTCAGTGCCAGCAGTAGAGCTTCGTACTCCGTTGTATTGTTCGTGGAGTATTCATTGTTCGCGAATACGAGCCGTGCTGCATATCTTATGACCACGCCCGTTGGTGATGTTACAACAGCCGAAATTCCAACCCCCTTGTAACACCATGCTCCATCACACTGCACTACCCACGGTTCGGGCATGTTTTCCTCCAGATTCTGAGTAGGTGAGGTCCAGTCCACGACGAAATCTGCCAGTACTTGCGATTTTATTGCACTCCTTCTTTCGAAATCCACCACATACTCAGAGAGTTCAGCACCCCACTTGATGATTCGGGTAGATGCCTCCCTGTTTGCGAACAGGTCACTTAACGGTTGGTTGGTGATAACTCTTATTCTGTGGCCCTCGAAGTAGTGCCTTAGCTTTCTTGCTGCCATGATGAGCGCATACGCGATCTTCTCCAGTTAGGAATAGAAAACCTTGGAACCAGACAATGCCTCAGAGGCGAAATATACAGGGATTTGCCTCAGCCTTCCTTCTTCTTCCTTTTCCTGTACCAGCACTGCGCTTACTGCCGAATTTGATGCAGACACATACAGCAGAAGCGGCGATTTTGGCTCGGGAGGACAGAGCTTGGTCATGCTGGACAAGTAGTCCTTCAGTTCGCGAAAAGCTTGCTTCTGAGGTTCGGACCACTGGAATTTCTTGGCACTTCTGAGAACTTGGAAGAATGGCAAACTTCTTTCTGCAGCTTTGGGGATGAATCTGTTAAGGGCAGCCACTCTCCCTGTCAACTTCTGAACATCTTTCACTGAGGCTGGCTCTTGCATTTCCATCAGAGCCTTTATTTTGTCGGGGTTTGCTTCAATGCCTTTCGTTGAAACTAGACATCCAAGAACTTTTCCCTTGTGAATTCCGAACACACATTTTTCTGGGTTCAGCTTTAAGTTTGCTGTCCTCAAGTTTGCGAACGTTTCTGCCAAATCGCTGATATGGTCTTTTCTCTGAGTACTTTTGACGACTATGTCATCCACGTATGCCAAGATATTTCTCCGAATCTGCTGGTGCAGCACTATTGCTATCATTCTCGAAAACGTGCACCCCGCATTTTTCAGCCCCTCTGGCATTCTTACGAAACAAAATGTTCCGAAAGGAGTGATGAAGCTTGTCTTATCTTCGTCCTTTTTGCGAACTCTGATTTGATGATACCCAGAGAACATGTCCAAGAGCGAAAGCATCTCACTGTTGGCTGCATCATCTACGATTTTGTCTACCCTTTCCAAGGGGAAGTCGATACACATTCTCCATTTGCCATTCTTCTTCTTAACTGGCAATGTGTTGGCTAACCAAACTGGGTACTTGACTTCCCTGATCACTTGGGCATCCTGTAATCTCTGAACTTCTGCTTCCACTGCCTTGACCTTTTCGTCAGACATTTTCCGAAGTTTTTGCTTCTTGGGTGGTATCTTGTCATCTGTTTCGAGGACATGTTCGATTATGTCTCTGTCAACGCCTTGCAAATCTTTGGCTGACCATGCAAAAACATCCTTGTTTCTGTTCAGAAATCGCATGAGTTCATCATCCTCTTGGGCGCTGAGGTTTGCCCCTATTATGACTGCTCTGTCGGGCATGTCGTCCAGATACACTCTTTTTGTTTCATCTTCTACGGCTATGTTACTTTTCTCTTTGTCCCGCTTCGGCTCTTCATAGGTTCCCTTTCTCTCTTCAGCTGCTTTCAGCTGATACACGTTCGTCTGACCAGGCGTGTGGCCCTTTTCTATGTTTCTGGCCTCTTGTTGATTGCCGAATACTGTGATAACCCCTTTGGGCACAGGCATCTTCATGCAAAGGAACTGTTGCCTTATGACAGCATCGAACTTGTTCATGAAACCCCTGCCGAAGATCGCAAGATACGGGTGATATATGTCAACCACATCAAAGGTGAGGTTCTCAGTTCTGGCATTCTCAAGATCTCCGAAAGAAACTGGGAGTGAAATTTTTCCAACCGGCTTGATGGGCTTCCCGCCGAATCCCTGTAATGGGTACTCTGGTGGGTCCAACATGTGCTGACTCAGATTCATTTTCTCGAATGTTTTCAGGAATAAGATGTCCGCCGAACTTCCGTTGTCCACCAAGATTTTTCCTATGACCCATCCGGCAATGTTGACTTCAATCACCATGGCATCATTGTGGATCGCGGATTTCACCGAAATCTTCTTCGTAAAGGTGATTGGCACCTTCGCCCACTCCGGGCGGGCAGCTGGACCATCATTGATGATGGTATTCACAGATCTGAAGTAGTTGCTTCGCTGCTTCTTTGTTTCAAACTCCATGGTAGATCCGCCTGTGATTGGCATGATAGTCCCGAACGATGGCAATGCTTTGGAGTTCTGAGGTCCCGAACTTGACTGAGGCCTTGATGAGCTTTCTGGTGGCGGTGGCAAGATTTCCCGAATGGGTTGTGGCTGCTGGATTGACTGTATTGCTTGCGACTGAGGGAAGAATTGTTGTGAAGGCTGCCATGTTGATTGCGATTGTGGGAATTGCTGAACTGGTACAGAGCTTGGCTGCGAACTCGCGAACTGCGGTGGCCAGAAGTTCGGCCGAAACTGGGTTGGCATCGAGGATGCAATGCTCATCAGTGCCTTCTCTTGTTGGATTCGTGCCATGTTCTTTTTTGTCTCAGGGCACCCTTCGGTGCTGTGGCCTCTTCCATGATACTGGCAATAGAAATGGGGATCTCTTGGGTTGTGATTCGGAAGGTTTGGGGTTCCTCTTCCTCTTCCCCTTCCTCTTTGACTGAATCCTCCCCTGGCACTTGGCCTGCTTTTTTGTTGTTGCTGAGGATTTCCAACACTGTTTACATTTCGCGGATCTTTCGGGGTGGTGCCCTCCGGGTCATATCTCTGCCGCCTGTCTCGCCTCGTTTCGTTCGGCTACTCTCTTGCGGTGGTCATCATCAGACAGGATGTAATCCTCCAATTCCCGAAATAATTCTTCAACTGTCTCAGGCTTCTTTCTCGTGAGGTGGGAAGCCGTTGGCCCTGGGGTGAGACCCTTGATCAGTGCCTTGATCGTTGTTTTGTCATCAGCGTCGGGGATCTGTGACCTCTGTTGCATGAATCTTCTCACGAAATTTCGCAGTGGTTCCCTGTCCTTCTGCTTGCAGTTATACAAATCCGAGGCTTCGGTACGTTGTGTCATGGAACATCCGAAACGCTTGCATGAACTTTGTTTTGAGATCTACCCAGTCGTAGATCGAGTGTGGAGGCAGCAATGAGTACCAATTCAGGATCGGTCCTTCGCAAGCTATGATGAAGGATTTGGCAAGTGCAACATCATCTCCTCCCCGCCGAATTCACAGTGACTCGTATCTCATGAGAAACTGCCTGGAGTTTCCGTAACCGTTGTATTTGGGAAGAGAGACTGGCTTGAACTTCGGCGGCCAAGGTCTTGTTTGCGGCCCTATTGACAGTGGCGATTCAGAATCCACGAAGTGTGAGACTCCATTTCCCGCGAAGAAGTTTTCCTTCGGGGATTCTCTTGCGAGCGCGGGGTTCGCTGCGGTGTTTCTTGCCACGGGGAGCCGTTCTCTTGCTCTTTCATTTCGTCAATTTCTCTCTGAATTGCCTGTATTTGTTCTTTTGCTTTGTTCAGCTGCTCTAGCTTTTCAGAGATTTTTCTCTTCGCCTGCAACTGAGCCGCGAACTTTTCTTTATCCCTCTGTAGTTGTTGAATCTTTTGGTGGACCATGGCTAGCTGTCTGTCTATGGCATCATCATCAGCATCAACATTTTCGTGCTCTTGCTGTTCAGTAGGTTGTTCTTGGATGTGAGCTGTTTTTTCTGCTCTCGCCTTCATGAGGGCTTCGAGCTTCTCTTTTCGCTGCTGGTCTGTTACGTTCGAGGATTCAGGAACAAACGGAGTTTCATTTCCTTGGTGGGAAGGTGATCATCCTGGTTCGCCTGTACTGGGGCATTCTTCTTGGATTTCTTTTGAGGTGGTATCGTGAGTTTCTTTTTCGGCTGAGACACGGTGGGCGCCAATGTTGGGGGGTACCCGAAAAATTCGGAATACTACCCTAACACGAGTGACAGATTCCAACACGTTCAATGACACAATTAGGGCGCAAAGAGACTGTAATTCCCCTTGCGAGTAGCACAAGTCCCAAAAAAGTCTGAATCTGTTTACACGTGCCCTTACGCCCCCTTTTATAGGGAGATGAAGGGACTTTTACATTCCGATATCACCCTCGGGCTCGGAGAATATTCCTAATGTGAACACACACAAGAATGTCTTTTCCCCCTTACATATTCACAAGTCTGCCACTTGTTCACACTCTAAACCCGGACTTTTTGGGACTACAACTTTGACTTTGCTTCTTCCGTGATTCGTGAATGTCTTCGCCCAAAATTCCTGAATTAGGTCTTCAGCAGATTCCCGAAGTGGCTTTCGCTTCCCAGCGAGTTCGTGTGTGTCGTAGCGCCTGAGTCCCGAACAGGGCCTTCATCAGATTCCCGAATCGGAAAATCTCTGAAATTCGGACCATCAACAGTTGAGATTCCGGGCTTCCGCGTGTTCATGACTCCGCCTCTTCACCGAATCAAAGTTCCCGAACTCTGCACACCCACGAATTCGAGACTTCGCAGGTCCCAGACTTCCTGAATTCGCGAATTTCTTGCTCCTGAAAAACATACTTTGAGAATACCGTTAGACTTCGACGTTTCGAGGGTGATGTGTTTTCCTGAATTCCCCAACAGCTATATTCACTCTTTTAGAGATGTTAGATCACATTGAGAGTGAAACAGCATTCTCTTAGAATGAAACACCGCACCGGAACGCGTCGCTAAGGGACTACATAAGAAAAGCTTGAAACAACGTTAGTCCCATAACTAAACCATAGGATGAGCTCCCCCTAAATGTGTGCATTTAGTGTTTGAATCACCAACCAAATGTATGCACATTGTTTATGAAAACAAAAGGAAGCTTACCCTATAGCTTGCTCATGATGCAAAAAGATAGATATGAAAACATGCATCATGAAAGAACAAGTGTAGCTTTCCTACACACTAATCAAACCATGTAGATTGCTCATGGGTTAGCACATGACACAAGCAACCTACCATATGTAAACATTGCAACAAATGCAACCTAAACAAGGCAATGGAGCTACAATGATACAAGAGATAGGTACTAGTTTCCATTACCTCAATCGGGGAACTTGGGCAACACATGTCCAATTTACAAGCTTGGCTTATAGGCTTGAATCTTCTCATCTTGATTGTGCCAAGCCTCCCAAGTCCCCACCCTTAAGGCCTTCAAGTGGCCTTCGGAACCCAAACCATTTGAGGCCCCTTCATGTTGGTGATGACTTCCTTGGGCACCCAAATAGGTTGGTTCCAACCCCGCTCTTCCTTCATCTTCCCAACCTTGTGTGCAACCACCTTGCCATTTGCTTTCTTCTTGATGACGTAGGTGTTGCTCTTGGTCTTGTTCTTGCGGTTGGGCTTGGTGTAGATGAGGGAGCTCTTGATGGTGGGCTTCAATTTCTTCTTTGCGCCCTTGTCCATCTTCTTGACAAATTGGGGGCATTTGTAGAACTTGTGCCCTTCTCCATGACACTTGTAGCAAGTCACGGTTGCACCCTTCTCAAGCTTCTTCACCATGGGATCACGGTTATCTTGAGCAGGTTGGACTTGGCTCTTCATGTCTTGAGAGATGTCCACTTGTTCTTCATCATTCTTGCCCTTGCCCATCAAGTTTGCCAACCTGTCTCGGAGCCATTTCACTTCTTGCTTGAGCTCATCATTTTCCTTGCCTATGAGACAATCACATGATTCTACAACAACATTCTCATGGCAAGATGGCGAGCAAGATTCATCAATTAAATCAATGCAAGAAGTTGAAGCATCTACCTTGGAGATAGGAATTGCACAAGGGATAGATGTTTCATCAAGCTCAAAGGAATTACTTGTTTTAGTCTCACTGCTCTCAAGCTTAGATTTTAGCTCATCACACTCCTTGTTAAGCAATTTGAATTTGCTCAACAAATGTTCATAATTTGTAGCAAGGATGTCACTAAGATCATTGAGAGCATTGAGTTCTTTGATTTCATTAGCTTGTTGTTCAAGCATTCCTTTTTGCTCATGGATTAGCTCAACAAGATCATTGAGAGAGGTGGTGTCGGATTCGTCATCACTTACATTGCTTTCCATACCTTTGGTCATAAGGCACATGTGTGATGATGAAGGACCTTGCATGAAGCGGGTGGTGAAGTTCTTTCTTGATTCATCGCTTGAGCTAGAAGAACTTGATCCACCACTTGTCCACTCGCGGACGGCGAAGGTTGCTTCTTGCCTTGGTCTTCTCTCCTTGACCGCCTTCTTTTTGGGCTTGTGCTCAATCTTGGTGAACTTGATGTGTTGATGATGGCGCCCTTCTCTCAAGTGGATGTTGTAGCCGTACATGTTGACTTTCTTCACATACTTGAAGATCTTCTTCACGTACTCGGCCACCATAGATTCAACCTCTTCATCACTTGAGGAATCTTCATTATCACCATCATCACCATCATCTTCGCTTGAGCTTCCACGAGTAGCCATCCTACTCAACATTTCCTCTTGTCGGCTTGAGAGAGCATGGCTTGTGGTTGGAGAAGATGGTTCTTGGGGCTTTTCTTGGGGCGCCTTCTTTGACTTGGGCATTAGTTGAAGCTCATGTGCCATGATCTTGCTCAAGATATGCGATGGCTTCAAATCTTCGAGCTTCTTCTCGTAGATGATTGCTTTTACCAAGTCATAGTCGGGCTTTCGAAGACTTTGAAGGATCTTGCGGTTGATGTTCAAGTCCGTGATGTCCTTCACACCTAAGGCATTAATCTCATTGACAAGCACATTTAGGCGTGAGTACATAGATTCGACATTTTCATTAGCAAGTTGCTTGAAGCTATTGAATTCCTCAAGGAGACAACCGTAGCGTTCATTAGCAACTTCTTTTGAACCCTCATTTTGCTCCTTGATGGTTTTCCATAGCTCATGAGCATTTTCACAAGTAAAAACTCTATTGAAAACGCCTACATCTAGTGAGGACAAAATGATACTCTTAGCAATCACATCAAATTGCTTTTCCTTTCTAGTACCATTTTTCATGCCCTCATCGGTGACTCTCCAAACATCAAGGTCCCTTGCTTGGAGATAGGCCTCCATGAGAACCTTCCACCGAGGATAGCCCGTGCCATCGAAATGTGGAGCCAAACCTAAGGTATCCACCCCTTTCATTCCTCTATAGGGCAACTCACTAGGCGGTGAAGCCTAACCGTTCCAATGAGCCGGTTTTCACAATTTACCAATCGAATTGGCGTTTCCTTGTGAAGGAAGTGAGTCCCGGCTCTGATACCACTTGTAAGTAATCGGATGCCCGTTAGCCTAAGAGGGGGAGGGGGTGAATTAGGCAACTAAAAACCTTAACCTATGGCTTCACTAATTTTGCGCAAAGGTAAACTAGAACATACTATCTATATGTGCAACTACGGTTGTTCTAGTGTGAAACTCCCATCCCAAAAGAAGGTTTGCAACCTATAGCCAATCCTAGCATGATACCACTCTAGGAATGTAGAGGCAAGCAAAGATTGCAAGAGAGTAAATGCGGAAACGTAAAGGGGATGAGAGGAAGCAAACTCTTGACACGCGATTTATCCCGTGGTATCGGTAGGCACTAAGCCACCCCTAGTCCATGTTGTTGAAGCACTCACACAAGAGTATTGCTTCCCGGTCACCAAGTCTCTCCCAAGAGCACCAACTTGACTTGCCACAAAGGCTAGCCACTTAGGCACTTGTCAAGCTCCCTTGGTCACCTTGATGCCGCCTCCACTAAGGAGCTTCTCCACCAAGGAAGGGGGTCTCCACGTCCCCCGCACAAAGTGTCCTCGCCGCTCCACACCAAGCCGGAGGGTCGATGACGATTGCCGGTGAGCCACTTAGGCCCCAAGGCTTCCGGCGAACCTTGTACAACTGGATTCACTCAAGAATCACCTCACAAGGTTGGCACAACCTTGCACTCACTCAGCTCTAAGCTAAGCCTAGCACTAAGCACACACACAAAGCATGCACTAGTCTAAGAATGAGCAATTAAGCACTTGGATGGATTGGATATGGTCTTGAATGTGTCTTGAACTCCTCTGCACTTCCACACAATCCAGCAACCTCAAATGAGTGAGTGGAGGGGGTAAAAATAGCCCAAGGCATCAAACTAGCCGTTGGCTAACTTCCACTGAAAAAGGTACCGTCGGATGATCCGACGCTATGCTTTTCCAGGGCGTCGGTTCATCCGGTGCCCCTCCCACGTCACGTAGCCGTTGAGGTTCTCTGACACAACTGCTCCGATGCTATGCTCCGACGCTGCGTCGGATCATCCGGTGCTGAAGGCCTCGCGTCCAGGTCGGTACTGTTAGCTTCCAACAGACCGTCGGATAGACCGACGCTATGCCTTAACCAAGGCGTCGGATCATCCGGTGCTGAAGGCTTCGTCTTGGCGCGTCTCTGTATGAATTCAAACTGAGCATCGGATAGACCGACGGGGTCCTCACTCAGACCGTCGGATCATCCGGTGCTACGGCCTTCCTTGCTCTTCCTCTGCAACTCGTCCGACGCTACTAAAAAACGGACCGTCGGTTCATCCGACGGTACCTAGGGTTTGACCCTGTGCACCAACTCGTCCGACGATTGCACTGACGCTTGTATTTGAGGGACCGTCGGTTCATCCGACGATGTCTTCTCTTTTCCTTTTCTTGCTCGGTTTTGACCCTTTGTTTTGGCATTTTTGCATGGGGTTTTCTTGCATCCTTGGGACATAGAAATGTCTACAGAGACATGCTCAAACAATAAGGTTAGTCCCAATAATCATGTTGTCATGAATCACCAAAATCAAACTCCGAACAAATGGCATATGAGGCCATGTTCGCTACACCCCCACGACCCACCGGGGCGGCGCAGCGGAATGCCCCCTCAAGCAAGGTCTGCCTCGCTCGAGGGCTGAACGACCCCTCGGGCGAGGTCCGTCTCGCTCGAGGGCTATACGCCCCCTCGGGCGGGGTCCGCCGCGCTCGAGGGCTGAACGCCCCCTCGGGCAGGGTCCGCCTCGCTCAAGGGCTGAACGCCCCTCGGGTGAGGACCGCCTCGCTCCAGGACTACGCGCCCTCGGGTGGGGCCCGCCTCGCTCGAGGGCACTTGCACACGCGTCGTCCACGCACCTGCACCCGTGTATGGGCATTTAATCCTCTGACGCCACAGGATGCACGCCACAACACTGACACACCCGGGAATCGCGTCTCGTTGTTGTTCCATCGTCTCCCTGGGGGAGGCCATCCTAGCCGCTGTTTAGCACTGTGCGATGAGGCCGGTGTCAGCCACGTGACACTGCGCCGCCTACCGCCGTACGGCTAACGCGTTGAGCCCTCGAAGGGTGGCCGGCAGCACCCTCGAATACCTTTTCCGTGATTACACAGAGCCATGCTATGACGTCGGGCCGGCGGGATCGGTCATCCCCATCGCTGTCAACCCTGTGCGGTCATCCCTACCACTGCAGCGCCACGCTGGGCACTGTGACGACATCCCCGACGCTGTTGGAGTGCGTAGAGACAAGACGTCGCCATGACCACCACTGTGCCACGTACGGGCCCCCGTCGACGGTACCCTCGAATCGGCCCGCTACGGCGCCCGGACGACCAACCACTACGCCGCCCCCCTCGTAGCCGCTCCTGTGCGGGCACAGGACGCGCCACGACGCCACAACTGGAACGAGATTCGCCAGGACGGCCATCAACTACACGGCACTGCTCGCCATGCCTCCACACGTAGGAGAATAGTGTGGCACGCCTGTAAATCGCCCTCTCCTTGGCCTATAAAAGCAAGGGCGATCCCCCAGCCGCAGGGGACAACACGCGAGGACGGATAGAAATCACTCACACACTCTCCGCCTTCGCCACGATATTGGCACTTGACTCAATAAATACCTTTGGGACTTGGAGGCCAGGCCTCCTCTCCCTCCATGCTTGTAGCCCCCCTCTACGAGCACCACGGTGCAACGCAATACAGTGCCTCGAGCACACCACTGCTGGACGTATGGCCCCGACCGGAACCAGGATAGACTCAGTGTCCTTAGTTGCTAGCATTGAACCATCGGGAGGTTGATCCCGGTGCTCATTACTAGTTAGTTTCGGGACTACTTTCCGCATCGACAGTTGGCGCGCCAGGTAGGGGGGTATTCACGCTGATGATCAGCTTTCTCTAACCCTCTTGATGGTGATTCGCACCGAGTACCGTGGCCAGAGGTATTCCATGGGCAGCTCGGACCCCCTCCCGGCCAGATTCGAAATCCGGCTCGGGAGCCTGAACTTTCAGGCCACGGGGAACGGCTACCTCATGCGCATCACCAACCGCGAAGAACTCCGTGCGCGGCGGCAGACCGGGCCAGCCCCCGGTCCCTGTCGCACCTGCCACTGGGGGGATCAACGCCCGCCAACACGGATGCTGCGGGCCCCTCGGCGCCTCGACGCCGTCGACGCTCCGGTTAGCGCTCTCGACGGGCGCGGACGGAACGCCGACGAGGGCCGCGCGCGCCGCCTCGCCGCGCGACGCGCTCACCGGCGAGACGACGGCCCACCCCGACGGGGGGAGCGCTCGGTTTCGGGACCGCGGTTCCCCATCGGTCCGCGCGGCGCCACGATGGCGTACGTCGCCTCCACCAGCACCGACGCAGCAACGCGCAGGGCACGTCCTGCCCGCCACGCCCCGGCGGTCAGGAACCCCAGCGCCTCGGCCGACGACGAGTCATCCCATGGCTCCGCATGGGTACGCGGAGTGGGACTTCTCCGGGGTGCTGGACCTAGTGATGTTTCAACGGTTCCTAGACGCTGCGGACTACTGGTTCGGCTGCTCAGACGACTCCAGCGCTGGGTGCTACGACTCAGCGCGGGAATGCTTCGTTGTGATCGCCAACGACCAAGCAAACGCAGCGAACACGGCAGAAGCCGGCGACAAAGATGCTCCCCCCGGTCTGGGGGCCGGACCGCGCATGGGTGCGAGACCGAGCGCGCCTCCCCCCTCGCCACCGAGGGGGCTGACGTCAACGCACAACTGGCTCAAGCGCGCGAGCTCTAGGCTAAGCTCACAAAAGAATATCGTGCGGTGCGGCTGCTCCGAGCTTCCATCACCGGAGAAGCCTCCGTGCGCGGCGAACGTGCACGCGAGTAGGGCAGACAACCCCGCGATCGCATCAATGCCGACTTCGACGTCGACAACCCAAACACTCCCCCGCGAGCGAGCCAAAAGCTCATTGCTGCCACGACTCTGCTGCGGGCCATGCCCGCTCCCTCAACACCCGAGGCGCGAAACCTGCACCGCGAGGTGGAGGCGCTGATCTAGCAAGCGGCCGTGCAACAGGACGAAAGCTCGGCGTCACGCATTCGCCACTAGGGAAGCGCGCGGAACGACGGGGGCGCACAAGGCCCCAAAGCGTCAGTACAGGCGGGGGACGCGGCGGAGCATAGCGCCAACCAAGGGCGTACACCGGTCAAGGAGCAGATCCTCGAGACGCGCAGGCAACCCCAAGACGGTGACGCTTGCAACGTCATCAATGCACGGAGGGCGGCCAACACGGAGACGCAGGCGGCGGTAGGCTACCGCCCTCGACGGGGTGGGCACTACGGCAGCGGAGAGGATCGCTAGCCGATGCCGGAGCCCCCAGGAACCCGTGTGTTCAGCAGGGAGATCTGCACGGCGAGCTTCCCTCAACGCTTCCGCCAGCCCACGTCAATCTACAAGTACAAAGGGGAGACGGACCTCCGCGTATGGCTCAACGACTACCGACTAGCGTGCCAGCTGGGCGGAGCCACCACCGACGAGGTCATCATCCGCAACCTGCCGTTGCACCTCGCCGACTTAGCGCAGACGTGGCTGGAGCACCTGCCGGCCAGCCAGATTCACAACTGGGACGATCTGGTCCGCACCCTCGTGGGGAACTTCCAGGGCACGTACGTGCGTCCTAGGAACTCCTGGGATCTGCGCGCGTGCACCCAAAAGCCCGGCGAGTCCCTCCAGAACTTCATACGGCGCTTTTCCAAGCGCTGTACGGAGCTCTCGAGCGTGGCCCAGTCCGAGATCGTGCATGCCTTCCTCAAGGGCACCATGTGCTGGGACCTCGTGTGCGAGCTCGGGCGCAGCCCACCGGTCGACTCGAATGAGTTGTTCGACATCGCCACCAGCTTCGCCTCTGGCGAGGAGGCGATGGGGGCGATCTTCGATGGGAAGGAGGGCAAGCGCGTGGACGACGCGCCCGCAGAGGGCAGCAGGTCCAAGGAGCCCCAGCAGAAGCATAAGTGGGGCAAGAAAGGAAAGAAGCCGCGCCATGAGGCGCGCGAGCAGGGGCACGACGAGGTCCATGCTGTTGACCCAGCTCGACGGGGCCCTCGAGCGGCCCCTCGAGGCCCTGGGGTGTTCGATGACATGGTGAAGAAGCCCTGTCCCTACCACACGACGCCGGTCAACCACACCCTTGAGCAGTGTGACATGCTCAAGAGGTTCTGCGGCCGCGCCGCCACCGCGAAGGACGGCGAGGCGAAGGATGGTGGTGATGGCGACGTCAGTGGCTTCCCTGTTGTGGAGAACGTCTTCCTCATCTTCGGGGGGGCGACCGTCGACATGTCCAACAGCCAACGCAAGCGGGAGCGGCACGAGGTCCTCGCCGCGGAGAAGGCTCCTCCTTCCTTCCTCGACTGGTCGGAGGACGCCATCACCTTCAGCCGCGAGGATCATCCGAACCGCATCCCCAACCCGGGCCAGTACCCGCTGGTGGTCAACCCGGTCCTCGGGAACGCGCGGTTCTCGAAGGTGTTGATGGACGGAGGCAGCAGCCTTAACATCCTCTATGCGCACACTCTGCGCCTGCTGGGGATCGGGTTGGACCAGCTCCGTTCCATTGCGTCGCGCCGGGCAAGCGCGTCCAGCCCCTCGGGCAGATCGACCTGCCAGTCTAGTTCGGCACGCCAGACAACCTCCGAAAGGAGATGCTCACCTTCGAGGTGGTGGGGTTCAGGGGCGCGTACCACGACATCCTTGGGCAGCCGTGCTACGCCATGTTCATGGCGGTCCCCAACTACACCTACCTCAAGATGAAGATGCCGGGCCCAAGGGTGTCATCACCGTGGGCTCGTCAATCGAGCACGCATTCGACTGCGACGTCGAGTGCGTGGAGCACGCGGAGGCTCTAGCGCTGGATGAAGCGCTCGTGGCGAACTTGGAGAAGCTGGTCAACGATGACCTCGACTCCACCGCCAAATAGGCTGTCAGCTTCGAGGTTGCTGAGCAGACCAAAGAGGTGCCCCTCTACCCTGCTGCCCCCGAGGGAAAGGCATTGAGGGTCAGCTCCACCCTCGACCCGAAATAGGAAGTGGTGCTCATCGACTTCCTCCGCGCCAACGCTGACATCTTTGCGTGGAGGCCCTTGGATATGCCAGGCATTTCGAGGGAGGTCGCCAAGCACTCCCTTGACGTCCTACCTGACTCCCGCGCCGTGCAACAGTGGCTGCGCTGCTTTGACGAGTTGCGGCGCCCGACGATCAGAGTGGAGCCGTGGAAGCTCCTCGAGGCCAGGTTCATCAAGGAAGTGTTCCACCCTACATGGCTAGCTAACCCCGTTTTAGTTAAGAAAAAGAATGGGGAGTGGCAGATGTGTGTAGACTATACCAGTTTAAATAACGCATGTCCTAAAGTTCCTTTTCCTTTGCCATGAATCGATTAGATCGTTGACTCAACCGCAGGGTGTGAGCTCTTGTGTTTCCTTGATGCTTATTACGGGTACTACCAAATAAAAATAAAGGAGTCCGACCAGCTCGCGACTTCATTCATCACACCGTTCGGGATGTATTGCTACGTAACAATGTCGTTCGGTCTCCGAAACGCGGGCGCCACATAGCAGCGATGTATGCAGCATGTTTTCGGGGACCACATCGGGCGGACCGTTGAGGCATACGTAGACGACATAGTCTTGGAAACCAGGAAGGCGGGCGACCTGGTTGACAACCTCCGCATCGCGTTCGGCTGCCTACGGGCCAACGGGGTGAAGCTGAACCCCGAAAAATGCGTCTTCGGCGTGCCGCGAGGCATGCTGTTGGGGTACATTGTCTCTCAGCGAGGCATCAAGGCCAACCCCAAAAAGGTTGCCGCCCTCGAGTGAATGGGTCCAATTCGAGACCTCAAGGGGGTCGAAAAGGTGTTGGGGTGCCTTGCCACCTTGAGCTACTTCATCTCGCGACTCAGCGAGAAGGGCCTGCCCCTCTACCGACTCCTGTAAAAACACGAGTGGTTCTCCTGGACCGTCGAGACCCAGGAGGCGCTTGACAAGCTGAAGGCGACCCTCGCCCATGCCCCAATCTTAACGTCGCCTCAGGACGGTGAGCCTCTGTACCTCTACATCGCCGCAACCACTCAGGTGGTCAGCGCCGTCATCGTGGTAGAGCGAACGGAGGAAGGGCATGCCCTGCTGGTCCAGCGGCCGGTGTACTACATCAGAGAGGTCATGTCCTAGACCAAGGCGCGTTATCCGCAAGTCCAGAAGCTGCTTTACGTAGTAGTCCTCGCGCGGCGCAAGCTTCGCCACTACTTCGAGGCTCACCCGGTCACGGTGGTCTCCTCCTTTCCGTTGGGAGAGATAATCCGGAACTGGACGCAGCGGGCAAGATTGCCAAGTGGTTGATGGAGTTGATGGGCGAAACGCTCGCCTACGCGCCGCGCAAGGCGATCAAGTCCCAGATCTTGGCGGATTTCGTCGCCGAGTGGACAGACACGCAGTTGCCGCCACCGCAGATCCACGCCAAGTGCTGGACTCTCTACTTTGACGGGTCAGTGATGAAAACGGGGGCGGGGGCAGGCCTGCTCTTCATCTCACCTCTTGGGGAGCACATGAGATATGCAGTATGCCTACACTTCCCCGCGTCAAACAACATGGCAGAGTATGAGGCCCTCCTCTGTGGCCTCAGAATCGCCATTGAGACGGGCATCAAGCGCCTCGACTTGAGGGGAGACTCGCAGCTCGTGATCGACCAGGTCATGAAGAACGCGAGTTGCCATGACGACAAGATAGAGGCGTACTGCAAAGCCGTGTGGGCCCTCGAGGACAAGTTCTACGGCATAGAACTCAACCACGTGCCACGCCGGTACAATGAGGAGGCGGATGAGCTTGCCAGAATCACGTCGGGGCGAATCATGGTTCCCCAGAACGTTTTCGCATGGGACGTCGCCCAACCGTCCGTCAACCTCGAGCCGTGCCCCCCGAGTGATGAGGAACCCTAGGGGGCTCCCTCAAGTCCAACTGGAGCCAATGGACGAGGACCCCTCGAACGAGGTGTACGTGCTCTCCTTGCTCGAGAGGTACGGCGCCGATGAGGCCAAGGCCATGGATACGGAGCCGGCCCCCAGCGAGGGGGACTGGCGCAACAAGTACATCACCTGGATGGATCGAGGGGAGCTCCCCTCGGACCGATCCGAGGCTAGGCGCATCACCAGGATGGCAAAGTCGTTCACTCTCGTCGGCGGCGAGCTGTACAAGCGCGCCGCGTTCGGCGTCCTGCACCGATGCGTACCCATCTCTAAGGGGCGCGAGCTCTTTCGAGACATACACGCAGGCATGTGCGGCCACCACGCGGCGCCGCACACCCTCGTGGGAAATGCATTCCGCCAGGGCTTCTACTGGCCCACTGCGGTGGAGGACGCCAGCGAGATCATGCGCACCTGCGAAGGGTGCCAGTTCTATGCCCGCAAGTCCAACCTCCCTGCGCACGTCCTGCAGACCATCCCCGTCACATGGCCCTTTGCTGTGTGAGGGCTGGACATCGTCGGGCCTTTGCGAAAAGCGCCCGGGGCTACGCCCACCAACTGGTCGACATCGACAAGTTCTTCACAAACCTCAGGGCGGAGCAGGGCGTAACGTTCTTCACCGACATCGTGTACCGCTTCGGAGTGCCCAACTTCGTCATCACCGACAACGGGTTCCAATTCACGGCAGAAAATTCCTAGAGTTCTGCGATAAATTGCACATCCGCGTGGATTGGGCAGCCGTTGCGCATACACAGACAAACGGTCAGGTGGAGCGTGCCAACGGCATGATCCTACAAGGCCTCAAGCCTAGGATTTTTGACCGACTGAACAAATCTGGTCGAAAATGGCTCCAAGAGCTGCCAGCGGTTGTGTGGAGCCCCAAGACCACCCCAAGCAGGGCCACTGGGTTCACCCAGTTCTTCCTGGTCAACAACGCGGAGGCTATCCTACCCATAGACTTGGAGTATGGGTCGCCTAGGGTTCGGGGCTATGACGAGGGCGCCAACCAGCGAGCCCGCGAGGACTCACTGGACCAATTGGACGAGGTCCGCACAGTGGCCCTGATGCACTCCGCGAGATACCAGCAGGCTCTAAGGCGCTACCAAGCCCGGAAAGTGCGGCGACGAGACTTCAATGAAGGGGACCTGGTCCTAAGGATACGCCAAGACAATCGAGGCCGCCACAAGCTGTCGCCACCATGGGAGGGACCATAAGTCGTGGTGAAGGTGCTTAAGCCCGGCACGTACAAGCTGGCCAACGAGGACGGCGAGGAACTCACCAACACTTGGAACATCCAGCAGCTACGTTGCTTCTACCCTTAGCAAGGATTTCCAAGTTATTTGTTGTCAATTACACACCCAACACCCCAGTTGGCAGTATAAATGTCAGCAAATCAATAAAAGTTAAAGGGCAACTTGGCTTTCCCCAGAAAACCAAGTCACCCTCGGGGGCTACAACGGGGGGCATCCCCCTGAGGAACATGTGTGGTTCGAGGACCGGTGGATGGTCGCTTCCTTGTGTGATGAGTGATTGACAACGTTGTGTGGACTGATTCTTGGCTAAGTATTGCAGGTGCAGGTTGCGGCTTGACTCGCGTTGGTGCAGGTGAAGAACAAGTGCAAAAGGTCGTTGCTGGTGAGGCCTCCAGGTGTGGAGAAGACAAGTAGGCTTCGTTCGAGGGACCCGGTGGCCAGTGGGGTCAAGTGCGGGCTGCATGGTGGCATGAACAGCAAGATGAAGTCGTGGACGGTTTCTTGGTAGAGCCACAAAACCAAGGTCGAGTCGGGACTACGTGGGATCTGAGTCATGAGTGGAGATTGGCGGAGGCTACACCGAGTTCGCGGGGTTTGCAGTGGTTCACCAGAAAACCACTGGGTTACTCGGTTGAGAAACAAAACCGAGGCCGAAGACTCGACGAGGAGGTGCGGCCACCCAGGCCGGTTCAACCGCCCCAGAGGAGGGCGGTCGGACCGCCCGGGGCCGGTCGGATTGCCCGGGCCGGTCTAACCGCCCAGGGGAGGCCGTCTGACCGCCCTGGCCGCCGGCGCCGAGATGCTTCGAAGCGGAGGACACGCGTCGGGATCGCAAGGCTTGCGCCGAGGCTAAGCAGGTTGCGGTCGCCGGGCATCCGTCCGATGAAGAAATACCGAAGACTTCCAAATCCTCCCTTGTGGGGCTTGTATCCCTAGTTATTAGGTGAGGGTAGATTACTCTTTTGGGTGCCTCCATATATACTCTTTGAGTGGATGGATGGCAGCCAACTCTTGGAACCCTAGCTCATTTGTTTTTCCATTTTCATTCTCCTTTTCCCCTAGTTTTTCCTAGGACTAGCTTGAGAGCTTCATGTGAGATCTAGAGAGAGGGATGGATGTTTGGGTGGCAAGCTAGACCTTGTACGAACCTTCATGGTATGTATAGATGGTTCGGCGTTATTCCTCAAGGTGGTTTTCCCGTCCTTCTTGTTGTTGATTTTCAGAGCTCTTTGTTGGCTATGTTTTGAGAACGATTCTTGGGGTTTTTGGTGGGTGTCACGTATGAGGATCTTGTGCCTCTTTGGCTGGTGACTTTGCCCCCAAATCTCTCTTGAATCGGACTCGATTTGGTTGTTTTTCGAGTTGGGCGAGTTCTTGACCTAGAGAGGCGATTTCTTCGATTCCTCTTGATTGTGAGCGATTCGGGTCGATTCCTTTGAGGTAGAGGTTACCCAGGAGGTAACCCAGCAATTCCCGAAGTTTTGCTGCAATCTGTGGAGTGATTCGGGAGATCGGGTGCGGGGAAGTTGGGGTTTGACCCGCGGGCTGTTTTTCTGGGAGAGGCGGTCTAACCGCTTGGAGGGGGCGGTCTAACTGCCCTGGGCTTTTCCAGGTCAAAGTTTTGTTTCGCCGGATTTTCCTCTGTGAGTTTATTCGCCTTGATCAGAGGAGCGTCTGGGTGAAATTTTGGGTCGTTCTCATGCCGTTTGCTAGGAGTTCTTGTTTGGAGTTCGTTGCTGGGTACAGGAGGTTAGACCGCCCCTGGTAGCCGGTCTAACCACCCCTAGGCCCCTGGTTGGAGGTTTGGTTTTCGCCAAGACTTTCTAGTAGCTAGCATGGCCTTGACCAGAGATCTTTGTTGGTCAAACCGTGGTGCGTTTTGGTGCTCGGAAGAGGTGTTTCGGAGGATTTCTTGGTTGCCTGGTGGAGGCAGTCTAATCGCCCCCTATACCAGGTCTAACTGCTCCCTCTGGACAGCCGGCTTTCGAGTTGTTTCCGTTGTCGTGGGTGCGTGTGTGTTGAGGTTGTTGGTAGTGTTTGTTCGTAGGACTAGTAGCACTCCAGTGGCTACGTGGTTTTGGCAAACGGAAGGTAGAAGTGCGGAGCGTGTGATTTTGGGGGTCCGACCGAGCGAGTTCATCTTGTCCGAGTTTCAATCTCCTTCGAGAAGAATTTTTATCGGCTCCCATTCACTCCCCCCCTCCCCGGTCGCCTAATCAGCCCTTCACCCCCCCCGAAAAAATGGTCCCATTTTTTCGCAAAATTCGCAAGTGCGGCAATTACGCCTCAACCTAAGCCTTAGGCAAGTTCAAGCGGAGCGCGAGCAACCAAGCGGAAAAGACGCGCGAGACGGAGATAGCCTACGCCTCCAGCAGGATACGGCCCTTCTCCCTCGCCTCTGGACCAGCGGGTCGCTCGTGAAATCGAAACTCTCCACCTAAGATTTGCCTAAGCCAAGGAAGTGAGCAGCAGAACACCGCAACAAGCAAAACAGAGACAATTTTTATTTACAAACAACACTTCAAAACGAGTAACTGTTCATTACATGGCCACGAGGCTCGAATTCTAACATCTAAACAAAAAGGTCTTGACGCCCAGTGGTTTGAGGCTCACCGGCGTCAGGAGCGTCAAGGAACAAGAAGTCCGTGAAGTCTTCGGCGAGCGTCTCAGCGGCAGCGGCGGCGGCGGCAAGCGCGTTCGCCCGGTCAATCGCCACTTTGTCTTCAACGCCGTCCGGGACGACGTAGCCCGACGCCACGGCCTCGAAGTCCACCTGATAGTGGGACGCCACCACGCTGAGGGCCTTCTGGACGCCCAGGTGAAGGGTGCGGCGCATGCGCCGGGAGACATGCCCACCGAGTGCGCGCAGGCGACTCGCCAGCGAGCTCCCGGCTTGCGCCTCACCTTCTTCAAACTCCCGGCAGGTCTCGAGGGTGGCATCCCACAGCTCTTCCAACTCCTGTTGAGAGGAGTTGTAGGCCGCCTGCATAGCCTCGGCCTGAGTGGTCGCGTGTCCCAAGGCAGTCCGCAGGCCTGAGAGCCATGGACAAGAAAAACAAAGTTGGGAGAGGATCCCCAAAAGGCAAATCAGCAAAACGAGAAACAAACAGCGACTCACCTTCAACCTGCTTTTTGTCCCTCTCAAGGGATTTACGCGCCTCCTCGGCCTGGTGCTGCAGGTTGTTGACGGTGAAAATCCGTCAACCTAGCCATGAGTTTACCTTCGGTGTTGGCATGAGTTTTATACCTTATCCATTGGTACTAACCCCCGTGGTATAACAAGTTCACGTGTGCATGTCGGTTTTGGAGTTTAGTGTTTATGCAGGGTTTTAGTGTTGAATGCAAGACTTTCGGGATAAGTTCATCAAGCACCTCA
The DNA here is from genome assembly GCA_947561735.1 of Cenchrus americanus. Lineage (NCBI taxonomy): Eukaryota > Viridiplantae > Streptophyta > Magnoliopsida > Poales > Poaceae > Cenchrus > Cenchrus americanus. Next base: position 190,721,703 of record OX387242.1, read on the forward strand.
TGACAAGACCTTGAAGCCCCGTACAAGTCATGCAACGAAGCAAACTTAACTCCAAGAAGCCAGGGACTTGATCCGAGAAGACGACAGACTCCGAGGACCTGACCAGAAAAGTGCTGAATCTTGCAAGACAAGGAGTTGAGTCCAATTCGGAGAGAAACTGACGACATGGACCTACATGCAGAAGGGGGAAACATCCACGAAGCAAGGGAATCGATGTAGAGCAAAGGAGCCCTCGGGCTGGGCCTGGAGGGGCCCAGGCCGGCCAGCCCAGTCCGGTCGGCCCAGGCCCATCCAGGGCCCAATTGCCCCCTCCTTTGCCCTAGCCGCCAATCGGGCTATTTATAGCCCCCTGACCGAGAGCCACGAGAAGAAGAATTCGTCATCGGCCGCCGAGGAGCAGAGAAGAGAGGGACACCATCTCGGAGAGGAGAGGGTTGAGCTAGTTGGCTAGGGTTTCCCTAGCCGACGTGGGAACCTTGCATGGAAGACCACATCGGAGTTCCCAGAGCTAGAAGCAAGATCAAGGAAGGATCCCGGTGGTGATCTTGTGTATGTATCATTGTCATAGTTGAATTATCAAGTTGAATCTTTTCTTAGCGATCAAGTGTTTCCTCGAAGATTTCGTTTTTCGATCGGCTTTGCTTATTCCAATTCTATTCGCGCGATAGATTACATAGGGTGTTCTTGTAGCCGCGGTGGCTAGAGGTACACACCGGATCTTCGGAAAGAATCTCGACTTGTCTTTTGACTCGCCCTAAGCTCCCCGCATGAATAGGGATACGTTGTGACAGAACGGGGGTTCCGAAAGGCGGATGTTTTCGGATTTGGACGGGAAACCACGATTTAAAGACGCTTCTTATAAGATTCGATTTGCTACTTCTTCTCTTGCTTGGAACTTCAACAAAAGGCTTACCCCGATCCCTCTAGATCGGTTTATCTACCCAATCTTACTTTGTTTTCTCCGGTCTTTAGTAGATTAGATTTATCTTTGTTTTGTGCTCTTATCTAGATGCATTAGGGTTTCTCTTTTACCAAAGATTGAAGTTATTTGGCTTTACTAGATCAACTCTTGCGTCACACATTTGTTCCACGGATTCGATACCTTGGGTTCACCACTCGAGGGAAGAAGGGTCCCTTGACTACGACGGGAGACTTGTCCGCTTGCAAGTCACAAACGAACTTTGATACAACTATTAACCGTCAACAAGCCCCTTTTTCTGGCGCCGTTGCCGGGGAACAAGTGATCAAGATTTGGTTTTTTATTGCCTTTTTGTAATTTTCAGTTTTATTTTTGTTTTTCTTTTTCTTTTTGCATCTACTAAACTTTGATCATCCTCAAAATACATCTAATCTAGTTTGTCTAACCCTAGTTTTCATAGATTTATTTTTCCTTTCTAGTTTTTGCAAACTTTGTTTATTGCTAACCCTAACTGGAGATGGTTGGCTACCTCTCCAAGAAACCCAAACTTGTGGATGATCCAGGAAAACTTTACAAGCAAAGGAGACGTGCAACACAAAAGTTGAAGAACCACCGGAATCTCCAAGGGAATCACCACCTCCAAGTCCAAAGGAAGATCAACCTACCGACATCGTTGATCTACCTATCATAAACCTTCAAGACGCCAAATGCTGGTCTGGACCAGTTCCCCGTTGAGCCTCGACACCTCGTCCTCCCACTGCTCGAGGGTGGCTTGCGCCCCCTCGAGTGCGGTGCGCTCCTGCCGGAGCTGACCCAACGCCTCCTCCCACGCCAAGCGCACCCGCTCAAGCGCGGCCCGGGCCTCGGTGAGAGCAGCCTGCTCCTGCTGGAACCGGGCCTCCACTTGCTGACGCGCCACCCCTTCCAGACGGAGCTGCTCCTCCACTGCGGCGAGCGCAGCGGACTTGCTTGACAGGGTCATCCTCAACCCCTCCACCTCCTTGGCCTTTTTCTCATCCTGGCTCTGCCAGGTCCGCGCCCCCTCGAGGGCCGCGCGGTCCTGTAGGAGCTGGGCGCGGGCGGTGGCGACCTCGACCTCCCACGTCGCCGCGACGGGGCGCGCCCCCGCCAGGTCCTCGTGAGCCCTGCGCAGTGCGTCGTCTCGCTCTACCAGCGCCGCCCTCACCCTCTCAATCGCGGGGGTGTCCCCCACGGCTTGGGCGTCTTGCTCCGGAGGCAGGTCCAGCAGGGCCTTGGCCCTGTACGCCAGCCACCAGTCTGGTGACATTAGGGCCTCGACGAGGGCGTCAAGAGCCTCGTACTGCCCCCGGTACTAGTGAAGGTCGGCGTCGAGGCGGTCAAGGGCGTTATATCTCTCCCGGGACCAGCACTCCAGATCCTGCCGCCAACGAGCAAGACAAGAAGAGCAGGAATCAGGAAAGGCACGAACGTGAAAGAGAGCGGGAGGAGGAGCTGCGAAATCTGACAAAGTCCAACTTACTTGGAAGAAGCGCCACGCTGGACCGCTGTGGATCCTCAGCACCTCGTTCAACGCTCGGTTGAGCGAAGCGCCGTGATCATGGAGCTCCTTCCACAGCCCCTGCTCTGCCTGAGCCTCGACGAAGTGGGCCAGCGGCGCGCCGGCACACTCCCGCTCTTGCCCCGGACGTGCCGCAGGTCCAGCGTGCGACGACGAGGCCCCGACATCATCAGCCGGGCCACCCAGCGCCGTGCCGTTGTCGTCCCTCACCACGAGCGCCCCTGTCAAGGCCTCAGGGGCTGACGCAGGCAAGCTCGCCCACTGATCCCAGACGGGCGGAGGGATGTCGTCATCCGGGACCTCCGCCACCGCTGTTCGAGGGTTGCCGTTAGCAGCGGGCGCCGGCGGACTCGACGGCGCAGCGACTTCTGTGGCAGTGGTTGCCGGCGTGACCATTGCCACCTGCCGCGGCTCTGCGGTCATCACCGCTCGCTGCGCCTCCGTGGACGCTCGCAGCAGCTCCGTAGCCGCCACCGTCTGCCGCGGCTCCGCGGCCGCAGCCGCACCACGCGAGCCCTCGCTCGCCGCCGTCGCCGTGCTCCCGGCCGCCCACGACGCCCTCGACGAGTGCCGCCTAGTAGGGACAGCCGCGTCTGACCTCAGCACCTTGGCAGGTGCGAGGGGGGCACGGTGGGCGCCACCCTACGAGCGCGAAGATGAGAAAGTTAAGCTCTCACCGACCTAAAAGACGCAGTTATGGGGAGCGGTCGCCTACCTCAGGGTGGAGAATCCCAGCTTCCTCTTCCTCGGGGGCTCGGCGGACATTGTGGCCGCTGTCGGCGTGGCCACCGCCTTACCCCCAGTCGCCTCCGCGGCATGCGTCGCCTCTCTCGTAGGCCGCCTGGTGGTGGGCGCTCCCGCGCCAACCCTAGGAGTTGCCTCCTCTGCCGCCCTCGCGGCTCTGGGCGAGAGAGGGCGAAGGCTCCCACCTCTCGGGGAGAGTCCGTCCCCCATCTCTCTCCTCCTCCTCCTCATCCGACGACGAGTACTCCGAAGTCGCCGGGGAGGAGAGCCCCTGCTGCTCACACAGCCGAAACTCATCACTCCTTTGTTCTCGGCACTCCCGTCGCCGGATCCTCCTCTCCTTCTTACGCGCCGCCCGTTCTTGCTCCCGCCACTGCGCCGCGCGCGCACACGCTCAGGCTCGGGGCATGGGTGGGTCGGACCACGTGACATTCACGACCATCACCCGCAGAGAGCGAGTGAAACTCCGGATTACAACGAACTTCCAGAGCGCGACGTCGTCGGTCTTGATGATCTTGAGGTTAACGGCGCACCTCGCCCACGTGGCCGCATACTCCTATGGAAGGAGATCGGGCAGCAACCGCAATTCCGCCAGGGCCACGGGGTCCGCCTCTTCAAGCATCTCGAAGATGCGGAGCCGCCTCTCCATAAGAGGAATGATCCGCGGGTGGTGGAGGTTCACGAGAACTGAGGCCGCGGTCAGCCCGGCGTCCGCCAATGCCTTCAACGCCTGTAAGGCTGAGTCCAACCGGTCTTGGCGCGAGGAAGGCGACAGGCCGTGCCACCAGGAATCGGCCTTCTCCCTCACGACCTTGCTGGTCTAGGGCGGCCGGGCTCGTCGTTGCGAAGGTAGAACCACCCCCGCTCTCACTCGGCGTTGTTAGAGGTCATCGTGCAGGGGATGTAGAGCCCTCTGCGCGTCTCCCGCAGTGCTATCGTCATGCCGCCGGCACGCACCGCGCGACGTACCTTCGGCTCCGGCATGGTGGCGGTGTTTTGCTCTGCACAGAAGAGGTGGACCCAGAGATCTCAGTTCACCGGGATCGCTAGGAATCCCTCACAGACACCGACGAACGTGGCCGCCTGCGAGATGGCATTCGGTGCGAAGTTGTGCAGCTCCACGCCGTAGTGGAAGCACAGCCCGCGCAGGAAACGGCTCGCCGGCGCCGCGAAGCCGCGCTCGTGGAAGCATATGAAGCTGACAACATAGCCTAACGGTGGGTTGGGCTCCCGTTCCCTCGCCGGCGGCTCGATCCACGCTGCGGGCCACACGTCCTCGTTCGCCGCTAGCTTGCCGGCGGTCACCAGCTCGCTTAGGGCCAACCTCGTCGCCGTCGAGCGCGGCCATGACAACGCGTCGACGACGGTGATGGACTGCTGGGGAGCCATGCAAATCAGCGAAGAAGTGCGGAGCGCGAGGTTGATGCTAGGCGAAGGCGAAGGGCGCGCACTGCACTGGGCCAGGAGCGAAAGAGACGAAGGAAGCGGGAGCAACGGGCGCTAAGTGTTGAGGTAAAGACTCACCTCGCCCCCCCATACTTATAGAACCATGGAGCCACGCTCCCGAATCGCACGCTCCGCGTGCATTAACTGCAGGCGACCGGACTAGTCACTGGTGAGCGGGGCCCACCACGACCGAAGTAGCCGGCACGCACGCGCGCGCGATCATTACAGCGCGGCAACCGAGGGCCTGTTGGTGACCCCGGCCCAGCAGCCCGGCTGCACTCCAGGGCTGCAAGCGGCCTTGTCTGCGCACGTGGCCCGACTTGGGGCCCGGCTGCGGGAGGCCAAAAAGTTCCTCTCCGCCTGGCTCCCAGGAAACGCCGCTAGGGTTCGTTTCCCTGGAGCGCGTCGGCGGATCCCCAGAGGCGATTTCGCTGCCTCCCGCGCGTCGGCGGGGTGGCTGGCGCGGGCTCGCGCGGGAAGGTGAATCTTCCCCGCGCGCGTGAAGGTGAGGTCCGGCGAAATCCCTCGCGCCTATATATGGCGATGGCGCACCCCCTCTCCCCTCTTCTCCCTGCTCATTGTTGTTCCACTCCCCTTGTGAGAGACCGGAGGCGATTGGTTGCGAGTCGCGGTAGTGTGCACCTCTGCCGGTCTTCTCCGTTCCTGGCTTTGGAGGTCCATCACCGAGCAGGAGCTCCGCCTGGTGCCGGGACTCCGAGGTGTCGGCATCTTCTTCGACTCCGGCCGATCTGCTTCCTTTACTTGCGGATCTGCCTCCTCTACTTCCGGATCTGCTTCCTCTACTTCCTGATCTGCTCCGTATTCGTTGATTCGACCTCGAGCCCAAGGTGAAATCGACCTCGAATCTTTCTTTTGTCTTGTGTTAGGGTTCAGTCGGTTGATGTTGTTGATGCTCTACCTCTCTTATTTCTGGTTTGGTAGATGCTTTGTCGGTAGATGCATGTTCGGTTGATTCTTGTTCGGTAGATGCTCTCTGTTCGGTAGATGCTGGTTCGGTTGATTCTTGTTCGGTAGATGCTTGTTCGGTTCGATGCATGTTCGGTTGATTCTTGTTCAGTTGAGTTTATGTTTGCGAAATTTTTTTTGTGCCCTCAAGATTTATTATGATGGTCGATGATGATGTCCTATGGTTGCACTGGGAGGCATCTTGTTGAGGATGCAGCCGTGCTAATTTTATTCATTGTGAATCATGCATGTTGATGCCTAACAGGGCCTGAAATCATGTTTTGTTTGTATGTGCTTGTAGATGGAACCCTCAGTGAGCCATGAGCAATTGTGTAGGTAGGCTGCTGCATTGACTATAGTCATGGTTTCCTTTGTAAGCAGTAGGCTCAAAAGAAAAAGGAAGGAGCCTGAAACTCACATTCCCGACCCTTTGGCACTTGCACTTAGAGATGAAAATGAGCAGCAAAGAGTTAGGACACTGAACCATATCTATAATTCCAATGATGCAGAGTGCATTGCCATGCTTAGGATGAAGAGAGACCCTTTTTTTGCTTTATGCCAAACTTTTAGACATAGAAGCCTTGTCACTGATAGGGAGGGAGTGTTAGTAGAGGAGCAGGTGGCAATGTTTTTGCATGTTGTAGGGAACAATCAAAGGTTTAGAGTCGTGCACCAATCCTTTAGGAGGTCTATTCAAATAGTACACAAACACTTCCATCAAGTGTTATATGCAGTTGGTGAACTTAGGAATGAACTGATCAAGCCACCCAGCATTGCCACTGACCCAAAGATACTTGGGAGTCATAGATAGAATCCATATTTAAAGGTACTTGTTTACCTTTGGTTCATTACAAGTTTACATTCACAATGTTTTGTTTGTCTCACATACATGGGTTTATAGGGCTGCATTGGTGCCATTGATGGCACCCATGTGCTGGCCAGGGTACCTAGACACATTCAACAATCTTTCAGGGGTAGGAAAAAAGAACCTACTCAAATTCTCATATGTACTAGCTCGTTGGGAGGGGTCTGCACATGATGCAACTGTTTTGGCAGATGCCATTGGGAGGGAAGATGGGTTCACAATCCCACAGGTAATTGCACTAATAAACTACTGATAATATGGTTTGGAATTAGTTTTGGCACAAGTCTCATAGTAGATGTCCCATTGTAGGTAAATACTACTTGGTAGATGCTGGTTATGCATGCCACAATGGCTTTCTACCGCCCTACAGGGGGGTAAGGTACCATTTGTCTGAGTTTGGGAGCAGAAATAGACCCAGCAATGCAAGGGAGCTGCACAACCTTAGGCACTCATCACTTAGAGTGACTGTTGAGAGGGCTATTGGTGCACTGAAGAACCGGTTTCGTATCTTGGACAACAAGCCCTTTCACAAGTACAAAACACAATTGAAATTAGTTTTGGCTTGTGCCATCCTGCACAATTGGATATTAGGCTTTGGAATTGATGTTGTAGTTCCTATTGAGGAAGGCTTCACTGGAAGCCCACCTGAGGAAGATGACATGCTTCCTGCAGACTTGGCCCAAGATTCTATTGCCATGTCTGCAACTAGGGATTCCATCTGTAATGCTATGTGGGAAGGGAGGGGTACATCAAGGGTTTGATTGGCATGTAATATGTTATTGCTATCAGTTGTTAGGACCTGCTATGGAACTCATGTTTGTTTTATGATGATGATATAATTTTTGTGGACAAAGTTGAGACCTTTATGCCAATGATTGTATGTTAAGTTGTTGTTTTGCTTGGAAATTGATTTAATCTTGTTCTAACTCTGCAATGCCAATCATATATACATAGCAGTGCTAGGATGGCTACAGTAGATGTTTTTGATGAGATGATTGTTGCTGGGAGTCTTCTTCGTTGTTGAAGCCGCAACGGAGCCGGGTGCCTTCACCGCTTGTTCCTCAGGCAGCTGCTGGTGTTGGTGCTGTTGTTGCTCCAGCAGCTGCTGGTGCTGCTAGGGCCGCAATGAGGTGGACAACAACACCTCTGGCTTTGTTCTGAGAAGGATGGCTGCTCTAGTCAGTGATAGTACCAAACCTGATAAGGTTTTTAAAGACAAGGATGTCAACTCTGTGGCCAAAGCCCTTAGGGAGTATTGTGGGGACATAGTTAGCCCAACTCAGTTGGAGGCAGAAATGGTCTAAGGTAGCCACGCTGAAAGACCTTAGTGGAGCTTTATGGGATAGTGACACCAATGCTATCATGCTTGAGCAGGAACACTTTCTTGGGCACTGCAAGGTAGAAACCTGCTTGACTACACCTATATGTGTCTAGTGCATATATTGATGTTTTCCCTTATCTAAACCTACATGTGTCTACCCAACTGCAGGACCATCCCAAACATGCTGAGTTCTTGAATTGTCCTATTGGGTTCTACACTGAGATGGAAGCCGTTTTTTAGCCATTCACAGGCCACTGGCATGTGGGCACTAAGGTCTGGTGAAGCCTTAGGGCAAAACCAGACTGAAACTTATGTGATCAAGGAGGAAGGCCCTTCTGTCACCCCGCCCTTCACTCACAAAACCCCCTAGATGTTGAAGAGGGTAGCAAGACCATGGAGAAGCCTTCCTCAGCTGTTGGTGGCAAGAGGAAGAGGGGAAACTTCACTGAGGATGAGGTCATTATGTTGACTAACATGTCTGATGCAGTCAACAATGCGGCTAATGCACTTAGGGAGACTGTTCCTACTCATGTTGATGCTGACCTTTATCTTGCTGTGATGGAAATGCCTAACTTTCCTGAGGAGGCACTTATTGTTGCCTACACCTTCATCCTGGACAACAAGGCCCAAGGCAGGGGCTTTGTGAACATGAGTGATGCCCATAGGTCCCTTTGGCTTAGGACCTTCCTGGCCAAGAACTACCATGAGTAGTTCCACTATGTGGCTGCTAGGGCCATGAGGGGGTTGAATGTTGAGCAATATAGGTCCTCCACCCCCCCTCACCCACACTCTCCTCTTTTGACTACAGCTGGATTCATTTGCTGTTAAGGTTTTGTGCAATCTAGGTTGATCTTATAACACCTGTCCTTTTAGTTGATGTTAGTTTGGGAGGGTGGCTAACAATTTGAGCCCTTGGCTGTTGGGCTGGAACATTTGCTTGTAAGAACCTATTTGTGTAGCCTCTATTGGTTACATGAACTGCAATGGTTGTCTTATATTATTCATGTGCTCTTTCTTTTCTTCATATTATCAGCGTTTTGTTTGGCCTATGATGCATACAACTTTACATGTCATGCTCAGTATTTTGTGGGAACGGTAGGTTTTGTTTGGCCTATGATGCATAAAACTTACATGAGGTGGCTGCCTTAGTGTTATTTTGGATACTTTTCATGTCATGCTTTGGTCTTTTATGTCCTACTATACATTCTTGTCCAGTTGTTTGAATGTTGTTGTATTGGCCTCTTTTATTGCTTCTTTGAATTGGTTGGCAGCCACCAATGACTTTAACAAGGAAAAAACCACCATTATACAAAGGTGAGGCCAATTGGTTCACCTTCTCTACTAGTAATGATACCATTTACTGTATGAATTATATGATGACCTTGACTTGTGAGCAATTAGGACCTGTGTTGCTTATATATGCTTCTCATGTCTCCCATCTGAACATGTGAGACATCCATGCCAATTTTTTCAAACCTGGCATGGATGTCTCACATGTTTTCATGGTTGCCATAAACCATCTGTTTGTGCTATTGTTGTGCTTGTGATATATCTTGGCTCCCAACAAAACGTCAAACTCATTCATGCCCATGTTTTCATGCCTGGGCTGGTTGTTTTTGATGTTTCCTTGGTTGACATGAACCCATTACCAGTTTTCATTATGCTCCAGGTCAAGGTCCTATGAAATGGTTTAATCTGAGGCTGTCCATTTCTCATGTTTCCATAACTTTGATGTTGCTATCCATTTTCACTACTTGCCAATGTTTCCTATACTCCCAGTTTCAAGATGAGATGAAATGGCCGATGATGACACAAGTGAGGAATGCATTACCAATCTAACACTGTCATGATGTGCTCAATTCCTTGACTACATGTAAATTTTTGTTGACTCCTTAGTTGGGATGCACATCTGTGTGGTGTCCACTATGTGAGCTGTTATTCTTTGTTATTTTCTTTGATTTTACACTGCAGCCACAAATGATATCAATGCAACAAAACATTGTCTGAGGCGATGTACTTTATTTTGCACTAATTGTGTAATTTATTTCACAAATGTTGTTGTAATAATCCTTCTAAATGTTGAACATGTTTCTATGAAATTGTCTATCTCTCTTATTTCTCTATGGGCCAGGCCAACCACAGCCAGCTGCCAAACACAATCTGGGTTTGGCAGTTGGGGTGGTTGGCCTCTCAGCCCGGCTGCCAACTTGGTGGCAAACACCATCTTCACCTCGGCCGAGCTGAAATGTTCCAGGCACGCAAACAAGGTGCCTTGCACCATCTGGGCCAGATCATTCCTGACCTCGGCTGGTCGGGCCAGCCGGGCTGGTTCGGGCCGAGGTCGCAAACATGCCCCGAAGAGCCGCGGCGAGCCATCACGTCTGTTGACAGATAAAAGACGTATCCCTCTATGATCCGCAAGCGTACGGACCCCACACCTTTTTCACCACGGGATTCCCAAGGTTCTTGTCAATCCGCGGAGCAAGGGGATTACAAGCGTTCAATCTACTTCTAAGCACTAGCTACTAAAACCCTAACTACTATTATACTAGAAAACAACTAAACTACACTAGAGAGAACGATTAAGATATCAAGATAAAAGACACTCGCCCACGGGTCTACGATACTAGAGCATGCAATCGCTTAAAGACATGAAAACCAATCTAATATATCGAGGTTGTGACCACGGTTTCGCCCTTTCCCTCCTCTCGTACTGTCACTACGCGAAGGTATTCATGACTAGACCTATGATGGACACGGCGTATTGAAAGGATCCAAGGAAGCATTGGAGCTCATACTCCCATTATGGCATGGTAGCTAACCTTAAGCATTAAAGTATATTCAACACAAGATGATAGATAGATAATCCGACAAAGTGCGATTACATCTCAAGATCGATTACAACCCATGGACGAATGAGAAGATTACCCCATCAAGGTGCTGATCAAGGCACCGTTGATCATGGTTTCCCTTCCGACGGTGTCTGTCACACCCGGATTTAAGGGCAAATCCGAATGCATAGAACACATGTGCGCCAGGATCAAGTTTCACACATGCGTTGACTCAGTGTATACCAAAACACAGTGTAAAAGCGTAAAGAGGGTATTAAAACTTTATTACATGACCGAATGTCTCAGAATCGTAACATAAGTGAGTACTAGCAGCGGTAAAGGACGTCTCCACAGGCAGCTGACTGGTGGCACGCTCGCCTAGAAACCACCAAACTCTCCAAGAAAGTCTTCAAAGCGTCCGTCTGAGCAGCAACCGGGTTGTGTAGATGCATATAAAAGAACAACAAGAATGAGCACATGTCGTACTCAACAAGGGAAAAGATCTATAACAACATGCAAAGGCTTTATGGTGGAAGCTTGTGGTTGCATAGCAGATCAGCATTTTAGTTGGTCAAATTTTATTAAGCAAGCTAAATTACTAGCAAATGTCAGTTTATACCAACCTAAAGATTAACATAAGCATCAACATCATGAACGAAAGTAAATGCAACAAGTTTAATCCTTCTTCCATAGTTTAATCATGTGAGGGTCCAGGCCGCCCGTGACCGTGGGCACGGCTAACTAGTTAGTTTTACACTCTGTAGAGGTCATACATCTTTACCCACAAGTCGCGTAAAAACTCCGAAGAGCTTTAGACCCAACCACGCGATGCTGATCAGGCATCATACCACACTGCCGAGGTGTGATTGCATAGGGACGCTACGAGGCCGTTACAAAGATCCCCGGATGCAGGCTGCTCGCTAGGTTACTTGACAGCGCAATGCATAAACCTCTCTCAGCTGCGAAGCTACCATAGAGTAGATCAGTCTGAGGGCCAGGTTATACACCAACTACCGGCAACCCCCAACCCTTATCAGGTAAAGCATACCTAACACCTAGTTCTCAGTGAACTCCTGCCAGGTGATGGCGTTTGGTGTAGCATGGGCGGTAGTGTAGGCATCTCACCATGCTCCTGCTGAACCCTGGAGTCGTCCTGCAGCAAATAGGACCTTCTCTCTATCATTACACTGAGCTGTGGTGAGCATCTTGCTCACGGTCTTCAACCAATCATCAGCATCAAGCGGATCAGCTGCATGGGTGAAAACTGGCGGACGGTGGCTCATGAACTCCCTGTGCTTGTTCATGGGCGCCGGTTGCTGTGGCGGTTGCTGAGGTGGATTGTTGGATTGGGCATGCAGGTTGGCTACAGTGTTGGTCAGGTTCTCCAAGAGTTGTAGCTGATTCTGGAAGAACTGCTGCATGGCCGGATCCATTGGTGGTGGTGGTGGGGGTGGTGCACTGCCTGAACTGCTGCCTCGTCCTTGGCGTATCACTGGAGGTTGATCAACACCTGACCCGGACCTGGTGTTCACCATCTGAGTGTTAGGAACATTGACTTAGATGACTGCACAAAGAGAGAAAAGCTCAAAAGATTAAGCAGCGCAGACTTCCAGTTTAAGACAGATTCTGTCGACTCCAAACATTCAGGTATAACTCTCAACGTGGATAACTAAAAATTATGAGCTTTTGAACGGTAAAAGATAATGAAATTACGGAACTAGCCCAACTGGAATCACCTCGATCAGAGCTCTATAACTTCAGATATAAAATAAACAAGTCGGGTATATCAGCAGTGTTAACAGATTCAAGTAGCTCCAAAGTTTCGGGCATCACGCTCTGAATATGTAATCGAAATTGCTGAATTTTGTACAGGAAGACACCCATGAAATTTCTGAACTTCTCCAACTGGATTTGCCTCAAACGGAGGTCTACAGCCCAAGATATAAAATAATGAAGTGAATGTGTCAGCAGAGATTTACAGATTCTGACCGCTCCCATGTTTCATGCATAGCTCCCAGGATATGTATTGGATGGGGCTGAATTTTTGATAGAACATTGGTTATGAAATTTGTGAACTAACCCAACTGGTTTTGCATCAATCGGAGTTCTGTAGCTCGAGATATAAACAAAACACTACTGCTGTGTTGAAAGTTGACGAGAACAGATTTGCAGCAAGATGGATTCCAAAGTAGATGAGTAAAGATTTAATAAAGGATTAGGAATGTGCAAGATGAAAGGATGGTTGAGACAAAGATTAACCCCAACTAAGCAAACTTATACTACACCAATGTCATTGTGATTATCAACCCACAACACATTGCACTCAATCAAAGATCCAAATCAAGCATTAACACAAGATCAAGCATACAAACACACCACTAAACTAAGCACACCTAATCGCCGATCGCGACTAGCGACTTCACAAGGATCCCTAAAGAACCTAGATCCTAAGGAAGATCTTCAACTTGAACATGATAGGGTCATTAGATAACTGAGAACACTGTGAACACGGGTAGGGTAAAGATAGGGAAAGGTTAGAGAGCATAGAATAGATGCTAAAGATTTCCTAAAGCAAGAACAAGGTAACATAGAATGGAAAGATTGACCAAGATAAGATAGATAGCAAGTAGAATACCAAGGATGGGGGTAAAATCAAGGATAGGTATATTAAGAATGGAATTAAAGCATAGCACGGAGTAAGCATGGCTACTAGATGGTTATAATCCTTAAGTTCGACCAGTTTCTAACTAGGCTAACGTCCTACAGTCAACACGGCTCTGATACCACTTTGTCACACCCGGATTTAAGGGCAAATCCGAATGCTTAGAACACATGTGCGCAAGGATCAAGTTTCACACATGCGTTGACTCAGTGCATACCAAAACACAGTGTAAAAGCGTAAAGAGGGTATTAAAACTTTATTACATGACCGAATGTCTCAGAATCGTAACATAAGCGAGTACTAGCAGCGGTAAAGGACGTCTCCACGAGCGGTGGGGTGGTGGCACGCTCGCCTAGAAACCACCAAACTCTCCAGGAAAGTCTTCAAAGCGTCCGTCTGAGCAGCAACCGGGTTGTGTAGATGCATATAAAAGAACAACAAGCATGAGCACATGTCGTACTCAACAAGGGAAAAGATCTATAACAACATGCAAAGGCTTTATGGTGGAAGCTTGTGGTTGCATAGCAGATCAGCATTTTAGTTGGTCAAATTTTATTAAGCAAGCTAAATTACTAGCAAATGTCAGTTTATACCAACCCAAAGATTAACATAAGCATCAACATCATGAACGAAAGTAAATGCAACAAGTTTAATCCTTCTTCCATAGTTTAATCATGTGAGGGTCCAGGCCGCCCGTGACCGTGGGCACGGCTAACTAGTTAGTTTTACACTCTGCAGAGGTCGTACATCTTTACCCACAAGTCGCGTAAAAACTCCGAAGAGCTTTAGACCCAACCACGCGATGCTGATCAGGCATCATACCACACTGCCGAGGTGTGATTGCATAGGGACGCTACGAGGCCGTTACAAAGATCCCCGGATGCAGGCTGCTCGCTAGGTTACTTGACAGCGCAATGCATAAACCTCTCTCAGCTGCGAAGCTACCATAGAGCAGATCAGTCTGAGGGTCGGGTTATACACCAACTACCGGCAACCCCCAACCCTTATCAGGTAAAGCATACCTAACACCTAGTTCACTAATTAATAAGCCAAGACAGAGCCATATGTCTTGTGGTAGCACTGTTTTCCTGGGTGGTTCTCCATGTTCCGATTAACACAGGTGATCTTTTTTAATGAAAGGAACAACATAAATAAAGCAAGATTAACATTGTTGTTCATCAAACCCACCATAAACCCAAGTTGAGCAACTAAGCACGGTCTACCCAACATAAACATAAACCCAGGTTGATCAAGGCACAGGATAAACAAAACTAGTCAAACCTTAATAGTAGGACCCATCGATTTAATGCAAAGCAATAATAAATAACGGTGTAATTAAAATGCATGTTGTAATAGTATCAACGGGAATGCAGCAAGGACTTGCCTTCTACCAACGTGTGTTGCTGCTCAAGATCTTGGAAATCTTCAACTCCGGCGTATTCCACGAACGAACCGTCTTCTACGCACCACATCATTCACATACAAGCATACAATGGAATAAAATAAGAAACAATCACCAAACAGTACTAACAGAACTAAACAGGGGCAAAAAGTTGTTCTACTCGCCGAGACAATCGCGTGGGCATAAAGAACGCTAAAAACGGAGCTAAAACGACGAAGTTATGGCTAAAACAAGTTTTAGGACTAATCGGTAAATAAAACTTAAGTCTCGGGGCTAAACTGAAGAAAACAGAACCTAATCGTAAAGGTTTCTTAAGGTGGGAGGACCGGGTTGCAATTTTAGAAAAACTAGGGCTTTATTTGCAAAAACGCGCGGTTAAGTCTAAAGGCACGGATCTGATCCGTAGGATCCAGATCGGGCGGCTGGGGATCAATGCGGGTGGATAAGGGTGGTTGACCGGTATAGGGCTGGTTTGACCGGGCGGCTTGGCACGATCTGGATCGCAGGATGCTCATCGGACGGCTACGGTGCAGCGCAGGCGGTAGCGGCGGCGAGTGGCCGGCGGTGAAGCGAGGCGCGGCGGCGCACGGCGGCGGCGGCGCGCGACGAGGAAACAGCGCGGGGTGCACCATTTGCTGCGAGGTCTTCACCAAAACGACGAGCACGTGCGCGCGAACTCGCCCGGGGGCCTTCGAGGCGACGACGGCGACGCGAGGCGGCTCACGGCAAGCAACGGCGGTGGTGGGGCTCCGGCGAAGCCGAGCCAGCGACGAGACGCACGAGCGTCCAAACAAAAAGCACCAGCGTGCTCCACACCTCCACGCGCGGCTCCCGAAGTGCTCCCCGGCGGCGGAAAAACGACGGCGGAGAGAAATCGAGCGGCGGTGGCTAGGGTTTTGCGCGACGGCGGCGGAAGGCGGCGCGGCTAGGGTTGCGGCGAGACGGGCGTGCGCAATAGGGCGACGTGGCGGCCTTTAAATAGGCGGTGGGAGCGCTCGGCCGGCGGGCCCGGGGCTCCGAAACGTGCGGCGGCCGGACTCGGCTCGTCCCCGAGTCGGAGACGGGGCGGCGGCGCGAGGTAGCGGCCGACGAGCGGGCCCCGCTCGTCGGTGACGGGGGGCGACGCGCGCGCGCGGTGGGCTAGCTGGGCCGGAACGCTTGCTGGGCCGAGCTGCTGCGGGCGGCGCGCGGACGCGAGGGGAAAAGCCGAGGGTGCAGAGCTAGACTTCCTGAACTGGGCTGCGACCTAAACTGGGCTGAGGCAGAGGCGATGGCGGGCTGCGCGCGGAGCTGGGCTTGGGCCGAAAGGAGGAAAAGGAGAGTGGAGGGAGAAGGAGAAGGTTTTGCATTTTTTTAAAGGGATCAATCAATTGAATTCAAATTTGAATTTGAATTCAAACAATCATAAACAATGCTCCAGCATGAATGCAATACACATCAAGCCACAAATTTAATTTGGAAAAAAAACAAATAATGCTTTAATTTTTTTTCCCTATACTATATTCTCTGTAAAGAATTAAAGTTTGGGCAAAATTTTAAAAATTAAGAGAAAATCATTGTTTAATTTTTCTTCCTATTCACATCCTGAAATTGGAAATTTCAGGGTGTGACAAATCTACCCCCCTTAAAAGGAATCTCGTCCTCGAGATTCGGAAGGATAAAGAAATATTTTGAGAACGATATGGTAGAACTGATGTGAGAACAATGTTGACAGAGAACATACCCAACACGGTCGTTGCATTTATGTGGTTCAATCTACCACGAGCGGAGCTCTGCTGTCCCTTAGAGCTTTGCGGAGTCTGGTTTCCATTCCTCATCTGCTGATTCTGCACTGGGGTATTCGGGACACTCCTTTGAGGACAGTTGTTAGCATAGTGACCAGTCTCTCCACACTTAAAGCATGCATTACCAACAGGAGTACTTGGTGCACTTGGTCTCACTGGGGTTCCTGCTGGGGTGTTCTGACTAGCGTGCTGGTCGTTGGGGCGTGGAGTCTATGGAGGGGAATGCTGCAACTCTTGAATGGGGTGCTTGAAAGGTTGATTGTTTCGCTGAAACTGTTTCTGCCCAGAATTACCACCTGAACCTCCAACATGGGGTGTTGTTCCCTGCGGTGGAATGAAACGGGGACGAGTGCTGCTCCCAAACGGCACAAAAGTAGTGGCCTTCCTCTTCAAATCTCTCAACTCTATGCGCATGGCTTCCAGGGTGATGGCCTTGTCTAACAGGTGCTGGAAAGACGGAAAAGTGTGAGATGTCAGCTGATGCCGAAGTGGTCCAGCCAATCCCTCCATAAAACGCTCCTGCTTCTTTGGGTCATCTGCCACCTCCTCTGGTGCATAGCGAGACAGCTCGATGAACCTGTCCCGGTACTCTGTCACTAACATTCCCCCCTGTTGGAGAGAGAGGAACTCCTTCTTCTTCAGCCTCATCAACCCTGCAGGAATGTGATGGTTCCTGAAGCTCTCAGTGAACTCTTGCAAGGTGATGGCGTTTGGTGTAGCATGGGCGGTAGTGTAGGCATCCCACCATGCTCCTGCTGAACCCTGGAGTCGTCCTGCAGCAAATAGGACCTTCCCTCTATCATTACACTGAGCTGTGGTGAGCATCTTGCTCACGGTCTTCAACCAATCATCAGCATCAAGCGGATCAGCTGCATGGGTGAAAACTGGCGGACGGTGGCTCATGAACTCCCTGTGCTTGTTCATGGGCGCCGGTTGCTGTGGCGGTTGCTGAGGTGGATTGTTGGCTTGGGCCTGCAGGTTGGCTACAGTGTTGGTCAGGTTCTCCATGAGTTGTAGCTGATTCTGGAAGAACTGCTGCATGGCCGGATCCATTGGTGGTGGTGGTGGGGGTGGTGCACTGCCTGAACTGCTGCCTCGTCCTTGGCGTATCACTGGAGGTTGATCAACACCTGACCCGGACCTGGTGTTCACCATCTGAGTGTTAGGAACATTGACTTAGATGATTGCACAAAGAGAGAAAAGCTCAAAAGATTAAGCAGCGCAGACTTCCAGTTTAAGACAGATTCTGTCGACTCCAAACATTCAGGTATAACTCTCAATGTGGATAACCAAAAATTATGAGCTTTTGAACGGTAAAATATAATGAAATTATGGAACTAGCCCAACTGGAATCACCTCGATCAGAGCTCTATAACTTCAGATATAAAATAAACAAGTCGGGTATATCAGCAGTGTTAACAGATTCAAGTAGCTCCAAAGTTTCGGGCATCACGCTCTGAATATGTAATTGAAATTGCTGAATTTTGTACAGGAAGACAGCCATGAAATTTCTGAACTTCTCCAACTGGATTTGCCTCAAACGGAGGTCTACAGCCCAAGATATAAAATAATGAAGTTAATGTGTCAGCAGAGTTTTACAGATTCTGACCGCTCCCATGTTTCATGCATAGCTCCCAGGATATGTATTGGGTGGGGCTGCATTTTTGATGGAACATTGGTTATGAAATTTGTGAACTAACCCAACTGGTTTTGCATCAATCGGAGCTCTGTAGCTCGAGATATAAACAAAACACTACTGCTGTGTTGAAAGTTGACGAGAACAGATTTGCAGCAAGATGGATTCCAAAGTAGATGAGTAAAGATTTAATAAAGGATTAGGAATGTGCAAGATGAAAGGATGGTTGAGACAAAGATTAACCCCAACTAAGCAAACTTATACTACACCAATGGCATTGTGATTATCAACCCACAACACATTGCACTCAATCAAAGATCCAAATCAAGCATTAACACAAGATCAAGCATTCAAACACACCACTAAACTAAGCACACCTAATCGCCGATCGCGACTAGCGACTTCACAAGGATCCCTAAAGAACCTAGATTCTAAGGAAGATCTTCAGCTTGAACATGATAGGGTCATTAGATAACTGAGAACACTGTGAACACGGGTAGGGTAAAGATAGGGAAAGGTTAGAGAGCATAGAATAGATGCTAAAGATTTCCTAAAGCAAGAACAAGGTAACATAGAATGGAAAGATTGACCAAGATAAGATAGATAGCAAGTAGAATACCAAGGATGGGGGTAAAATCAAGGATAGGTATATTAAGAATGGAATTAAAGCATAGCACGGAGTAAGCATGTGAAGGACCGATACGGCGAACCAGAGAGGGGGGAGTGAATGGGAGCCGATAAAAATTCTTCTCGAAGGAGATGAAAACTCCAACAAGACGAACACGGCTTCCAACACACGTCTCCGACTCACTACCCAAGTTGGCCAAGCCCACGTAGCCACTGGAGTGCCACTGGACCTAGGAACCAACACACACAGCCTTCCGACTCGAGAACACAGCGGAACAACAAACCCCGAGTCTACAGACCCACACCGGTCAGACCGGTGAGCACCACCGGTCAGACCGGTCCCTGCTGGTGAAACTGAGCAACTTTCACTAAGTGGCTCTACACCGGTCAGACCGGTGAGACACACCGGTCAGACCGATGGCAGCTTGAAAGCCCCCAAGGCACCAAACAGGCCAACCGACCACCAAACGGACCCAAACTCGAAACAAGAAAGCAACACGGGACAACAACGAACACACCAAGACGTTCACCCGAGCAAAAACTCACAAGGGCTCGCACCGGTCAGACCGGTCAAGAGCACCGGTCAGACCGGTGTAGCCTGGGCAGCTCGGGATGAACAGCACCCGCGGGTCAACTCCCCCAAATCCAAATCTCGATCTCCCGAATCGCTCCACGGACTTGAACAAGACTTTGGGGATATCAAGAACACCTCATGAGGAGTCCATAGCCAAGTTTAATCCCACAAAAACTCGTCCAAAAAGGAGGAATCGAAGAAATCCCGCCGAGAGCACTTCCAACCCAAGAACTCAGGAAACCCCAAAATCGAGCACCTTTACCCACGGATTTGGGAGGGGAATCACAGCCCAAAGAACCACAAAGGGTTCCCACAAATTTCCCCCATCAAATCCCCAAGAGAAAGGCCCCGAAATCAACCCAAAGAAATCACCGAGAGAGGGCTCCGAAAATCACCACCAAGAACAACCGGGGAAAACACATCCAAACCTTGAGGAACCACGCCGAATCATCTATATATGAAACAAAGGTTCGTACAAGGTCTAGCAAACCGTCCGATCATCCATCCCTCTCTAAAAGATCTCTCCGTGAAGCTCTCTTGCTAGTCCTAGAGAAAACCTAAAGAAAAATAGGTGGAAAATAGGAAAACTAAAGAGCTAGGGTTCCAAGAGTTGGCTGCCATCCTCTCACCTCTTGGGTTATATGGAGGCAACCGAATGTCTAAAATGCCCTTCTCTAACAACTAGGGATACAAGCCCCTCAAGGGCGGATTTGGAATTCTTGATGTCTTCACCATCGGACGGATGCCCGGCGACCGCACCCTGCGTAGCCTCGACGCAAGCCATGCGATCCCGACGCGTGTCCTCCGCTTCGAAGATTCCGGACTGCGTCGTCGCACACCGGTCAGACCGGTGCTCCTCACCGGTCAGACCGGTGGGTCTGACCGGTCTGACCGGTCTGGTGCTCCTGCAGCTCCGTCTTCGGTTCTCCGGTCTTGGCTTTGTGGATCAACCAAGGAACCCAGTGGTTTTCTGGTGAACCACCGGAAACCCCGCGAACTCGGTGTAGCCTCCGCCAATCTCCACTCATGACTCGGCTCCCACGTAGTCCCGGCTCGACCTTGGTTTTGAGGCTCAACCAAGAAACCGTCCATGACTTCATCTTGCTGTTCATGCCACCATGCGGCCCGCACTTGACCCCGCTGGGCACCGGTCCCTCGAACGAAGCCTACTTGTCTTCTCCACACCTGGAGGCCTCACCGGCGACGACCTTTCGCGCTTGTTCTTCACCTGCACCAACACCAGTCAAGCCGCAACCTGCACCTGCAATACTTAGCCAAGAATTAGTCCACACAACGTTGTCAATCACTCATCACACAAGGAAGCGACCATCCACCGGTCCTCGAACCACACATGGTCCTCAGCATGGCTACTAGATGGTTATAATCCTTAAGTTCGACCAGTTTCTAACTAGGCTAACGTCCTACAGTCAACACGGCTCTGATACCACTTTGTCACACCCGGATTTAAGGGCAAATCCGAATGCATAGAACACATGTGCGCCAGGATCAAGTTTCACACATGCGTTGACTCAGTGTATACCAAAACACAGTGTAAAAGCGTAAAGAGGGTATTAAAACTTTATTACATGACCGAATGTCTCAGAATCGTAACATAAGTGAGTACTAGCAGCGGTAAAGGACGTCTCCACAGGCAGCTGACTGGTGGCACGCTCGCCTAGAAACCACCAAACTCTCCAAGAAAGTCTTCAAAGCGTCCGTCTGAGCAGCAACCGGGTTGTGTAGATGCATATAAAAGAACAACAAGAATGAGCACATGTCGTACTCAACAAGGGAAAAGATCTATAACAACATGCAAAGGCTTTATGGTGGAAGCTTGTGGTTGCATAGCAGATCGGCATTTTAGTTGGTCAAATTTTATTAAGCAAGCTAAATTACTAGCAAATGTCGGTTTATACCAACCCAAAGATTAACATAAGCATCAACATCATGAACGAAAGTAAATGCAACAAGTTTAATCCTTCTTCCATAGTTTAATCATGTGAGGGTCCGGGCCGCCCGTGACCGTGGGCACGGCTAACTAGTTAGTTTTACACTCGCAGAGGTCATACATCTTTACCCACAAGTCGCGTAAAAACTCCGAAGAGCTTTAGACCCAACCACGCGATGCTGATCAGGCATCATACCACACTGCCGAGGTGTGATTGCATAGGGACGCTACGAGGCCGTTACAAAGATCCCCAGATGCAGGCTGCTCGCTAGGTTACTTGACAGCGCAATGCATAAACCTCTCTCAGCTGCGAAGCTACCATAGAGCAGATCAGTCTGAGGGCCGGGTTATACACCAACTACCGGCAACCCCCAACCCTTATCAGGTAAAGCATACCTAACACCTAGTTCACTAATTAATAAGCCAAGACAGAGCCATATGTCTTGTGGTAGCACTGTTTTCCTGGGTGGTTCTCCATGTTCCGATTAACACAGGTGATCTTGTTTAATGAAAGGAACAACATAAATAAAGCAAGATTAACATTGTTGTTCATCAAACCCACCATAAACCCAAGTTGAGCAACTAAGCACGGTCTACCCAACATAAACATAAACCCAGGTTGATCAAGGCACAGGATAAACAAAACTAGTCAAACCTTAATAGTAGGACCCACCGATTTAATGCAAAGCAATAATAAATAACGGTGTAATTAAAATGCATGTTGTAATAGGATCAACGGGAATGCAGCAAGGACTTGCCTTCTACCAACGTGTGCTGCTGCTCAAGATCTTGGAAATCTTCAACTCCGGCGTATTCCACGAACGAACCGTCTTCTACGCACCACATCATTCACATACAAGCATACAATGGAATAGAATAAGAAACAATCACCAAACAGTACTAAAAGAACTAAACAGGGGCAAAAAGTCGTTCTACTCGTCGAGACGATCGCGTGGACATAAAGAACGCCACAAACGGAGCTAAAACGACTAAGTTATGGCTAAAACAAGTTTTAGGACTATTCTGTAAATAAAACTTAAGTCTCGGGGCTAAACTGAAGAAAACAGGACCTAATCGTAAAGGTTTCTTAAGGTGGGAGGACCGGGTTGCAATTTTAGAAAAATCAGGGCTTCATTTGCAAAAACGCGCGGTTAAGTCTAAAGGCACGGATCTGATCCGTAGGATCCAGATTGGGCGGCTGGGGATCAATGCGGGTGGATAAGGGTGGTTGACCGGTATAGGGCTGGTTTGACCGGGCAGCTTGGCACAATCTGGATCGCAGGATGCTCATCGGACGGCTACGGTGCAGCGCAGGTGGTAGCGGCGGCGAGTGGCCGGCGGCGAAGCGAGGCGCGGCGGCGCACGGCGGCGGCGGCGGCGCGACGAGGAAACGGCCGGGGTGCACCGTTTGCCGCGGGGTCTTCACCAAAACGACGAGCACGCGCGTGTGAACTCGGCGGGGGCCTCCGAGGCGACGACGGCGACGCGCGGCGGCTCACGGCAAGCAACGGCGGTGGTGGGGCTCGGCGAAGCCGAGCCGGCCGACGAGACGCACGAGCGTCCAAACAAAAAGCACCCGGCGTGCTCCACACCCCTCCACGCGCGGCTCCCGGAAGTGCTCCCCGGCGGCGGAAAACGACGGCGGAGAGAAATCGAGCGGCGGTGGCTAGGGTTTTGCGCGACGGCGGCGGAAGGCGGCGCGGCTAGGGTTGCGGCGAGACCGGGCGTGCGCAATAGGGCGACGCGGCGGCCTTTAAATAGGCGGCGGGAGCGCCGGGCCGGCGGGCCCGGGGCTCCGAAACGTGCGGCGGCCGGACTCGGCTCGTCCCCGAGTCGGAGACGGGGGCGGCGGCGCGAGGTAGCCGCCGACGAGCGGGCCCCGCTTGTCGGTGACGTGGGGGCGACGCGTGCGCGCATGTGGGCTAGCTGGGCCGGAACGCTTGCTGGGCCGAGCTGCTGCGGGCGGCGCGCGGACGCGAGGGGAAAAGCCTAGGGTGCAGAGCTAGACTTCCTGAACTAGGCTGCGACCTAAACTGGGCTGAGGCAGAGGCGATGGCGGGCTGCGCGCGGAGCTGGGCTTGGGCCGAAAGGAGGAAAAGGAGAGTGGAGGGAGAAGGAGAAGGTTTCGCATTTTTTTAAAGGGATCAATCAATATTCAAATTTGAATTTGAATTCAAACAATCATAAACAATGCTCCACAAATTTAATTTGGAAAAAAAACAAATAATGCTTTATTTTTTTCCCTATACTATATTCTCTGTAAAGAATTAAAGTTTGGGAAAAATTTTAAAAATTAAGAGAAAATCATTGTTTATTTTTTCTTCCTATTCACATCCTGAAATTGGAAATTTCAGGGTGTGACAGTGTCTTCCTTCTCCACGAGAGGGTGCTTCCTTCGAGGTGGTTGATCTCCCTCCGGAGATCCTCCTCCTCTCTCTCTAGCTTGTGGATGGCCTTCTGGTGTGAATGACTCCCTCCTGTCGAATGGCGGTGCCCAGGCTTTTAGGGTTCAAGATCCTTCGGGTGCAAGGAAAACGGGACCGAACCGGCCACAGGAGTGGGTTGGGCCGGCCGGCCTGGGCTGACCGGCCTGGGCCCACCTCAGCCCGGTTCGGTCGCCCCTTTCTCTCCCGTGGGTCCTTATGCATTTATGTACTTGGCCCCCTCCACTTGCATGATTTTGACGATGTCATCCTCACGTCCAAGATGGAGGTTCTCTTCGCATGAAGTTCGGTCTTTTACACTTCAATCCCCGGGGTGTTCCTCGTAGCACTTCAGTCCTTGCCACCATTGGAAGTGATTTCATCAAGCTCATGAACATGAACAAGACTCCGTAAATGCTCCTTTGCACTTGTTGCGAATCTGTCCTTTATGTCCATGTTTTCCTACATAAACACAACACTTCCAAATGCATGCACAAAGATGAACTTGTTATATGATTAGTGTGCCTAGTGGCGGGTTAGTTCCATAATCAAAACCAAACCAAAGTGTAATGAACATGCTAGGTGTACCAAAATACACCGTCAACAACGTCCGCCCGCGCACGTCGCCCACTATGCGCGCGGCCGCGGCGCTTGAAAAGGCGCGCCCGCAGCGCATAACTATAGCCGCGACTGCGGGCATTAAATGGCCTGGTCCCTTACCAAGTAAGGACGACCCTCGAGCGGCCCGAGCATAAGGCTCGACAAAACTGACCTTCGAAAGGGTGCAATTACCAACCAGTGGTCTCGAGGCCCGCAGGGCGAGAGTGGGCACCACAGGTACCCTCGATTCGCGAGGATTACTGATCAGTGACTTGTGGGCTGGTCTGACCCCGGACCCTCGAATCTCGCAGATGCAAAAAGTCGGGAGCACACAGTTGCCACCCCGCAATGGCCCTACTGATCAGGGGTTCGAAACCTGTTGACGGTTAATAGTTGTATCAAAGTTCGTTTAGTGACTTGCAAGCGGACAAGTCTCCCGTCGTAGTCAAGGGACCCTTCCTCCCTCGAGTGGTGAACCCAAGGTATCGAATCCGTGGAACAATGTGCAACGCAAGGATTCAATCTAGTAAAGCAAGGTAAGCTATCTTATGAAGGTAAGTTGCATCTAATCTACTAACTCATAAAGAAAACGAATCTAATCTAATCTACTAAAGAGGTAGCAAGAGAAAGCAAGAGATAACCAATCTAGAGAATCTAGATCATGCTTATGTTGTAGCTCCAAACAAGATAGATGAAGATAGTAAAGCGAATCTCATTAAAAGCATCTTTAAATCGTGGCCTTCCCATCCGACTCCGAAAACGCCCGCCTTTCGGAACCCCCGTTCGTCACAACTTATTCCTATTCATGCGGGTAGTCTAGGGCGAGTTCGATAGAACAAGTTGAAATCACTTGGCCGGTCCGGTATGCACCTCTAGCCACCGCGGCTACAAGAGCACCCTATGTAATCTATCTTAAGTATAGATCGTAGAAGAAGCAAAACCAAGAAGAAAACAAAATCATCGAGAAGGCACTTGATCGCTAGAAATCGAATTCACTTGCAAACTTCACCATGAATGATTACATGAACAAGATCACCACCGGGGCCCTCCCTCGATCTTGATCCTCGCTCCGGAGCTCCGACGAGGTCTTCCATGCAAGGTTCCCACGTCGGCTAGGGAAACCCTAGACAACTAGCACGACCCTCATCTCCGAGATGGTGTCCCTCAAGCTTCTCTGCTCCTCGGCGGCGGATTACGACTTCCGTTCTGCGTGGCTCTCGGTCAGGGGGCTATTTATAGCATGAGAAGCAATTAGGTCAAAGGAGAGGCCGATTGGGCCCTGAATTGGGCTGGGCCGGCCGGCCTGGGCCCAATTCGGCCCATCCCGCGGCCTGCTTCGCCCGGTGTTGCTTCCCACGTCTTCTAGATGTTCTCCCCTTTTGCATGTGGGCCCTTGACGTCGGTTTCTCTCCGAATTGGACTCAACTCCTTGTCTTGCAAGATTCAGCACTTTTCTGGTTCAGTCCTCGGAGTTTATCATCTTCTCGGGCTTGGTCCTTGGGCTCTTGGAGTCATGTTCACTTCATTGCTTGACTTGTATCGGGCTTCAAGGTCTTGTCATGAGGTTCTTAATGAACTTATCCCGGAAGTCTTGCTTTCAACGTTAAAACCCTGTGTAAACACTTAACTCCAAAACCAACATGCACAAGTGAACTTGTTATACCACGGGGGTTAGTACCAATGAATAAGATACAAAAGTCATGCCAACACCGAAGGTAAACTCATGGCTAGGTTGACGGATTTTCACCGTCAACATCTCCCCCATGCTTAAACCTTGCTCGTCCTCGAGTAAGCCTTCGATGGATATCATCGTTGCCCATCAATGTTTAAACCTTGCACTTGATCATACATGAAAAAAAAACATAATGCTCTCAAAAGTTTAATTCGTTAAAGTTCCATAATGTACTAGCCTTCACCTCTACGGAGGGTAGATTCTTATTAAGCTTATCCCACAAGTATTAACATGCTCCCAAAGTTTAAATAGACCTCAGAATTTTTTGAAATAAAGAACGAGATAAAGAAAAGAGCTAAACCAAGTTCACAAATTTAAATCACCTTGCATGTTGCTCATGAACTCTCATCTCACTTGTCTCTCAAGCCTATATATTCTACTCCTTTCCCTCTCATAACATATATGTGTGGTAGGCTTTATATGGAGCTTTGGGAAAGTTTAGTCCTAACAAGATCTTATAAATGAGGTGTTGTCAAAACAAGACAAGCTTCTCATGGTCTTACCGAGACTCGTCAAAAAGGTCATTGGAAAATAATGTTAAGTCAAGGAGGGGAAAGAGAAAAATACACACACTTTTAGATGAGGGGACATGTGCAAATGGCAAAGAGTGATCCCGAGGCACAAAGGAAGTCCTCGTTATCGGATTGCACATGGTTGGAAAATGAGAATGGATCTTTTAAACTTGAAGCCTTGAATGCACTCTTAGAGAACCGGGGAGTTCACTTTACGCATATATTTTTTTCTCTTTCTCATATTTCTCATTCTTTTCTTTCTTTCTTTCTTTCATTCATTCATTATATATTTTTTTTCTTTACCTTGAAAGTCATGATTATCACTGGATTTTTTTCTCTTTCATCATTCTTTTTTTTTAAATATTCCCCTTTTAACTCTAAAACTGCACCGTACCTACCTCCTCCCCCATGCTTAGACGTTGCACGTCCTCGAGCAAAGAGGCGAAAAAAGGTAGGTACCGGGGTATTTTTCCTTGGAGAGATACTTGAAATCTTCAATGTCGGCACCGTCTTGCAATCTCCCTTGAATTGATGATCCATTCTCAACGATAGGTTGTGGTCAAGGGGGTAATCACAAAAGATGATATTTGGTTTAAGGGTGGATATCCGGCGAGGTTTGTGAGATCTCCAATGCGGGGATACACAATGCACGGATAAAAGGCTAGCAAAAAGATAGATACGCAAAAACGAAATGACCAGCTTCTTAGTCTCGGGCCAGAGAAATCATGGCCTGCAATAACTCACTCAAAAATAAATCTTGTACACTAAGGTTTATGCACTCAAATATATATAAGGCTCGGATAGGTTGAGCAACACACAAGTGATATTTATGACAAGGTTAGCAATATTTTTTAGCATAAAAGACATCTTTAATCTATTCATAACTTGAGAGCACATAAAACACTATGGGTCTTTATTTTAATCATAACCTCCGCTGAAGATTAAGCTAGCATTTAAATAATTTCAGATTTGTATTTTTAAGAGAGCACTAGTTCAAACATGCATAAAACCAATTACAAAGATAAACAAAGCGGCAATTATAATCATATATCATCATGGCACAAACTTTGTAACTTTACCAAAGGTAAAAACTTGGTGGTGACATTATTCATGATGAAAATAAAAACTAAGACACACGCTGAAAAAATTAAACTAACATACTTGCTGAAATTTAAAACAAAGCTGAAAATACTACGCAAACATAGGCACATCCAAGCTGAAAATTAAAGAAAAGGGGTAAAGGAAAGATAACTAAAGCTCCTCCTCTCTCTAATCTTCCGCCGGTGGTTGATATTGATAGTCTTGGTTGTTGTACCCTTACTTGTAATAGGAATGCACCACTCCTCCTATGAATTGTCCGACGGTGCTAGGTGAAGGTGTCAAAGCTCATAAGTGAATGTTGCATTACCTTCACCCATTTGGTTTGCATTGGTTTGGATGGCTGCAATATTTTGCATGTTTCTTGCAGCGTATCCTCCAATGGTGGCCACATTTTGTTGTGGTTGAGGAAGGTGTGCATATGGCTCCGCAGAGGCTACGTTGGGCACCGCAAAAATGGTGGGGGTATGGCTGCACCAGTCCCCCATGCTTGCATTGGTACACCACCATTGTAATTTGGCGATGCCGGAATTTCTCCGAATGGTGGAACATAATTTTGTTGTGCACCTCCTTCTTGGGCCATAGAAGATCCTTCTCCTATAATTCTTTTCTTTTATTATTTTTTTCTTCGCCGGCACAAGAAGTCCTTCCTCTAACCGATCTTCTTCCCCTCAAGAAAAGTCTTAATCTTCAATCCGGAAGGGGCAAATTCACCTAGGCCACTCGGAAGCCTCCTCTCTCATCTTCACTCTTATATTTTCCTTTCTTCATATATTCCTAGGGAAGTCCCGGGTAGGAGATGATTTGGGTTCCTTGTACTACCCGGTTTTAAAGAGATAGCCAATATGGAGAGGTAACACCCCGAACCATTATCTTCCGAACTCGATGTTGCTTAACAACACCACCGGTTGATCATAGGTGAGTGGGGTCTATTGGCCACTTGGCAATAAAAGCCAAGTAAAGCCAATTCAACTCCGTGTTGGTTATCTTTGTCTCTCTTGTTCTCCCAAAAATCCACTTGCACAAAAGTGACACACTTGGATGATGGGGTTCCGGATACTATTTCTTCGTTGATGGTCTCTTCCCGTGATCATTGTTGACGGTGAAAATCCGTCAACCTAGCCATGAGTTTACCTTCGGTGTTGGCATGAGTTTTATACCTTATCCATTGGTACTAACCCCCGTGGTATAACAAGTTCACGTGTGCATGTCGGTTTTGGAGTTTAATGTTTATGCAGGGTTTTAGTGTTGAATGCAAGACTTTCGGGATAAGTTCATCAAGCACCTCATGACAAGACCTTGAAGCCCCATACAAGTCATGCAATGAAGCAAACTTAACTACAAGAAGCCAGGGACTTGATCCGAGAAGACAACAGACTCCGTGGACCTGATCAGAAAAGTGCTGAATCTTGCAAGACAAGGAGTTGAGTCCAATTCGGAGAGAAACCGACGACATGGACCTACATGCAGAAGGGGGAAACATCCAGGAAGCAAGGGAACCGACGTGGAGCGAAGGAGCCCTGCTGGTCGGGCCTAAATGGGCCCGGGCCGGCCGGCCCGGTCCGGTCGGCCCGGAGCCCATTTAGGGCCCAAATGCCCCCCTCCTTTGCCCTAGCCGCCAATCGGGCTATTTATAGCCCCCTGACCGAGAGCCTCGGAGAGAAGAATTCGTCATCGGCCGTCGAGGAGCAGAGAAGAGAGGGACACCATCTCGGAGAGGAGAGGGTCGAGCTAGTTGACTAGGGTTTCCCTAGCCGACGTGGGAACCTTGCATGGAAGACCACGTCGGAGTTCCCGGAGCTAGAAGCAAGATCAAGGAAGGATCCTGGTGGTGATCTTGTGTATGTATCATTGTCATAGTTGAATTATCAAGTTGAATCTTTTCTTAGCGATCAAGTGTTTCCTCGAAGATTTCGTTTTTCGATCGGCTTTGCTTATTCCAATTCTATTCGCGCGATAGATTACATAGGGTGTTCTTGTAGCCGTGGATCTTCCGAAAGAATCTCGACTTGACTTTTGACTCGCCCTAAGCTCCCCGCATGAATAGGGATACGTTGTGACAGAATGGGGGTCTCGAAAGGCGGATGTTTTCGGATTTGGACGGGAAACCACGATTTAAAGAGGCTTCTATTAAGATTCGATTTGCTACTTCTTCTCTTGCTTGGAACTTCAACAAAAGGCTTACCCCGATCCCACTAGATCGGTTTATCTACCCAATCTTACATTGTTTTCTCCGGTCTTTAGTAGATTAGATTTATCTTTGTTTTGTGTTCTTATCTAGATGCATTAGGGTTTCTCTTTTACCAAAGATTGAAGTTACTTGGCTTTACTAGATCAACTCTTGCGTCACACATTTGTTCCACGGATTCGATACTTTGGGTTCACCACTGGAGGGAAGAAGGGTCCCTTGACTACGTCGGGAGACTTGTCCGCTTGCAAGTCACAAACGAACTTTGATACAATTATTAACCATCAACAAGCCCCTTTTTCTGGCGCCGTTGCCGGGGAACAAGTGATCAAGATTTGGTTTTTTATTGCCTTTTTGTAATTTTCAGTTTTCTTTTCGTTTTTCTTTTTGCATCTACTAAACTTTGATCATCCTCAAAATACATCTAATCTAGTTTGTCTAACCCTAGTTTTCATAGATTTATTTTTCCTTTCTAGTTTTTGCATACTTTGCTTATTGCTAACCCTAACCGGAGATGGTTGGCTACCTCTCCAAGAAACCCAAGCTTTTTTGTGGATGATCCAGGAAAACTTTACAGGCAAAGGTGACATGCAACACAAGCTAAAGGGGTGGAAACCCTAGATTCAAAAGTTGAAGTCGAAGGACCGTCGAAATCTCCAAGGGAATCACCACCTCCAAGTCAAGACGCCGGAAGGCCGTTCAAGATCAAGAGGAGGATGGAGAAGATGGAGATGGAGAAAGAAGCTCAACACCTAAAGGCTGCCAAGGCAAGATCCACATGTGAAGTGTTCATCGTGATGAAGATGCTAGACGCAAGTGGGACACCTTGCCGGGCGTCCGATGGATAACAAAGAAGAATTTCGGAGACAACTCCAAGGTCCCAAGACGGCGATGGCTACTCAAGCTCATTCCGGAGTGAAGAATCACACTAGAGACCATGAAGATCACAACCGAAGACCAGAGTTCGAGATGCCGAGCCACAAGGAAGTTGTTGCATCCGTCAAGACCAAAGGACAAAGCCAGCCTGTGAAGACCAAAAAAATGACTAAGCCAAAATGGGTACCCAAGATTGCAACGCCCGCAAAGAGCGTTGATCCGGAGTAATCAAGTGAAGAAGTCTAGCTATGGACTATAAACGAAGCGCTAGGCGGGAGGCAACCCGTTTCGTCGAGTCAAGAATAAGCTACCGGGAGGACAACCCGATTCCAGGTTTTTCGAGTATTTTTAATAATTTAGTTTTTGAGTTTTATTACGCAAAGACATTAGACTTAGAAGTGGTTGAACAATATTAGAGACATAATTCTTGATTTAATGTTTGCTTTATCATAAACCCTTTGCATGAACCCTCCTATGTGCTTGTTTGTTCTTTTCTTTTCGAGAAACCTCAACCAAATAATTTCAGAACCTAACTCAACCTTTCACCCCCATTATGGTGCTGAGGTTGACTTATTTTTCATGCTAAAACCACACGAGTAGAGCCACGATTTATATTTAAGTGTTAATAAAATTCAGCACGTGGTAGGACTCGCGTGAACCTAGAAATCAAAACTTTTGGTTGGTTTTAAAAATCTTTATCCTTGGTTTCTCTAGGATTAGAATTTTCTAAGCCTATTCTAATTTTGTTTTATTCAAAATCTTTCTTATTTAGCCAAAATTAGAACCTAAACATATGCGCCCATGATCAAGCCGGGAAAAGTTTGCTCTCAACCGACGAAGGCAAACTATACCGGTGAGACCGAAGTCGACGTAGTCGAAAAATATTTTCGACTTACATTTGTTTTTAATGGTTTAAAAACTTCTCTAAAATTATGTTTGAGCTCTTGCATGGCTCTGAAAAATATTTTAAATTTCGAATTAGAGGAGTGCTTAGCCTTAAATATACCTTAATGGAGGCAATCTAGTTTGAATTAATCATGCATGCACCATTGGATTCCCTTTCATCAACTTCACCAAATCCACATGCAAAGGACAAGCATGGTGGGCAGCAAGCATCAACTTTGCACGAATTTAATGGTGGCATATGAAGCAAGTGGAGCTAGGGAGCATGGACAATGACCCAAAGCGTGAAGCATCAAGTGGAAGGACCAATAATGCAAGAAAAGGAGTAGACGAGCGCGTTTGGGCGGTGCAACTCGTGGAGCACGCGGGCAGGAAAGTTGCAGAGGCGAAATGATCGTGCTGGAAGAAAGACGAGGCGGGGAGGAGCACCGAGGCCGGCCTCTCCTACATAAGGAGCCCCGCGGCTCCCGTTTTCTGCAGGCAAGCTTCCCTCTCCTTCCCTTGTTTGTGTGTTCAAGTTTCTGTGCTCAAAACCTCCGTAGACATAGCCAACCTTCCCAAGCTTGATAGCTCAAGAAAAAAAATCCACATCCTTAATCCACTCAAAGTCCACATCCGAAGCAAAGAGTTTAAGTGCCTAGTTACCGGTTGCAACCCGGAGTTTTAGTTGAAGAAAAGA
Organism: Cenchrus americanus; assembly: GCA_947561735.1. NCBI lineage: Eukaryota > Viridiplantae > Streptophyta > Magnoliopsida > Poales > Poaceae > Cenchrus > Cenchrus americanus. The sequence continues at coordinate 190,753,979 of OX387242.1, forward strand.
GTGCAGCAACCATGTGGAAGAAGACCACAAGTCTCTTCTCCAAGAAGAAGAGTTCGTCGTCGTCCAAGCCGTCATCAACCACGTCTTCGAGGAGGCACTCGGTTTCCGAGTCTCCCCGGAGCATGGAGACGGATACGGCACCACCGAGGAGGAACGATGCTCTCCTCCTTGGTGGTATGAGGGCTGCAAGAAGCACTTCCATGAGGTTTAACGAACCTCGTGGGCACACGGAGGAGCAGCCCGCGCCACCACGACGATCGACCCACTCAACCGCGCCACCTCCTTACTCCCCGACATACTCTTCGTACGGCTTCATCATCTTGTCGGCGGAGGAGGAGGAGAGGCTCTCTAATCTTGAGAAGAGGCTTGTGCCCAACGTCGAGTTCGACGACCAAGCACTCTACACCTTGGGTTTTGGAACCGACATATACTATATGTTGGGGCACCTTGGATGGGTGCAGTTCTCCAACGGAGTATCGGTGGACACCCATTTGGGGTTCGCCTTGGAAATTTTGATGACTATTGCACCCATCGTTGATGATGATGGGGTGCAAAGCTTGTCATTCCATTTGGAGGGAGTCCAACAAGTGGTTCCCTACGAGCACGTTAGGGAGCTACTTGGATTCCACAAGGGAGCTCCGGAGAAAGTTGACGTGCCACCCGGCATGTTAGCGGGATTTTGGAATATGATCTCCGGAGAAGCCCATCAACAACGCAATTGCATCCGCAACCCCATTATCCGGATATTTCACTCTTGGATGTGCAAGAGGGTATTGGGGAGGATGAAGGAGACAAAGGTGACCGACACATAGTTGAATTGGCTATACTCGGCTTTAATTGCCAGGCAGCCAATAGACCCCTCTTACCTCATGATCAACCGTTGGTGTTGTGAAGCAACATCGGGGGCGGGTAATATTGGTTCGGGGTGTTACCTCTCCATGTTGGCCTTTTCCTTGCAGCCGGGGATCGCAAGAAACCCCGACCACCTTTTGCGTGGTACCTCTCTCGGCATTGAGTATTTGCGGCAAGGCAAATACATTAGTGGAGATGAGAGAGGAGGTTATCGGTTGGCCATAGTGAACCTACCCCTTCCCAACGAGAGGCTTAGGCTTTTCAACGAAGGGAGAGAAGATTGGTTGGAAGATGGACTACTTGTCCCTGCAAGGAAGAACAAAAGAGGAAGAATCGTAGAGGAGGGAACATCCTCCGCACAAGCGAGTGGAGCACAACCCAATGTGCAACCATTCGGTGGGATCCCTCCTCCGCCAAGTTATTACGGAGGGCCACAAGAGCAAGCATGGGGGGGTGGTGCACCGGTACCCCCACCAAATTATGTTGTGCCCAACGCTAACTTCGCGGAGTCCTACGCTCATCATCCCCAACCACAACAAAGCATGGCCATAATTGGAGGGGATGCTGCAAGAAATGCTCAAAACATCGCAGCCATCCAAGCTAACGCAGCTCAACTTGGTGAAGGCAATGCAAATATTGCCTTTGAACTTGGACGCCTTCACCTTGTGGAGCCAAATCAATTCGTCGGAGGAAGTGTCCAATCATATTATGAGCAAGGGTATTATTATCAAGATCATCAACATCAACCACTGGCGGAGGACGTTAGTTTTCTTTTCTTTTCTTTTTCTCTGTAATTTTCAGCTTTTGCTTATGTGTGTTTGCGTAGTATTTTCTGTTTTTATTTAAATTTCAGCAAGCATGTTTGTTTATTTTCAGTTTGTATTTCAACTTGATGTCATCATTAATAAAGACACCACCTTGATTATATCATTGGAAAAGTTACAAAATTCGTGCCATGATGATATATGATTATAATTGCAGCTTTGTTCATCTTTGTAATTGATTTATGCATGTTTAAGCTAGTGCTCTCTTAAAAATACAAATCTGAATTTATTTAAATGCTAGCTTAATTTTCAGCGGAGGTTTTGATTAAAATAAAGACCCATAGTGTTTTATGTGCTCTCAAGTTATGAATAGATTAAAGATGTCTTTTATGCTCAAAAATATCGCTAACCTTGTCACAAATGTCACTTGTGTGTTGCTCAACCTATCCAAAGCCTTATATATATTTGAGTGCATAAACCTTAGTGTACAAGATTTATTTTTGAGTGAGTTATTGCAGGCCATGATTTCTCTGACCCGAGACTAAGAAGCTGGTCATTCCGTTTTTGCGTATCTATCTTTTTGCTAGCCTTTTATCCGTGCATTGTGTATCCCCGCATCGGAGATCTCACAAACTTCGTCGGATATCCACCCTTAAACCAAATATCATCTTTTGTGATTACCTCCTTGACCACAACCTATCGTTGAGAATGGATCATCAATTCAAGGAAGATCGCAAGACGGTGCCGACATTGAAGATTTCAAGTTTCTCTCCAAGGAAAAATATTTCCGGTACCTACCTTATTTTTCGCCTCTTTGCTCGAGGACGAGCAACGTCTAAGCATGGGGGAGGAGGTAGGTACGGTGCAGTTTTAGAGTTCAAAAGGGAGTATTTAAAAAAAATAATATAATGATGAAAGAAAAAATTCGGCGATATACGTGACTTCCAAGGTGAAGGTCTCACAAGAAGAAAGAAAAAATATATATATATAAATGAAAGAAAGAAAGAAAGAAAGAAAGAAAAGAATGAGAAATATGAGAAAGAGAAAAAAATATGCGTAAAGTAAACTCCCCAGCTCTCTAAAAGTGCATTCAAGGCTTCAAGTTAAAAAGATCCATTCTCATTTTCCAACCATGTGCAATCCGATAACGAGGACTTCCTTTGTGCCTCGGGATCACTCTTTGCCATTTGCACATGTCCACTCATCTAAAAGTGTGTGTATTTTTCTCTTTCCCCTCCTTGATTTAACATTATTTTCCAATGACCTTTTTGACGAGTCTCGGTAAGACCATGAGAAGCTTGTCTTGTTTTGACAACACCTCATTTATAAAATCTTGTTAGGACTAAACTTTCCCAAAGCTCCATATAAAGCCTACCATATATGTATGAGAGGGAAAGGAGTAGAATATATAGGCTTGAGAGACAAGTGAGACGAGAGTTCATGAGCAATACACGAGATGATTTAAATTTGTGAATTTGGTTTAGCTTTTCTTTATCTCGTTCTTTATTTCAAAAATTCGGAGATCTATTTAAAACTTTGTGAGCATGTTAATACTTGTGGGATAAGCTTAAATTAGAATCTACCCTCCATAGAGATAAAGGCTAGTACATTATGGAACTTTAATGAATTAAAATTTTGAGAGCATTATGTTTTCTCATGTGTGATCAAGTGCAAAGTTTAAACATTGTTTGGCAATGGTGATATCCATCGAAGGCTTACTCGAGGACGAGCAAGGTTTAAGCATGGGGGAGATGTTGACGGTGAAAATCCGTCAACCTAGCCATGAGTTTACCTTCGGTGTTGGCATGAGTTTTATACCTTATCCATTGGTACTAACCCCCGTGGTATAACAAGTTCACGTGTGCATGTCGGTTTTGGAGTTTAATGTTTATGCAGGGTTTTAGTGTTGAATGCAAGACTTTCGAGATAAGTTCATCAAGCACCTCATGACAAGACCTTGAAGCCCCGTACAAGTCATGCAATGAAGCAAACTTAACTCCAAGAAGCCGGGGACTTGATCCGAGAAGACAACAGACTCCGAGGACCTGATCAGAAAAGTGCTGAATCTTGCAAGACAAGGAGTTGAGTCCAATTCGGAGAGAAACCGACGACATGGACCTACATGCAGAAGGGGGAAACATCCAGGAAGCAAGGGAACCGACGTGGAGCGAAGGAGCCCTCGGGCTGGGCCTAAATGGGCCCAGGCCGGCCGGCCCAGTCCGGTCGGCCCAGGCCCATTTAGGGCCCAAATGCCCCCTCCTTTGCCCTAGCCGCCAATCGGGCTATTTATAGCCCCCTGACCGAGAGCCTCGGAGAGAAGAATTCGTCATCGGCCGCCGAGGAGCAGAGAAGAGAGGGACACCATCTCGGAAGGAGAGGGTCGAGCTAGTTGACTAGGGTTTCCCTAGCCGACGTGGGAACCTTGCATGGAAGACCACGTCGGAGTTCCCGGAGCTAGAAGCAAGATCAAGGAAGGATCCCGGTGGTGATCTTGTGTATGTATCATTGTCATAGTTGAATTATCAAGTTGAATCTTTTCTTAGCGATCAAGTCTTTCCTCGAAGATTTCGTTTTTCGATCGGCTTTGCTTATTCCAATTCTATTCGCGCGATAGATTACATAGGGTGTTCTTGTAGCCGCGGTGGCTAGAGGTACACGCCGGATCTTCCGAAAGAATCTCGACTTGACTTTTGACTCGCCCTAAGCTCCCCGCATGAATAGGGATACGTTGTGACAGAACGGGGGTCTCGAAAGGCGGATCTTTTCGGATTTGGACGGGAAACCACGATTTAAAGAGGCTTCTATTAAGATTCGATTTGCTACTTCTTCTCTTGCTTGGAACATCAACAAAAGGCTTACCCCGATCCCACTAGATCGGTTTATCTACCCAATCTTACTTTGTTTTCTCCGGTCTTTAGTAGATTAGATTTATCTTTGTTTTGTGTTCTTATCTAGATGCATTAGGGTCTCTCTTTTACCAAAGATTGAAGTTACTTAGCTTTACTAGATCAACTCTTGCGTCACACATTTGTTCCACGGATTCGATACCTTGGGTTCACCACTCGAGGGAAGAAGGGTCCCTTGACTACGACGGGAGACTTGTCCGCTTGCAAGTCACAAACGAACTTTGATACAATTATTAACCGTCAACAATCATACTCCAAAAACCTTCCCATGTGCCTCATGCATATCCACTTGTTCTGGAGCTCCCTTTTGAAAATAGGAGACACTCGCCCATGGGTCTACGATACTAGAACATGCAATCATTTCGAACATGAAAACCAATCTAATCTATCGGGGGTTGTGACCACGGTTTCGCCCTTTCCCTCCTCTCGTACTCTCACTACGCGAAGGTATTCATGACTAGACCTATGATGGTCACGGTGAAATATGATAGATAGATAATCCAACAAAGTATGATCACATTTCAAGATCGATTGCAACCCATGGATGAAAGGAGATTACCCCATCAAGGTGCTAGAAATAGCATCGTTGATCAAGGTTACCCTTCCGACGGTGTCTTCCTTCTTCTCCACTTGTGGGCTCCCTCCAACGGATTGAGAGACTCAGCACTCCTTCATCAAGGGTATGCGCCACGGTCACGAAAATTTCCTAGGCGGATTCCTTGTGGGTGTTTGCCGACACTCCGTTAGAGAATTGCACCGGTGTCCCGTGTGAAACCCAATATGTGGAGAGCTTGGTCATCGATGTCGACGTTCGCTACAAGCCTCTACTTAAGGCGAGCGAGCTTCTTCTCCTCTTCCGTCATGATGACATACCCCTCGGAATACCGCGGAGCATATGGAGGTGGAGCGGATGATCGTGTCAAGTGGAGAGGCTGGACGAGCGGCTCCTCCATATGTTATTGAAGTTTGGTAAACCTCATAAACGAGTTTCATGTGGCCCTCATGCCACCAAGGAAAAGAGTGCGATTCCTCCTCGGAGGTGCCGTGTCCTCCTCCATACCCCGAGGAAACTCGGAAACGAGTGCCTCCTCGAAGAGGTTGTCGATGATGGCTTAGACGACGATGATCCCTTCTTCTTTGGTGAAAAGGCTTGTAGTTTTCTTCCATGATTGCAGCACTCTCCCTCACAAATATATATATCCGGGGTTTTCACCCGGTAACAAGGTACACAAATATTATTTTGGAGTCCGGACTTTGAGTGGATTAAGGATGTGATTTGTTGCACGAAACAAACGCGGTGGATGGCTAAGTCTAAGGTGGTTCCGGCCTACAAACTAGAGCACACGAACAAAGAGTTGGATGAAAGACTTACCTCTCTCCTCCTCTTGGCTCGGTTCTTCTCTAGTGCATTCATGTTGCTTCGTGATCGCGTACACCTTCCAAACGTTCCCGTCCACTCCTTCACTTGCATTATTGCTCCTTCCACTTGATGTTTTCGCTTGATTCACTTCCATACTCCCTTGCCTCCCATGCATCCAAGATATTCCTACAAAACAAAGCCTTGGCTGCCCCCCCATGCTTGTACTTTGCATGTGGTTTAAATATGTTGGAGGGGCATCCCGTGATGTATCATGGTGCATGCATGGTTAGGTTAACTAGATTGCCTCCCTTTAAGTGTGTTTAAGGCTAAGCACTCCTCTAATTTCGAAATTTAAAAATATTTTTCAGAGCCATGCAAGAGCTCAAGCATAAATTTAGAGAAGTTTTTAAACCATTAAAAACAAATGTAAGTCGAAAACGAAAATATTTTTCGACTACGTCGATTTCGGTCTCACCGGTATAGTTTGCCTTCATTAGTTGAGAGCAAGCTTTTCCCGGCTTGATCATGGGGGCATAGGTTTAGGTCCAAATTTTGATTAGATGAGAGATATTTTGAATGAAATAAAATTAAGTGAGTCTTAGAAAAATTCTAATCTTAGAGAAACCAAGGATATGGATTTTTAAACCAACCAAAAATCAAGCTTCTAGGTTCACGCGAGTCCTACCACATGCTGAAATTTAAATAGCATCTAGATACAAGTCGTGGCTCTACTCGTGTGTTTTTAGCATGAAAAACAAGTCAACCACAGCACCATAATGAGGGTGAAGGGTTGAGTTAGGTTCTGAAATTTTTTTTTGGTTGTGGTTTCTCGAAAAAGAAGCAAACAATCACATAGGATGGTTCATGTAAAGGGTTTATGATCAAGCAAAATATTCAACTAAGAATTATGTCTCTAATATTGTTCAACCATTCTAAGTCTAAGGTTTTGCGTAGTAAAATTCAAAACTGAATTAAAAAGACTTGAAAAACCTGGAATCGGGTTGTCCTCCCGGTAGCTTATTCTTGACTCGACGAAACGGGTTGCCTCCCGCCTAGCGCTTCGTTTATAGTCCATGGCTAGACTTCTTCACTTGATTACTCCGGATCAACGCTCTTTGTGGGCGTTGCAATCTTGGGTACCCACTTTGGCTTAGTCATTTTTTTGGTCTTCACAGGCTGGCTTTGTCCTTTGGTCTTGACGGATGCAACAACTTCCTTGTGGCTCGGCATCTCGAACTCCGGTCCTTCGGTCGTGATCTTCATGGTCTCTAGTGTGATCCTTCATCTCTCCCGAATGAGTTTGAGTAGCTTTCGCCGTCTTGGGACCTTGGAGTTGTCTCGGATATTCTTCTTTGTCACCCATCGGTTGTCCGGCAAGTTGTCCCACTTGCATCTCTAACATCTTCATCACGATGAACACCCCGCATGTGGATCTTGCCTTGGCAGCCTTTAGGTGTTGAGCTTCTTTCTCCATCTCCATCTTCTCCATCCTCGTTGATCTTGAACGGCCTTCCGGCGTCTTGACTTGGAGGTGGTGATTCCCTTGGAGATTTCGACGGTCCTTCGACTTCAACTTTTGAATCTAGGGTTTCCACCCCTTTAGCTTGTGTTGCACGTCACCTTTGCCTGTAAAGTTTTCCTGGATCATCCACAAAAAAGGTTTGGGTTTCTTGGAGAGGTAGCCAACCATCTCCGGTTAGGGTTAGTAATAAAACAAAAGTCTAAACATAAAAACTAGGGTTAATAAAAACTAGATTAGATTGAATTTTTTTTTCTTTTTGAGGATGATCAAACTTAAGAGATGCAAAAGAAAATCAAAAGGAAAAACTGAAAAATAAGCGATACTAGATCGGATCTTGATTGCTTGTTCCCCGGCAACGGCGCCAGAAAAAGGGGCTTGTTGACGGTTAATAGTTGTATCAAAGTTCGTTTAGTGACTTGCAAGCGGACAAGTCTCCCGTCGTAGTCAAGGGACCCTTCTTCCCTCGAGTGGTGAACCCAAGGTATCGAATCCGTGGAACAATGTGCAACGCAAGGATTCAATCTAGTAAAGCAAGGTAAGCTATCTTATGAAGGTAAGTTGCATCTAATCTACTAACTCATAAAGAAAACAAATCTAATCTAATCTACTAAAGAGGTAGCAAGAGAAAGCAAGAGATAACCAATCTAGAGAATCTAGATCATGCTTATGTTGTAGCTCCAAACAAGATAGATGAAGATAGTAAAGCGAATCTCATTAAAAGCATCTTTAAATCGTGGCCTTCCCATCCGACTCCGAAAACGCCCGCCTTTCGGAACCCCCGTTCTGTCACAACGTATTCCTATTCATGCGGGTAGTCTAGGGCGAGTTCGATAGAACAAGTTGAAATCACTTGGCCGGTCCGGTATGCACCTCTAGCCACCGCGGCTACAAGAGCACCCTATGTAATCTATCTTAAGTATAGATCGTAGAAGAAGCAAAACCAAGAAGAAAACAAAATCATCGAGAAGGCACTTGATCGCTAGAAATCGAATTCACTTACAAACTTCACCGTGAATGATTACATCAACAAGATCACCACCGGGGCCCTCCCTCGATCTTGATCCTCGCTCCGGAGCTCCGACGTGGTCTTCCATGCAAGGTTCCCACGTCGGCTAGGGAAACCCTAGACAAATAGCACGACGCTCATCTCCGAGATGGTGTCCCTCAAGCTTCTCTGCTCCTCGGCGGCGGATTACGACTTCCGTTCTGCGTGGCTCTCGGTCAGGGGGCTATTTATAGCCTGAGAAGCAATTAGGTCAAAGGAGAGGCCGATTGGGCCTTGAATGGGGCTGGGCCGGCCGGCCTGGGCCCAATTCGGCCCATCCCGCGGCCTGCTTCGCCCGGTGTTGCTTCCCACGTCTTCTAGATGTTCTCCCCTTTTGCATGTGGGCCCTTGACGTCGGTTTCTCTCCGAATTGGACTCAACTCCTTGTCTTGCAAGATTCAGCACTTTTCTGGTTCAGTCCTTGGAGTTTATCATCTTCTCGGGCTTGGTCCTTGGGCTCTTGGAGTCATGTTCACTTCATTGCTTGACTTGTATCGGGCTTCAAGGTCTTGTCATGAGGTGCTTAATGAACTTATCCCGGAAGTCTTGCTTTCAACGTTAAAACCCTGTGTAAACACTTAACTCCAAAACCAACATGCACAAGTGAACTTGTTATACCACGGGGGTTAGTACCAATGAATAAGATACAAAAGTCATGCCAACACCGAAGGTAAACTCATGGCTAGGTTGACGGATTTTCACCGTCAACAAAACCTGACCCTCGAAGGGTTCGAACAGGTGCCCCGGATCGACAAAGTCAGGGACGACGAGGGCGCGCGCATTCGAGCCTATCCTCGAGACCACCGGCTCGAGGGCACCCCACATGTCGCGTTCAAGAGCCAGCGAGGGTAGCTAGTCAGGGGTCCCACCGAGGAAGAGCTTCCTCGCCCTCGGTCTCTAGCGAACGGGACCGAGCCCCACCTAGCAAACCCGCGCGAGCACTTTCATGGATGAGTCTCCGGACCACGAGCCAACCCTTATCGAACCGGGCATGGGCGTTCACTTGAACCACCCATTAGCAGCTCGACGAGAAATCCACAATCCGCGACCCGACCGATGGGGGTTGTGGAAACCTTACCATCCGCCCCACGAAAGGGCAGCGAGGGCACGTTTAAAATAAGTCGGAGGGCTCACCCCGATCGCCTCGAACGGGTTCGGGCTTGGGGGCTCAACGCACGGCTACACCTCCTAGGGTGCACCGAATGCAAGAGGTACCAGATATGCGCGTGTGACCGAAGCCGGCTGGAACATCGCCGATGCCGGTTGAAACAGATACCCCGCAGGCCCGCACACTGGTAAAAACTCGCAAAAAAACCCCTGCATGAGCACACACGCTCCTGCAGGGCTTCGGGGGCTAGACCCGCGAGTCCGCTGACGCGGCCCCACGGAGCAGCACTGGCAACTAGGGGGGAAGAACGTCCCATCAGTTAGCGTCATCATCTACGGGATCCTAACGGATACACCCGCAGATGCTCGGGGGCTACTGTCGGGGACAGCCATAAGGGTCCCCTAAATAACCAAGGGAAACCCGCTTAAAACCCGCAAAAAACACAAACCATGGATCAACCCACAAACCTAAACACGTGCGCGACACGATCACGGTCCTGGCGGCCCCCCACGACCCTACGGGGCAGCGCAGTGGAATGCCCCATCGGGCGAGGTCCGCCTCGCTCGAGGGCTATACGCCCCCTCGGGCGGGGTCCGCCTCGCTCAAGGGCTGAACACCCCTCGGGTGAGGACTGCCTCGCTCGAGGGCTACACGCCCTCGGGCGGGGCCCGCCTAGCTCGAGGGCACTTGCATGCGCGTCGTCCACGCACCAGCCCCCATGTATGGGCATTTAATTCTCTGACGCCACAGGACGCACGCAACGACCCTCACACATCCGGGAATCGCGTCCCGGCGCTATTCCACCGACTCCCTGGGGGAGGCCATCCCCGCCGCTGTTTAGCACTATGTGATGAGGCTGGTGTCAGCCCCGTGACACTGCGCCGCCTACCCCCGTATGGCTAACGCGCCGAGCCCTCGAAGGGGGGCCGACAGCACCCTCGAATACCTTTTCCGTGATTACACAGGGCCACACTGTGACGTCAGGCCGGCGGGATTGGTCATCCCCATCACTGTCAACCCTGTGCGGCCATCCCTGCCACTACAGCGCCACGCCGGGCACTAAAACGACATCCCCGACGTTGTTGGAGTGCGCAGGGACAAGACGTCGCCACGACCACCACTGTGCCACGTACGGGCCCCCGTCGACGGTACCCTCGAATCGGCCCGCTACGGCGGCCGGACGACCAACCACTACACCGCCCCCCTCGAAGCCGCTCCTGTGCAGGCACAGGACGCGCCACGACGCCACGACTGGAACGAGATTCGCCAGGACGGCCATGAACTCCACAACACTGCTCGCCATGCCTCCACACGTAGGAGAATAGTGCGACACACCTGTAAATCACCCTCTCCTTGGCTTGTAAAAGGAAGGGCGATCCCCTAGCCGCAGGGACAACACGTGAGGACGGATATCGATCACTCACACGCTCTCCGCCTTCGCCACGATATTGGCACTTGCCTCAATCAATACCTCTGGGACTTGGAGGCCAGGCCTCCTCTCCCTCCATGCTTGTAGCCCCCCTCTACGAGCACCACGGTGCAACGCAATACAGTGCCTCGAGCACACCACTGCTGGACGTACGACCCCGGCCGGAACTAGGATAAACTCAGTGTCCTTGGTTGCTAGCACCGAACCGTCGAGAGGTTGATCCCAGCGCTCATTACTAGTTAGTGTCGGGACTACTTTCTGCACTGATAATATGCACCCGCCAACACGGTGAAGCTGAAAATAGCTTGAAATTGATACAAGTCACCAATAATTCAACATGGACAGCAATAACAAGTAAAATTCAAACAGAAATATCAACACAAACAACACCTTAGAAAGGTTTATTTCACACAAAAAACATGCATGATGACAAATGTTTCAGAGCACACTTAAAACCAACAAAAATTAAAGTACACTACAATAGGGGCCTCACTCACAAATCAACACAACTTTGCCTCATTCAAATTTCTTAGACAGTCGGACTATGATATAGCTACCAAGCACTAAACCTAGTATCAAGACCACAACAGCGAGGATGGTGCTCTGCATGCAGAATCCTTGATTTTTCTTATGCTTCTTCCGATAGCCAATTTCCGCCATAATGTCATTAAGTTGCCCTCTATGGTCTGCAAGTTCAAGCCTCGTTTCATTACTCGCTATCTTCAAATCACTCATCCCCACCTTCATATCAGAAATGACACACTTCATCTGATTCCATTGATCCAGAATTTCTGAAATTGCTTGTGGTGCGAGTGGTGGCTCCTGCACCTGCCCCGATAGATACACAACAATAGACGGTTGTGCCGCTCCTGTGTCGCTTCTGGTGGTGCACCAACGAAACTGCTGAACGTTTCATAGTTTGGCGGCACCAAATGAGAGTGAAGTATTTTCAAATGGTTCAGGTATTGATTTTCCCAATAAACTTCCTGACATAATTTAGGGTCCTCCTAAAAGAATAAACAACAAATGTGGCTTCCATCAATAAATTGGATAATTCTATAGACAGAAAATTATATCAACCAAATCATTAATAATCAACAAATGTGGATAATACTATATCAACCGAATCACTAATAATCAACAAATCCTACTAATGTTATATCAACCAAATAAATAATAATCAACAAATCCTACTAATATTATATCAACCGAATCAATAATAATCGACAAATCCTATTAATATTTTATCAACTAATAATTACTAATATTATATCAATCGAATTAGTACTACTCAAATGAATCACGACAAGTGATGAAAAACAAACCACATAGTTGTTCAGGCACTTGTAGATGACACCATTTGACTTCTTCATGAACCAAACAAACAGGAGCTGACACGCCGGGCAGGTCAGTAGGGGGAGAGGCACGAATTGGCTAAGGGTTGGCGCCACGGAGCTGCTCGCCATGCGACGATGATGAACCTGCTCGACGTCGGTCGAGGAACTAGAGGTTGAAGAGTGGGTGGACAGTTTGCCGACAGCGGCTGAGGCGGCGGCGCGCGGGCGATGCTCACGAGCCGCGGTGGAGGGGGGCAGCGTCAGTTGCGGCTGCGGTGGGGCTCGCGGCTTCTTGCGGCGGCGGCTAGGGTTGGGAGCGAGTGTGTGAGCGAGTGAGTGAGTGAGTGAGTGAGTGAGTGAGTGAGTGAGTAGTTGAGTCAAACCGCATTCCAACTGAAGATATTCAAACAAGTGTGTTGGCAGTTGGCTTAAGAGCCCGCCAGGAGAGGTATCAGTGCTGGCGGGTGGCTTAAGCTGACCGCCAGCATAAATGGACATAGTACTGGCGTCAACATAAGGCACCGCCAGTGCAGACATTACTACTGGCGGTTGCATTATGCCAACCACTAGCACTGTGTCTTCTATAAATATAGATCAACCCCTTCTTCCCAGCAACCTTTCAATGGCGCCATGCCTGAGAGAAGCTCGGGAAAACCTCCAAAAACACCAAATCTAGGGGAGAAGGATTTGCTCTTGATTTTCTCCTTTTATTCAAATATAAGGTAAGTTTGTTCTATTTTAATGTCACACCCGACTTTCCGAATAAAACCAAGTGCATACCTATATGCATGCCAGGATCAAGTTTCATGCATATAGTCACATAAAAGTGTATACATAAATAGTATCACGTAAGAAAAAGAAAGATTATCAGAGATTTACGCTAAATCCTGGAAACTAAGGCTCCAAACATCACAGGCAGTCGACTGGGGGTTGCGTACGCCTAGCACCAGCAACAACTTCACAAGTCTTCAAAGTAGCATCCTCCTTCTGAGCAACATTGTTTATAGTAAGGGTGAGCACTTGTCGTAGTCAGCAAGTGTGGGGAAAAAGAATGAATGCAAAGGCTTTATAGTGGACTAGGCTATAAGCATTTAAGCAATTTTAGTTGGTCAAGTTTTATTAGCACCTGCTTACTAATAAAGTATAAGTTTATACCAACCCACATTAAGCATAAGGTAAGAGATACGCCATAAGCACATGGCAAGCATAACCAGAGAATAGGATTTAAGTCCATCTTTAAGTTTAATTATCATGTGAGGGTCCAGGCCGCTATTGACCGTGAGCACGGCTAATCGATTAATTTTACACTTTGCAAAGGTTGTACATCTTTACCCGCAAGTCGCGTAAAAACTCCGAAGAGTTTTGCATCAAACCACGCTGTGCAAAAGTAGGCACAATACCACACTACCGAGGTCTGGCTGCATAGGGACGCTACGAGGCCTTTACAAAGAGTCCTTCCGTGCGTATTAGTCCGTAGTAGTATGTCATAGAGGTTATCTTTCGTACCACACTTCTATTATGGACGGTCAGCCATAGAGTCTTCCGTTCCAACACCGCTCCGGAATAGAAGAGCCATAAAAGAATTCCTCCGTCCCCAACCTACTATGCGAGTAATAACCACACAAAGACTTCCCTAATTACTTGGCCAAGACCAGAGCCATATAGTCCTTGTGGTTGCACTGTTGTCCTGGGTGGTCGCTCCATGTTCCGGTTAATCATATGATCTTGTATTAAGCATCCAAAGATATAACATAAATGTATAACATGATTCATCATTGTTGTTCATTAAAACCACCATAACCCAGGTATAGCAGCTAAGCATAGCTACCTAACATAAATGTAAACCCAGATTAACAAGGAATAATCATAAAGACTATGTAATCCTTAATAGGAACCCATCAAAATTAATGCAAGCAATGCAAAGTAATTAATCATAGTTAATAGGACAAAAGATCAAGGACACACTTGCCTTTAACCAAGGTAATGTCATTGCTCAGAATATCTTCAACCTCTTGTTGCTCAAAGCTTCTCGAACGGCGTTCACTATAAGCATATCAATCATCGGGCACAAACATACACAAAGCAGACAAACAAACAGACATACTAAGAACAAAACACCAGTCAAAATAAAACTTTAAAAGAATGCACTAAAGGATGGACTCGATTAGATGGATCACTAAAGAACACAAAGTGTGCTTGAAAGGGAAAGGCTTGGTTTGCTTTAAAGAGATGGTCGCGGAAGATTGAGCAAGGACCGGAAAGATCACAATTAGATTGAGCTGAGAATGAACGTCTAACGAACGTTTTGCATACAAGAGAGAGCAAGGCAATGAGCTAGATTCATTTTAATTAACAAAACAAATATAAAGGATATTTCAGAAATATTAATGCATTATTAAACATTATTTATGAAACCGTTGTAAAGAACTGGTCAAGTTTTAGTAATAAAGATTCATATATTGATTAAACCGATTACACATTTAATTTAGAAAAACTAAACTATATGAACAATATAAACGAAACTTTGTAATTCGAGTAGATCATATTACTATTAAAAACATTATGGTATTGGCATTAATCAAATTAATATTTATTGTAATAGCCGTTGTAAAAGCCTAATCAAATTTTAATAAGAAAAGATTAATTAACTATTAAACAATTTAACATTTGGTTTACAAAAACCGAGAGAAAGATCTAATTAACTTTTATGTACAAAAACATGTGATAGAAACATTAATCAAATTAAATTTGCTTATGAAAAACGATGTATAGATCTATATAGCTTTTATTTATAAAAGGCATTCATAACTAGACATTAATCAAAATTATTATTAATTTTATTTTCAGAAACAAAACATGGTGAAAACACTCCACTAACGCGTGCTTTACATTATTATGGACCTAACGCAACTTGAACGGATTAAATCGGAGCTAAAACGAGAAAGATATGAGCAAAACAAGATTGCAGGGGCCTGAACGAGATTAACCGTAGACTTCAGGGGCAAGCTAGGAAGATATGCAAAACACATCAAATAGTGCTCGCGAAACTGATAAAGCTCGGGGTTAGATCTACAAAAGCCCTCGGGTTGGATCTGGTTGCGAAGGATCTAAAAATTCTAGGGGTTATTTGGAAGAGTTGCATAACACATAAATAGGATAAACATTACACGAAAAGTCAGGGGCCTAAGTGTAAAACGACAGAGCTCCTTCTTCTACCTTTGACCGGCGGACAGGGAGCTTGGGCGGCCAAAATCGCCAGCAGCTCAGGCATCGAGGAGCTCGGCCGGGTTGGGAAAAGAGGAAGGAAGTCGAGGGTATGCCAAGGGGACGCTCACCGCGGTTGGAGACAGGCGGAGCTCGCCGGAATCGGAGGCGACAGGGACGGCGGCAGGCAGCTCGAGTCCGCCCTACGGAGCTTCTCCGGTGCATCTCCGGTGACGGGAAGAGGCTCTGTGGTCGCGTCTTGACCTTGCGGAGCTCAGGTTGACGTCGGCTTCACCTGAAGGTGCTCCGTTGCGGCGAATCAATGGGAGTCAACGTCGGCGACGGGCGGCGTTCGGCTCGGCAGCGCGAGGTGGCGCGGGATGCGCGCGCGGGGGGCATCGGGGCGGGCCGAGGCGGCTAGGGCTCGCGGGCGGCCGGGTGATGCCGTTTTAAGGGCACGCGCGGCATGCCGTGGCCGGCACGGACGCCGAGAAAAGGCCGGCGGCGGCTGGGCTCTGGCCATGGCGGCCATGGCCCGCCTCGGCCGATGGGCCTTGGCGGGCGCGGCGGCCGGGCGGGCGCGGGCGCGGGTAGGAGCGGGTCGAGCCCACGGGCTCAACCCAGGTAGAAAAGGATAGGTTTTTTTTCGAAATTATTTTTAATGCCAGAAACAATTCCAGAAAAAGCAAAAATTGTTTTAAAGGCACCAAAAATACTCGAAAAATCACAAAAATTCCTGGAAAATTCCTAGAGATAGATAATGATATGAACAATCCAAATAAAGCATTTGTAGCTCATGAAAAAGATTTTAGAGCCTTCTAATAAATAGAAATAGCTCAAGGAAAAATGCGAATAAATTCCAGAAAAATCCGGAAAATTCTCAGAAGGATTTGGACAGCTCCTAAATGCATTTTTGAAACCTTTTGCACTCAAAAACCACTAGATGCATCGGCATGAATGCAACACACACAACTTTTTATTTAATTTACAAAATCAAACAAAGGATTTTTTTCCTATACAATATTTCTTGTAAAGAAAATAAAATATGCGAAAAATTTTAAAATTGTGAGAAAATCGTTATTTAATTATTCTCTGTATTCACATCCAGAAATTGGAAATTTCAGGGTGTGACATTTAACCTTAGTTTTCTCCTTTTATTCATGATTTCTATATAGATAGAGATCTAGATCTAGACCTAGGGTTAGCTAGGAGAGAGAGGGGAGTGAAGAAAGATATTGATTTAGAGATTTATTTTTAAGTAGCTTTAGATTTATATTATTAGTTTGTCAATGCAAAGTATTTAAATGTTCATAATGTATAAGCAAGTTATATTAAATTACATAAGTTATTAGTTTTTCATTAATAGCAAGTTTACATTATAGAAGCAATTATATTAACTTACTATTGCAATTATAGAAGCAAGTTTACATATTAGATTATTAGTTTGTCATTAAAATTATTAGCTTCATTAAGTAAAATTATAGAATTTAGTTTTGTTTCCGTTTTTTACATATTAAATGAAGCATAGAGCATACGAAGTTTATAATAGAATTACTTTTGTACGTTATTTAAGATGGAACGGAGAAATTCGTCTACATTCTTGACAGAGTTAACAAACTTTCTTGAGGTTGCGTAGAAGCATGCCCAAATTTCTAGGACAAAGCAAATACATTGTCCATGTAGTGATTGTTGCAATATAATTGTGTGGGAAGATATTAATGCCATCAAGATGCATTTGATCAGGCGTGGTTTTGTGAAAGGATACAAAACTTGGTCCCACCATGGTGAAGCAGAAAGTACTTTCAACAATGCAGACATCGGCACTAGGTATGATGAAGTGGGTGATGAAGATGCAGATGAAAATGATCATGTCATGATGGATGATTCTTTTGGCTGTGAAGATCAAAATGATGATCAAACAGATGCTCCACAGGTGGACGAGGAATGTGATGTTGATATGGAAGAAATGGTGCGCCACATTGAACCGGAGGTGTTGCTAGGGAGTGCTAAAGGGTTAGAAAATTTTGAGACACTAAGGAAGGCAGCAAAGGACCGTATATATGAGGGTTGTGGGAAGGAGTTGACCGTGTTGCGTTTCATGCTCCATCTTCTGATTGTGAAGGCAAAATTTTGATGGTCGGACAATAGTTTTAACGAACTCCTTACTTTGTTGGCCAATCTACTCCCGAAGCCTAACTTGGTCCCAAGAAACACATATGAAGCAAAGAAGATTATCAACCCATTTAAGATGCGAGTGCAAAGAATACACGTGTGTAGGAACCATTGCATATTGTACTGCGGTGACTATGCAGAACTGGAGAAGTGTCCAAATTGCGATGCTAATCGTTACAAAAGTAATGCCGATTTTGCTGTGGAACGGGTCATTGCATCTAAAGGCATGAAGAGGAAGGTTGGTGGAAAGAAAAGTGTATTTTCTCAAGTTTAGGAGGAGTATAGTATTGGTACTAACATTGCTACTCAACGTAAAGTCCCTACATTGGTGATGTGGTACTTGCCAGTGGAGGATCGTCTAAAGCGCTTGTTCTCGAACCCAAAGACCACTGAACTAATGACTTGGCCACCAGTAGAACCGTATTTGAAATGTGTAAGAAGGTCAAGTTTAAACTTGGTAAGAAATCAAAAGGTGATGTTGATGATTATTTAAAAGGGGAAGGAAGGAGGCGGAAAGTATAGAAAACATTGACGTGCCTTTCAAGAAGATGTCTATATTTTTTAAGTACTTGCCATACTGGGAAGATTTGATAGTGTGCCAAGCCATCGATGGGATGCATCTTCAGAAGAATTTGTTTGAAAGCACAATGAGATTCTTCGGCTTAACACGAAAGGTAAAGGACGGACTGAAGTCGCGTAAGGATCTTGTTGACCTAAAAATTAGGCAAGAACTCCACCCAGAACCACGTCCTAATGGTAAGCACAACCTTCCACCTGCTAGCTATAACTTAACACAATATGAGAGGTTGGCTATCTGCAAATGCTTGCGCGGGCTGAAAGTGCCAACTGGATTCTCATCCAACATCCGATCATTGGTCTCGTAGAGGGCCATGACGCTTACTGGTTGTAACTCTCATGACTATCATGTGATGATTACTGTTTTTCTCGCGATCGCGATCCGAGCTGTCAAACCAGTATTCCTTTAGATGGTCATCACAAGGATATACTACTTTTTCAACGTCATTTTGCAGAATGTGGTAGATTGTGTAGAGTTGGCAAGGCTTCAGCTGTTTATGTCAGAAACTCAAGCCCAGCTCGAGATGTGCTTCCCTCCGTCATTTTTTGATATCATGGAACATCTAATGACCCACATGGTCGAGCAAATTTACTAAACTAGGACCTATGTACTTCATCAGATGTTGACATACGAACGACTCATGTTGATTCTCAATGGATACATGAGAAACAAGGCATTTCCAAATAGAAGCATGATCGAGCGCTACCATACAAAAGAGAGTGTTGATTGTTGCATAGACTACATAAAAGATAAGAGAGCGATCGGTTTACCAGAATCTCGACACGAATGCAGATTGTCAGGGAAAGGGACCATTGGAAGGAAAAGATTCATTGACGAGGACAACCAACAACTGGAGAAAGCACAAGCTAGTGTTCTGCAACAACTTTTAATAGTGGAGCCATTTATCGGGCAACACGAGAATGAGATTTGTGAGGAAAATGATAGTCGGACCGAGGATTGGGTCATCAAAGAGCAAAAGCGTCGTTTCCCATCATGGTTAAAGGAACATGGGCTTCTATTTCAAGGAAATTCCATAGATGACACAACGTTGACCAGGTTGGCGGCTGGTCCATCAAGCAATGTTACCTCATGGCAAGCATACAAAATTAATGGGTACACCTACTATACGAAGGCGAAAGACAACAAGAGTGTTGCGTATCAAAATAGTGGTGTTCGCATAGATGCGATTGATAAAGCTGGAAACAACATCACTTACTACGGGTTCATAGAGGAAATATGGGAACTTGACTATGTAGAGAATATCAGGTTCCTCGTGTTTTGGTGCCAATGGGTCAAACACCCGAATGGCGTCATAGATGATAATTATGGGTTGACACTTGTAGACCTTTCCAATGTAGGTTACAAAGATGATCCATGGGTACTCGCCGAGCGTGTTGCACAAGTTTTCTACATAGCTGATCCTATGAATGTAAAGAAGCACATTACCGTCTCCGGAAAACAAAGAATTCTAGGAGTAGAAGGTATAACTGATGTTGAGGATTACGATTAGTTCAACGAACTAGTTTTGTTCAAAGATCATAAGAAGAGAATAAAAAAATTGAAGCCAGCATTCCTAAATCGGAGAAGCCATGGTTACGTACAGACTGTGAAGGGAGAATTGTTAAAGGATGAACTTGCACTTCTTATTAGTCGGGCTTGATGTATCACTTGTACGACTTTATATAATTAGTGTTATTGTAAGACTTTCAATCAATTTAGGAGAGTTTTGGAAGTTTGGATGAAATGAGACTCCCCTTCTATACTTAAATTCAAATTATGAAACTTATGGTGTCAATTAGTGTTTGAATATTTGAATTTATGTATATGAGGTGTTTTGTCTTAAGAAAAGGTTTGCATTTGAAAAGGTTAGTTCAAATGAGACTCTAGGGTTAAACAACCTATAACTCATTAGGTGTTTGAACCTAGAGTCCTAAACCTTTTCTAACTAGGACTTCTTTTACAAAAAACACACCCCTATACTTAAATTCAAATATTTTACGATACCTTGGGAAGTTTCAATGAAATTTGAACAATTTAAGCCCCTGTTTCAATTTTTGCAAACTATGGAAAACACTATGCTGGCGGGCATCTTAAGAGACCGCCAGCGGTGAGACACACCACTGGCGGTTATCATAAGTCAACCGCCAGCACAGTAATTTGCAAAAATTTGAAAATTTGAAATCCTGGCCTGAAAATGTTTAAAATTCTTTGAAAGTTCCAAAAATTATCATAAAATATTTGAATTTATGTATATGAGGTGTTTTGTTACAATAAAAGGTTTGCATTTGAAAAGGTTAGTTCAAATGAGACTCTAGGGTCAAACAACCTATAACTCATTAGGTGTATAACTCATTAGGTGTATGAACCTAGAGTCCTATTTGAACTAACCTTTTCTAACTAGGACTTATTTTACAAAAAAACACACTTCTTAACTTAAATTGAAATATTTTATGATACCTTGGGAAGTTTCAATGAAATTGGAACAATTTAATCCCTTGTTTCAAATTTTGCAAATTATAAAAAAATACTATGCTGGCGGTTATCATAAGTCAACCGCCAGCACAGTGGTTTGCCAAAATTTGAAAATTTAAATTCCTGGCATGAAAATGTTCAAAATTCATTGAAACTTCCAAAACTTATCATAAAATATTTGATTTTATTTATAGGAGGTGTTTTGTCATTTGAATTTGAAAAGCTTTGCATTTGAAAAGTTAAGTTCAAATTCTTTCAAATCACAGCGCTAGTGGGTGCTTATGATAACCGCAAGCGAGAATTTTCACAACTGGTGGTCGCTTAAGTCACCCGCCTGTGGTAAGGATCACCGCTGGCGGTTGTCTAATGTGACCCGCCAGTGGTGTTCTACCGCTGGCGGTTGCTTTATGTGGTCCGCTAGTGGTGATTCCATCTATATATACACGAGACGCACTCTCGAAAATTTTCTAAGTCTGGCATGAAACGAAAAGACGTCGTCAGTTTGCCAAATTTTCGCACCGAGCGTCGCCGTCGTCCCCGACCGCCGCCGCCCCTCCGACCACCCCGCCGTCCTCCAGGAGTGCCGGACGACCTCCATGAGCGCCATGCCATCGTCCGCGAGGGCCCCGCCCCTTCTCCCCGTGGACCGCCGCCGTCGTCCGCTAGGGAGCCGCCCCTTTTCCTTTGGACCGCCGCCGTGCCATCGTCGCGGGCACTCCGCCACCGACGACCTCCTCCCCGAGCGCCACCGCCCCTCTTCCCTACCAAGATGACGTCCTCCTCCCCGCGGCCCGCTTCCCCAACCGCCGGCCGGAGAACCGCCGCCGACCGCTTCGCCGGCTGCCGACGGCATCGCCGGCGCCTCCGCCGACTGCCTCGCCACCCCCACTCGCCTCCGACACCTCATCTCCTCACCGCTCGCCACGCATGGAGGCCGGGGATGGGGCCGGCGGCGCAGGAACGACAACCCCGACTTGGTTGGTTTTTTTTTCTTTTTTTCAAAATGCAATTACATGTGTTAAAAATGTGGATAAATAGATTGTGGACAAATGCAATTACATGGATTGTGGATAAATAGATTTAGAAATGTTACAAATGGACTATGGATTTAATTTTATTAGTATTGTTGTATAAATAATAAAATATGGACTATGTATTGTGGATAAATAGATTTATTTTATAAAAAATGGATTATGCATTGTGTATAAATAGATGTATTATAAGTATGGACTATGGATTGTGTCTAATTTTTAAATAGATTTATTATGTAAACATATACTATGGATTTAATTTTATTAGTTTTGTTGTATAAATAATTAAATATGGACTATGGATTATGGATAAATAGATTTATTTTATATAAATGGATTATGCATTGTGTATAAATAGATTTATTATAAGTATGGACTATGGATTGTGTCCAATTTTTAAATAGATTTATTATATAAAAATGGATTATGGATTTAATATTATTAGTTTTGTTGTATAAATAATAAAATATGGACTATGTATTGTGGAAAAATAGATTTATTTTATAAAAATGGATTATGCATTGTGTATAAATAGATTTATTATAAGTATGGACTATGGATTGTGTCTAATTTTTAAATAGATTTATTATATAAAAATGGACTATGGATTTAATTTTATTAGTTTTGTTGTATAAATAATTAAATATGGACTTAGGATTGTTGTATAAGTATGGACTATAGATTATTATATAAATATGGACTATGGACTATAGATTATCTATGATCAAATGTTAACAGTGAACAATCCAGTGAGGAGGAATCTAGTGATAGTGGTATAATTGGAGACTCTGAAACTCCCTCTGAGTACGAACCAAGCGAACGACGACCTCGTAGGCGTCCCGAAGATGATGATGTTGATTACAAACCAAGCGATAATGAGGTCTACATGCACATTCACTCAAATTAATGTTTTTTATTCAATTAAGGTATACTTTAAATAGTGTTTTATGTGTAGAACAACGACCGATCCCCGCGACGACATCGTAGAGCATCTAATATTCGTGGCCAAGAGGCAGAAGTCATTTTTGAACCACAACCTTCGGGTACTACTAGTTCTAGTAACCTGAAAAGGAAATGTGGTCATAGAAGAAGAAACCAGATCCCTGAAAGAGGACAACTTGTGATAGAACGGTTGGGTGAAAAAGGTGAGCCCGTCGAACCTAAGGGGATAGCTGCTAGGTTTCGGAACATCGTTGCTGCAATTGTCAGAGACCAATTAGCGTCTTGGATCACAACTACTAATTGGAAGACAGTCCCTAAGGCTACGAAGGATGTATTATGGGCCAAAGTGAAAGAAAAGTTTGTTTATCCTGAAGGTACAGAAAATGCAGGTAGAACATTTGCTAAAGGCCTTTGTGGAAGAGCTCTTAGGAATTGTAGGCCTACACATAATACTGAATTTATCCAAAAAGGAAAGGATGCTAGGGATTTTATGGTAACATTCCGCTAGCAGTCTGGGAAGAATTTGTATATCAAAAGAAGATGGCAGAAGCAGTAGCTCTGAGCGTCCAACAGAAGGAGAAGGCTATGAAAGCTGTTGAGAACCCCCATCACTTGGGTTCGGGAGGATATGCTGCCAAAATGGCAAAATGGAGGAAGGAGGAAAAAGAAAGGAGGGTAGCTGGTTTACCAACTATTTTTGAAGTCATGGATGAGCGTAGCAGGAATTGGATCCTTGCTCGAGTTCTGGCTATAGCACCTAACGGTAATGTTTCATTGCAGAAGCCCTCAACAGAACAAATTTATCAGAAGCTGGAAGGACTTGCGGAAATACAAAAGAAAGGTCTTTTCGTGCCCGACAGGGAGAAAGATATGCTAACCTCCGCGATCGGAACGCCTGGGCACCTTGGCCGTGTTCGAGGGATTTCTTCTACCTTGCCCTGGGGAAAAGCATTTCGTGAACACCGATCAAGTTATAAAAAGCGAGACTATTATAAGAAGAAGCTTGAAGACAAGATGAGAGAAATTGCTGAGCAAGAATTGATAGGCTTCTTCATACAACAACAACAACAAGCTTCTGTTGGGCCAAGTGCAGAGAATCTAATATCTGGTGGTTCTGGACAGGTTCCTCCAAACATGATGCTTGCCTAGATCAGAGCCATCCCGACTCCAAGTAATGTTGGTTCTATTGCTAACGCCAAGCATCCTGTGGATGACATTGTAGAAGATACACCATGCAAGTTGGTTATTCCATATGGAAGAAAACTAGATAAGTTTCGAGAAGTTGGGACAGCCATGGCACTAACGGGTCGTGTGTTTCTGAATCCACCACCGCCAGAGTACACATGGGTTCATGTTGTTTCGGTTTCTGATGAGTCATGCGAGATTGATATCCCTAATGAGGATGGGATCGAGCTTCTCGGTGATGCGAGGAACCAATACATATTGTGGCATCGTCGAGATATCATACTTAATGCATCACCAAGTCCATGCTTGCAACCTAGCCAAGAACGAGTACCCCTCCAGGATCCAGATGCTGCAATGGTCGAGTACACAATGGGTGGGGAACATAGAGGCGGTAACAATGACAACAACATGATGATTGTGGAGTAGGGAGTTAACAATAATGACAACAACATGCCACAAACTCCTCCGGCATCAGGGGCAGGGGCAGGGGCATCATCATCTCCGAAATCTGTTCCAAGACCACAAACTCCTCCGACATCAGCGGCAGGGGCAGAGGCAGGGACATCATCTCCGAAATCCGTTCCAAGACCACAAACTCTTCCGACATCTGGGGCAGGGGCAAGGACAGGGGCATCATCAACTCCAAAATCCGTTCCAAGGCCACCATCTCCTCCGCCATGTCCAAGACCACCATATCCTCCTCCAGCAACCAAGACGCCAACAACAATACACCAGATGATAAACTCATATGAACCAAAGACGAAATCATCTGATGTTGACTTGTTCTTGAATGTACTAAAGAATAAACCTAAACGGGCTCCAACATCCGGTAAAGAATCACGTAATGTTCAAGTACTCAAGAAGGCACCAGATGAAAAAGTCTTTACCCCACACCTCTTTTCAAAAACAAAAGGAGGAGCACATAAGTATGTTTTTGTCGGATGAGGTGCCCGACAAATATGAGCATGGTAAACCATTCTTGTTTAGGTGGCAACTGAACGAAGGGCCGTCAGAATTGATGAGGCTGCATACTTGGATCATGCACGCCATGCAGCAAGGCATTCACACTATCACCGCCAATCTCCCGAAATGGGTGTTCAGTAGCTCTTTTGAACGGAAGGTTGCAATCGATTTCCCCGATTTGCATGCGATATTCCGTTGTGAAAAACTCGACATCAACCTCGTCACCATTTAGTCCATGTAAGTCAAAATCCCTATACGACATCCATATGTATTGATATTACCATCCTAAGTAAACTTTTTTGCAGGATGCAAGCGTCTGATGAAAAGAAGACAAATGGGAGGTGGAAGGTAGCATATGTTGACACGCAACAAGTAAGCCAGTCACAACACACGTTCATAATGAGGGATCAACTAAGAAAGCAAATAGAGGAAGAAACAAAGACACCAAAAGAGAAGGAAGACTTAATAAAGGGTTACGAGAAAGCTAAACTTCACGAGGTGTCTGCATACATTGCAAGGGTCATGAAGAAAAACCAACATAAGGATTCTATCAAGTTTGCTTACCGTTTTGAGTAAGATCCTTTAAATAACTATTTCATCATTTGCCTTCATTTTTAGTCTATTAATATTAATTATTTTAATTTTATGCAGCGATCATTTCATTTGCTTTCACATGTGTCCGAAGTTGGGAACTGTGGGGGTCTTCGACTCATTACACTATTCAGAGGCTTCTTACAAGAAAATCATTAAGATTATAAGAAAGTAAGACAACTAAGTGCAATATATAATCACTACTACATGTATTGACTATATTTCAAATTGTATTACTAACTTATGTCTTTGTATCCTTAAAGTGCGTATAGGCTATACATACTCAATGGCGGGGAGCACAAGAAGAAAAAATTGGTGATACAACATGCCAAATGGGTAAGAACACTTCTGTTAATAAGTACCAATCATTTTTATCAGAGTTGTACACTTCTGTTAATTAGTACCGATCATTTTTTATTTGTCTACAGTGCTCAAACAACCTCCTGGCAGTGTGCTATGTCGATATTATGTGTGTGAGGTTTTGAGAAATAATGGGAGGTACCGGACGAATCCTGAAGACGTAAGCCTCTTGTTTGTACACAACTATGTATGTGCTAATTATGGTCATGATGGTAATGCATAACAATCTTCATTTATTGTGTTTACGTGCAGATGCCTACCATTGAGGGATCATGGGGGCAACTTGGTGACAATCAAATCACCAACATTTCTGCGGACATGGCGAGATTCATTCTACGTGAGACTTGGCACGAGGATGGAGAATTCTTTGATAAAGAAGGAGTTTTGACATTAGACGATGCAGAAAGGTTACGTAGATGGGTGTCTTAGGGTTATCTATTATGCACAATGTTTTGTAATGTGACTTATCTATACATTTTTTATTTCAGTTTGGATTATGTGTTTGCGAGACATATATTTGGATTTGGCGGTTAAATACAAATTAAATTACAATAAATTCAGCATACAAATGCCAATGTGAAAAAAGTAATAGACGAAAATGATAAATTATATACAAATAATAAACAATTATGAGGAATTATATAGGATATGGGAAAAATGCTTTATGTGGCGGGCGGTCCAAGCAACCGCCAGCAAAGATGATCCTTGTGCTGGCGGGTCACTTAAACGACCGCTAGCACAAATGGCATTTGTGCTGGCGGGCTACTTAAGTAACCGCGAACAGAGATGACATTTGTGTTGGCCGTCTTTTAAGTGACCCGCCAGCACAAATGGCTCCGTACTGGCGGCCCGGCTACCCGCCAGCACAAATGGCCATTTGTACTGACTCAAAGTTGCTGGTGGGTGCCGCGCCCGCCATCAAAAACAGGTTTTAGCCGCTAGGACAAATCGTTTTTGGCCTAGTGACATGCCCTACTTCTCTCCAACTCCCAGTACATATGGCCACTACTACGATGGTAAGATCATCATTGTAAGCAACTACTTGGATTCATGGTGCATATCGACAGCCAGCGATCACCGTTCACGGTTCATCGAAAGCCCAGAGCCACCGCACTGTTGGAGATCCGGCAAGTGAGTGCAATCCAGCTACCTCCTGGAGTCCGGAAGCGAGCTTCTTCGGGCATTTGTTCTAGTCAACGACGTGCACCAGGACATTTACAGCAACGTGCACCGCCACATGTATAGCAACCGCACCGACTTGGACCCGGAAGATCACAGCCTTGACAACTTTGTGAATGGTTCGTGCGTGCTAGTAGATGTCTGCAGGACATGGAAGGCAGCAAACCACAATGGGTGAAGAAGGATGACAGGAGTTTGGTCGATTGCTGTAACACCACAGAATAGGAACAACATTCTGGAGTGTCACCACACCACAACAAGCCATTATAGGCACACACATAAGAAAAAAACAGCAACAAAGAGATAAATTAATAGAGCACGCGGAAGCAAAAATAAATCATCTAGATAACCATCCCAAAACAGGTCCAAAGAGGTTATAAGCTAAGCAAGGACTTCCCAACTAAACGTTTTTATTACAACACATGTGTCCAAAATATATATATAAAGAAGGTGTGTGCACACGTGTTGCTACTCCCATCCACCATCGCAGTCCGAACTCAAGGACCTGTGGGGAGAAAAAACGTATGAGGTTTATGAAAACCTCAGCAAGCAAACCGCTTCAACCATGTCATTCAAATCACAATAAAAATAAGCAACTATTTAAGAGTCACTATAATAAAAGATGCACCACATAACTTCAAGTAATAAGTTAAAATAAATACTCCACAATAATGCTTCATGATGAATTGCAAATGGTGCAATGCAATGCATGTCTTCACTTCTACCCACACATCCCGAAGGAAGGATATGAGGGTTGCAACCACATTGCTATATCTCAACGTGCGTTGCTATACCGGTACTTGCCACACCAATCCGGCTACGTTTTCCTTCATATGCATAAAAACATGAGAATGCAAATGCAAGATTGCAATGCATGAATTTCCTATACTTCATAATTCTTAACTTCAATTCAGAGGTAAAGCCACACGTGGATCAAAATACTCCGATATAAAGATAAATTCAGATTTATCTCGCTGGTGTGAGGTACTGAAATTAAATGGAGGCAATTCAAACAACAAAGTTAAAGCATGTAGACCATCGCTACATTTACTTGCTGTTACCGAAGATCAAGAATGTGAGCTAAGCACGATCCGAAGGCGCACCACCTGTCCACAAACATATCTTAGCACTAACACATACATACAAGCATAAAGAAAATTAAATCACAGCGTTCCTACGCCTGAACCCGACATCCTCATGAAAACACACAAGTCTAGACGTGACAGCAGCACTGTTAATTCTCTTTTTTGTATGGTTTAATCCCGATAGCTAAAATTTCCAATCTTTTGCCAACTGAAAGAAAACTTCAGGAGTCACAACTTTCTAGTGATCCACAAATAAAGTTAATCATGAACATAAGCTAATATTTAGATGAACCTCATGCTGAAAATCTAACAATCTCTGCAGAACAGTCCTAGTAAAATGGGCATATCTTGCTGGTGTGAGGTACTGAACTTAAATGGAGGCAATTCAAACAACAAAGTTAAAGCATGTAGACCATCGCTATGTTTACTTGCCTTCACCGAAGATCAAGAACGTGAACTAAGCACGATCAGAAGGCGCACCACCTGTACACAAACATATCTCAGCACCAACACATACACACAAGCATAAAGAATTTAAATCACAGCGCTCCTACGTCCGAACCCGACATTCTCACAAAAAGACACACAAGTCTAGACATGACAGCAGCGATAAGTCTTCTCTTTTTTGTATCTTTTAATTCTGATGGCCAAAAATTCCAATCTTGTTCCAATGGAAAGAAAACTTCAGTAGTCACAACTTTTTAGTGATCCACCAAGAGAGGAAAAATCATGAACAAAGACTAATCTTGAGATGAATCTCATACTGAAAATCTGCAAATCTCTACAGAACAGTCCTAGCAAAATAGGTGTATCTAGAGCTCCAAAATTCCTATAAAGGTGAACTTAACCAATATGGAAAGGTTATGAAATTATCTAAAACTTTTTCGTTGACTAAAATTTATGTGAAAAGATACTTCTCAGAATTACTATGCTGAAAACTGACATATTGATATCTCTCAGATCCTAAATCCAATTGAGCTGTTCTTTACAGCTATGGAAAGCTATCAAGATTTCCTACAACTCATATATAGGTTGAATATTTTTTGATACCATTAAAAAGGCGCAAAACAGCCATTACAGAAAACTGCACCGATTGAGTACGTGCTGAGAACAACGGCAACCACGAGAGTACCACTTACCCTATCCCTTAGTGGTATTGGGTGCCACTACAAGCATGTGCTAGAACGCCCGAAAAAAAATAGAGGAAGGAGAATCATGCCTCACCTAGGGTTTCTCTTGAAAACAGTAAGGGTAAAGATTACGGTGGCAATTCCGACGACAACTCCCAACCGTTTTCCTCTCCGTCGCGACAAATGTCACAAAAGCTCCCTCGATTTCATCCCAGCGAGTAAAAGGCAACCGATTGGGTGGGAATGGAGAGAGGGAAGGAAGGCCAACAATTTTTATGCAGAGAAGCTGCGACAACGGACGGCGGCGTACCCTAATCTCCCTCTCCCTCTTGTTCCCCTTCTGTCTCCCTTTGGATCACGACCAAGGGAGATGACGACGCTCGATGTGGAGGCTCTGTAGGGGATCTGGTTTGGGAAAAGGAACTGACGAAGTCGATGTGGAAAAGGGGAAGGGCCAGAACGGGGCACGGGGTACTGTAGACACATTAATGTAGCTGAATACTGTAGGAGTTAAGGTTAAAACTTGCGCCATGTGTAACATCTTGATCCGAATCCCTAATTATGCATGTGAGTAGTCAAACGGAAAGGATTCAACGAGCTCTACATAACCATGACCTCCGTTTGTCCATCCGAGCGACGTACCAAAAAGTCTTGTTTATGGCCGTCCACTTTACGTATTCCATCATACAAACGTATTTTCCTTTTACGCATTATGGTATTGCAATCGCATCATGTTCCTTGGAAAGCTGACCAGCTTCGCAGTGGATGCTGCAATGTTTGGGGCTACAGGCGGCGGGTGTGCCTACTTCATGGTCAAGATCCAGCTCTATGGGGATCTGGAGCAAGTCAGCGCTCGAGAGATGCCGTGTGTTCAGGTACAACTTCCACAATGGCAAGTTAGAACTGGTCGAGCAACTACCGGCTGAATGGAGTGAGGAGACCTCTATGTGGCTCAAGCAACAACCTTCATCGCCTCAACTGAGCAAGTCCAAATATGCACCATCTCAACGTTAATTGTTCATGCTTGTGGAGCACTCCATATCTTGCATTGGTAGTACACCTACATATGTTGGTAGATGAGTCTTGTGACAAACGTCTAGCTGGGAGATAGAAAATATATAAGAAATTGTGTCAGTAATGTATTGACTAATTTATTTAATTACACTCATTTGCTGGCGTATGCAGGAAATCAGCGAAAAGCTTGAACCTTCACACAAAAAGGAACACGAGAAAAAATTCGGGCCCTTTTTCAAGATTTAGGTGGGTAATCTGGCACGGAAGGTGGATAGTCGCCAACTGCGACAGTTCTTCCGTAAGCATGGCAAAGTTACCGATGCAAGGATCATGTGCCATATAAAAACGTGGGGTTCACCGTTCACGAAGGAATAATATACTTGTGTACAAATGTCTTCATCTCTCACATAGTTTCCTAGAATGTTTGCTTGAACATTGAAGTTTTCCACACTTTGCAACATGTTCGAACTCATATGCATTTTAAAACTCAACAAAACCTTGTGTTCACCTTAATCTTACAAAATGTAAAGTTCCATCACTAATGGTTGTGTGAAACAAATATTATTTGTATGTTGTACTTACAAAGAACAAAATAAGGCATATAAACATCACTCAACAAATGAAATGTATACTAAACAATGAAATTAATGAATAGATGGTGATTTTAGAAAAATTTAGAAACAGAAGTATCAAATTTGGACTAATAATGACGAAGAAATACTTGTTACAACATTTGATTGCAGATTAAAAGGAGAAATGAGAACTCTTCTTCATTTGAATAGAACTGGGCCCCACAGTCATTAGCGACACGGGGCTGATAACCGTTTCGGATTTGCTGTTCTCTGAAAAGCTAATCTACTACTGATTTCCTATTCTCTGTGCGGACTTCACCATTTCGCAGTGCAACCTACAGTATTCGCTGCAAAACAGAGAAATTCGAAGCCATCCTTTTTCCACGCCGCAGCCGCCGCTGGTGCCTATGCACGGCTGATCCCCGCGCACCTATGGCGGAGGCGGCAGCGGTTCACCCCAAATGCGCCAAGTCGAGTAGTGGAGCGCACGCGTGGCCTTCTCGCGCAAAGGCAGACGACCCTCATTGCTCAGCCATCTCGACGACGTCGTACTGCCGCCGCCCGCGACTCGCCTCATGTACCCCTTCATGGTGTCGTCGGCGGCGGCACCGCCATTGTCTCTATAGAGCAAGATGGCGTGTAGATAGGCCGCCTCATCGTGCCCACCCTTGGTGGCACACCGGAGATCATTGTATCCCTTGTGTTCGATGAAGAAGGCTTTGATTCCGGAGAGGAAACAATCCTCCGGATTCCTGAGACCACTAAGCATAGCAAGGAATGCTTTGTAAGCGGTGGGGTTCCACACCCAAGAAATCTCATTTCGTATCTCCTCTATCGACAAACGTCGGCCGACATCGCCATGGCTGCACACGCGGTGCATGGTCGAGCAAGTACTGCGTAGGCTGAGGAGGTCAGCCAAGGGCCGCTCCGAGATTGCACCGACGCGCACCGCAATCTCAATGTGGAGGTCTTAAGGGAGGCCCAGCAACAGCGATGACGGCTGTTGCTGCGTGCTTCTTCCCGGCATGCTATCCATCTCCAGCCGGGAATGGTGACGATGAGGAGTACGCAGTTGCTGTTTTTCGCGGGTGGAGATGAAGGGGCTGGGCTTCTAATTATTTTGGAAGGAGAAGATACAAGAAATTTGCTTCCAAACACGGTTTAAGTATGCAATGGAGACAATGTTTCATTACCCCGCATATCGTTTAATTCTACATTGGAATCACTATCTCTGCAGCTCTGCTTTTAGCCATTGAATGGCAACAGTTTCACCATTGACCGTCTTGGGAACATCTTCCCGTTTCTTGTGCTCTTGATCTTATCCCTTCCCCTCTTTTTTTGGAGGTGATGACTACATTGGATGTTTGGATGGAGGTGTTAGTGTTAGTTTGTAGCAAACTAACACCAAAAGTAACACTTTGGAAACAAACACATGTGTTAATTTGGAGGTGTTAAAAACTACCACTAATAGTAAAACTAACATCTACCATCCAAACACGGCCACTGGAGATGATGTTTGCTTACTCCGCATATAATTTAATTCTACATTGGAATCACTACCTCTGCAGCTCTGCTCTCAGCCATTGACTAGCAACAGTTTCACCACTGACCGTCTTGGGAACCATCCCGGCCGTTCCTGTGCTCTTGATCTTATCCCTGCCTTGTTTTTTCTATAAAAAGGCACCGACGCCTATCTGTCCTCCTCACTTCAAGTTGCTTCCTTCTTCTCTACATATAGATCTAGCTATATGGTTCCTCCTTCTGATACAATAAAGCGAGTCACTTGCTTCCTTCTTCTCTATACCTAGATCTAGCTAGTATATGGTTCCTTCTTCTGATACAATAAAGCGAGTCACTTTCTTCTTTCTTCTCTAGATCTAGACCTAGCTATGGCGCAAAGAATAGATCTTGTAGGGTGCAATCTTTTTCTTTTCTCTCTTCTTCCTCCTCCTCGATCTCTAAGACAGCTGCCGAAAGAATTCTTGTGACATACTCCTTCCTCGTAGCCGTGTCCGGGGAAGGTAGCCCAAAACCTCCTGGCATGAGTAATTTCATCCTGTGTCCAATATCATGGTTTTCAAGATGAACAATCCTTCATCCCGTGTCCAATGATCATTATTTTTCCTATGCTTTCTCCTTCCACTCGCGAAATGCTATTGCAAACCAAAAGTGCAGGTTAAGCTATAAAGCTTTGTGGTCTCATTGTAAGCCAGGAATCAGTTCTCTGAGCTATCAACAGAGATGGAGCTTATTCAATGACTACGTGCAGCAAGATCGACGACCTGCGAGCAAGATCGATGTGTGTGTGTGATTTTGCATATCTCATCATGAAGATATGTCCGTATTGTAACCTTGTTCTGATGTATCAATCATGACTGTGATCTGTGTGTGTGTGATTTTGCATCACGTCATGAAGATATGGCCGCATTGTAACCTTGTTCTGATGTATCAATGATGACTGTAATCTGTGTGTGTGTGTGTGTGATTTTGCATCTCAAGAGACAAGCTTTTGTGATTATCTTTATGCATTACAATTTTTTGTATGATTTACCTACTCACTTGCAAAGCTTGAAGAATTAGCCGACGGGGGCTGGCTAAGAGCAACTCCAACAGTTTGGCATATCAACTTGTTTCTCTCAGGATTCCTGATGTAAGTTAGATCTGGATTTGGCAAGTGAAATTATGCAAGATTGTTGGAGATGAACTCTTTTTTTACTTGGCATATTTTTTTAAGAAGTTGGCAAAGCACAAGATTTGCCAAGTAAAATTTGCCAAACTCTTGGATGTAATCTGTTCGTGATTTCGCATATCGTGCCCATAACAAAGGCGACGCTGGTTCGTTAGTCCTAGTCTCTTGCCCGTAACAATGGCGACGCGGGTTCGTTAATCCTTGTTTTTTGCCTGTTACTGAACTGAAGCAAAATATATATAAACAGAATATATATAGTATCTTTGGCAGAATATATTATAAGCAGGATTAAAATTCCACCACATCCCATATATTACAAAAAGGATTGAAATTCCACCAATACATCGCATCCTTTATATTACAAAGCGGATTCCATTTCCACCAATACACACATCCTCCGGCATTACAAAAAGGATTCAGCAGAAATCTGGCTTGCTTATTCTTCCTTGATTCTGTATATGGATTTTTTCACTATGGTCGCTTTGCAAGTACGGTGTTTTGTTAGTTCCCAAGAGTTGGGGCTTGTATGAAGTGTCAAAGGATGGAATTTTGTCAAACTGGTTGTATTCCTCCTCCTCAACAACATTTTCAATCCCCACAATCCTTTTTTCCAGGCATAACCACATACTGGTTCTCCTTTGCAAGGTCAGGTACATAGAACACTTTCTCAACATGGGTCTCCAGTACGAAATTATCGGTAACGGACTTTGTAGCCCGTTAACAATACGGCAACAATCAGTAATGGACTTAAGCAGCCCGTTACTGATAGGGCATTGATCGGTAACGGACTTTGCAAGCCCGTTACCAATTGGTTTGACATTTTTAACGGGCTCTTTTAACATCCGCTGCAAAGAATTTATGTAACGGGCGTTTAAGAAGCCCATCACCAGAAGTCCACGTTGGTAACGGTCGTTGTGGAGGCCAACCCGGGGTCGTCCTGGCGCGCTTATAGGTAACGGGCACCAACTAACAACCATTACAAATGTTATGTGACCTATTTGAGGTTTTCACGTAGTGAAAAAAGCTTATGAAGAGTAACTAGGAAAAAAATCAGTGGGGCAAATAGGTGGGCAAAGGTTAAAAGTCATTTAGTGTTGATGTGCCCCAACCACCATTACCCTGCATTGCCGCTGTCATAGTGTCGTCAAGTCTTTTTCCGTGTACCACCAGCAGGAGCATGAGAAAGCTGTGGGGCTTGCGCAGTCGTCTCTGTGATGGTACCATCAGGGCACTTTTTTGAGAAATGTTGTCGTGCAGCATTTGTCGTGCGCTTTCAGGGCTTCGCCGTGTGCCTCAGGAGATTAGTCCTGACTTAGAAGATGCCAAGAACCAAGTTTACGGTATTTTCAGCTCACAAAGTGATCACTAATAAAATAGTAAATAGTATGCAAGTGAAGGAAGAAGTAAAAGTAAAGTTTATTATTCCTTCTCCATCCATTGTGACAAATATATTCAAAGTGACCACCTCCAACCATTTTGTTGACGACTTTGGTGGGGTTAAGACAGCAGCTATATTAGCAACTAGCTAAATGGTTATAGCATGTTGACACTCAAAAAAGATATGCTCCATTGTTCAAGCAATAAACTAGGGTTGAAATTGCACTTCAGATTCAATAAATATGAGCTAGACTTAACAATGAGAAGCAAGGTGGGGCACAACTATGACAGAAGATTGTTGCACAGGAGGTCGAGATGAGTGAACTGAGATTGAATGCTGAAGAACAAGAGATGACATTGAAGTCTGAAACAGAAAAGCTTGAAGCTTTGAAGAAAAGAACAAATGACGTACATAATCTAAATGAAATCTTGATAAAATCCAGCCAGGTTCAGAGCGGAAGTGTGATCCTGGTGAAATTGTATTACTAATGACTTTTCTTGTATGTTGAATTGTTGATGCTGACTTAATGTATGTTGCACAATTTTATTAGTTGAACTATTCCCTTTATAAGAATCATACGTGACGAATTGTGTGAAACCTTCTATATTATTTACCACAGCCTATACATTTGATATCATGAGATGTTGACAAATTTCATGATTTTCCGACCTTATTTGCATCTTTTTTAGAATTTTTAAATCATTCCGACATACATTTGTGGTTGTGTTTCTAGATCAAGATGATTGGAAATTCATTAGATTTCATGGGTAAGGTCATAAATTAGGTTAATTAATGTAAATATTATTTTTGCACTCGTTTTTATGTACTATTTGAACCACTTGCGGTTCAAATTTAATGTTATTCATAAAATTGCTTGAAATGTTCTCGATTTTTGCATGGAGTACATTATGTTGTTTGTTAGTGAGAAAAACATTTGGAGGGTAGGGGACAACTTTTGTTGTCTGTTTTTCCGTGTACCTAGGTTGCTTTGTCATATGCCTTCTATCGGGGGCTTTGCCATATGCCTTCTATTGGCACACGGTAAAGCCTAAAGGTTGGTGTGCCCTGCTGACGCTGTCATACATGGAGGTGAGAAGAGGATAAAAAATTATTGCTTTGTCGTGTGCCAAATAAAAGGACACCGTGAAGTCATAGTTCACCGTGTGTCAAGAAAAAACATGGTAAACTATTGCTTCACCATGTGCCAAAAAGAAAGCTCACGCCATGTGAAAAAACACGCATACCGTAGGGTATTTTTGATAAAAAGTACACGACAAACAATCAGTCACACAACAAAATTCGAATTTTCTGATAGTGGATGTCGCAAAGGTAATGTGTTTATACAAAGATAGATATGGAAATACATATTTAAGTGTGCCAAGAAGCAACAGCAAGCCAAAATACACTAGCATCTCGAACATGTCACCTCACACAGCATGTTCCAAGAAGGCTCCCATCTTTGTTGTCGTCATAACGCTGATGGCGCATGGCCTCCGCCATAGCTACGACAACTGTCGGTAGCTCAACGCTGGAAGTGAAGACGTTGCAAGAGCCTTGTGCTTGTTGATTGATGATCCAAATTCACTTTGCAAAGATAGAGGCCAACTTCTGAACAAGCATAGTGGAGGCCAGCCGGGAGGCTAAGGCCGGAGATTTAAACCTGTTAGGGTTTTCCATTGTAGATTGATTCATTCTACTTCTTGTAAGTTGTCGTTGTTGGCATTTGTAACCAGACTCCAATTATAGTGAAGTTCCTTGCTGACTGGCGGCCGTGGTTTTTCCCTCTCTTGTTGGGAGTGTTTTCCATGTTAAATCTTGTGTCTCCTTGCGGTTTGATCTCTTTTACTTCTCGTCGCTTTCACCATCGTTTATAACAAGTAGTACCAGATCCTGTTCCAGACTAGGGTTCCCTGATGCCGTTGACGATGAAGTTCGATCTACCACTGTTGGATTACAAGACGAGATTCTCGCTGTGGCAAGTTAAGATGCGAGCTGTTCTGGCGCAAACTCAAGACCCTAATGAGGTGCTGGAAAAGTTCGGTGACAAGGCGTCCAAAGATTGGACCGATGAGGAGAAGAGCAAGGATCGTAAGGCTCAGTCTTTAATTCAGCTTCATCTATATAATGATATACTGCAAGAATGTCAGCAGGAAGAAACTAGAATCGATATGTATGTCAAAGGATCTAACCAGTAAGATGCGTATGAAGATGAAGCTGTTCAAACTTAAGATGGAGGAGGGTATTTCGGTGTTAAGCCTCATATCTGTTTTCAAGGAGATTGTTCCTGACCTAGTGTCGATGGAGGTTAAGTATGAGGATGAAGATTTAGGCCTCTTACAGTTATGTTGTATGCCCAGTTTGTTTGCATCTTTTTGTGACACCATACTTTTGAGCCGTGATGGAGTAGCCATCTCGGACGTTTATGAGGCACTCCAATCCAGGGAGAAGATGAAAGGCATGGTGGACTCTAATGGGTCGTCCTCCAAGGGCGATGCTTTGCAATTGAGAAGCTGGCCCGAATAGAGATCCTCCAATGATGGCAATGATCGCTACAAGAGCCAAGAAAGTAGAGGACGTTCAAAGTCCAGGCCGCCCAAGGAGTTATGTAAGTATTGCAAAAAGAAAACACATTTTATTGAAGAGTGTTGGAAATTGAAGAACAAGGAGAACATGAAAAATAATCCTGATGGTAAGGCGTTTGTTTTCACCGGTGCTAGTTCAGATTCTGGAGATTGTCTAGTAGTGGTTGTGTTTCTGATAATGAGGAGTGGATACTTCATTCTGCATGTTCATTTCACATATGCACTAACAGAGATTGGTTTAGTTCATTTAAGCCTGTGTAGAAAGGAGATGTTGTGTGTATGGGAGACGACAACCCGTATGACATTGTGGGTGTCGGCTCAGTTCAGATCAAGGCTCATGGTGGCATGACACGCACGCTGCAGAATGTGAGATACATACCAGGGATGACCAGAAATCTGATTTCTCTCTGCACACTTGATGCACAAGGATTTAAATACTCCGATCCAAGTGGAGTTTTGAAGGTATCAAAAGGTTCCCTTGTTTGTTTGGTAGGTGATATGAATTCCGCTAAGTTATATGTCCTTCGAGGTAGTACGTTACATGGTTCAATTTCCACTGGTCCTGCTATTACTGATAATAAACCTTGTGAGACTAACCTTTGGCATATGCGTCTTGGACATATGAGTGAACTTGGTATGGAAAATTTTATGAAGAGAAACCTACTGAAGCGCTATACGCTGAGTGGCAAGAAGTTTTGTGAGCACTGTATTTTCGGGAAGCATAAAAGGGTAAAGTTCAGTACCATTGTTCATACCACCAAAGGTACTCTTGATTATGTACATGCTGACTTATGGGGTCCTTCTCGTAAGCCTTCTTATGGTGGTGCTCGTTACATGGTTACTATTATTGATGACTACTCTAGAAAAGTATGGCCTTACTTTCTGAAAAATAAAGATGATACCTTTGCTGCATTGGAATATTGGAAAGTGATGATAGAAAGGAAAATTGATAGAAAGATGAAGGTGCTTCATACTGATAATGTTGGAGAATTTTATTCTGCTGTGTTTAATGATTATTGCAGGCAGGAAGGCATTGTCAGGAAGCACACCATACCGTATGCTCCTCATGGCAAAACGGTGTGGCTGAGCGCATGAACAGGACCATCATCTCCAAGGCCCATCGCATGCTGTGCAACGATGAACAAGCGTTTCTGGGCTGAAGCTGCTAACACCGCGTGCTACTTGATAAACAGGTCACCTTTTATCCCACTTAATAAGAAAACACCTATTGAGGTATGGTATGGCACACTCGTTGATTATTCACATTTCAAAGATTTTGGATGCACTTCTTATGCTCATGTTGATAATGGAAAATTAGAGACTAGAGCTATTAAATGTCTTTTTCGTGGTTATGGTTCGGGAGTTAAAGGATATAAAGCTATGGAATTCCGAAAGAAGAAAGACTTTTATGAGCAGGAGTGTTGTTTTCAATGAATCTATGATGTTTTATGACAGTTTGACCTCATAACATGTTCCAGATTATTTTGATCAAGAGCTGCAACATATCAACGTGCAGGTGGAGCATGTGGATGATGAGGAAGGTGTGCAGGTGCAGCAACATGTGCATGATGATACATGTGTGCAGGTGGAGCTGCCTGTGGATGACCAGCAAAATGAAGCTATTGATAATGAGGCTCATGATGATGTTCAACACTTGCCCCCTATTTTGCAACTAGATGAGGATTTGTCCATTGCTATTCGCAAGTCTAAGAGGGGTTGTGGATGACCACGTCGTCTTATTGACGAGTGTAACATGATTTATTATGCTTTGAGTTGTGCTAAACAGGTTGATAGCAGTTATGAGCCAGCCACATATTCTAAAGCCCTTGCTTGGTGTGACCGTGAGAAATGGATTACAGCTATGCAGGATGAGATGCAGTCTTTGGAGAAGAACTGCACGTGGGATGTTGTTCCTTTGCCTAAGGTAAGAAGCCTGTATTATCTCTAGGGTGGGTTATGCGTTCATGTATGGGCATCAAACATAGGAAAATCAAACATGTAGCAATTCACATCCATGAGGATTTGAACTCCGGACCATTGGTTGTGACCATACCTCAACTTGTCTCACCAACTAGGCTAGAGGACGTTAGGTATCTACGAAAACTTCATATAATTTCTTTGGCGAGCAACTTCCTTTACTTCTGTAATTTTATATATTTATTCTGTCCAAGATTTTGGAGTAGCTTATTGCATAGATACATCTAGAGTTTATCTTTGAGATCTCCTTCGACGATAGTAGCATGTCGTGCTGACTTGGTTGGGTAAGATGGCTCCATTGCGATGCCACACAGCCCTTGGGCGTCTGACACTCCCCGTTGCATTCTGATGTAGCCCCTCTCACCCCAGTCCTCGCCCCACGAGTTCTTCACTATCCAATACTTATTAGTCCCATCTCGAGTTACACCATATCCGACAGCGGCAACTCCATGGTCAAGGTCCGTGCCACAACTTCCAGTGAAGACACCCTGAGATATATTTTTGCAGTAGGATCGTCAGGTTTTACGGATGATTCTCGAATGGATACAACTGAAACAAGGAACAAATTACCTCTGAATAGAACTGGAAATCTTGGCCGCTTGCGTCGATTGCAACAGCCACCGGCTGGTTTGCAACGGCTCTCTGTAGAGCATCTTCATTGTTAGCAGGGACATCCTCGTAGCCATCAATTGTCACGTCATGGGAACGTTCCTGCAGCGTAATGTTGACCAAATGCATTGATGTATCCATTGAGTCAATGTTTACATTTTCAAGCAACAAGCATATCAGGTAGCCATCTAATTATAGTAATAGTAATGATGTCCAAAATTGGTTACAAAATTGGAGTTACCCATGGGATCGACACTACTCCTGTAGTTTTTGGTTATCGATGAGCTAAGAAAATTACTCAAATAATTTTTTTTCGTTATGGATGAGTTAAGAAAGTTTGTTAATCTTAGATTTTGTTTAGTTCGCTAACTTTTTCACTACTCACCCATCATATCAAATGTACAGACATTAATTAGTAGTATTAAATGTGAATTAATAACAAAACCCTATTCATAACCCTCGTGTGGAATTGCTAGATGAATATATCTAGTCTTATTAGACCATGATTAGACAATAGCACACTATGTAAAACAATCTCAATTAGGCTTAATAGTCTCGTTTTACGATTTTCCGTCCATCCGTGTAATTAGTTTTATAATTAAATCATATTTAGTTATCCTAATCTTCAATTTGAAAAGTTTGTCACGGAACTAAGCAAGATCTTATTGTGGGTCCGCAAATTTAACTACACAATTTGTTTGGTTTTGTTAGACTTGTGGTTCCACAAAAGCCACAGTTTTATTAGCAGTACCTTTGCCCTGTTACACTCCCTCTGCTCCGCAAGATAAGGGTAATTGGACTCGGTGGTTATCCCTCCATTCCTCTTGATGTACTGGAACGCATAATCCATGAGCCCCCCGTTGCAGCCTTGGTTGTCGTCGTCGTCGCAGTCCACCAGCTCCTGCTCAGACAGCGACACCAATTTCCCTGTCCTGATCTTGTTGATGCCCTCCACGGCCGCAATCGTCGA
Source organism: Cenchrus americanus (assembly GCA_947561735.1). Lineage (NCBI taxonomy): Eukaryota > Viridiplantae > Streptophyta > Magnoliopsida > Poales > Poaceae > Cenchrus > Cenchrus americanus. The sequence continues at coordinate 190,794,984 of OX387242.1, forward strand.
GAATGCCCAGCAGCTCCCTTCATGCAGCAGACGTGTTCATTCACATGAGTTGATGGACACACGCACAGTAATGGTTCTTCAAATTAACACAAAGAAATTAAAGCAACATGTGGTCTCACCGCATTGGCCCTGGTCCTTGACGCCGGTGACCGCGCCCCGCTGGCGCCAGTCCACTGCCGGCGGCAGGCTACTGGCGTCTGCGTACATGAAGCTCCCCTTGGCACGCCGGCCTCCGCTGAGGGCACGGTGGTGCGGCCGCACCCGGGAGCCAGCGTACGTTCGCCGGAACTCGTCTGTTGTCATGTCGGCGAACTTGTTGAGGCCCAGCTTGAACGGCCTGACCTTCTTGTTCGCCTGGTGGATGTACCGCACGTTCTCCTTGAACACGTTGAACCTGCGGATGTCGTCATCGTCACGCAGTATTGCAGGCCGCGCCACCATGTAGTGTCTGCGCCAGCGCTCGTGCAGACGGCGCAGGCTCTCCTCCGACGCCAAGTCCTTGTCCGTGAACGGGACTATTCCTCGCGCCGCCGGAGCCAGCGCCAGCGCAAGCACTGCGGCAAGCAGGAATCCTCTAGACATTGTGGTGTGTTTGTTAGTTCAGATAACTGTGTGATGGATATGCAACCTTGGACCATGAACAAGCCGTATATATAGGCATAATGCGATTGGAGTAATGTGGCTCAAGCTGGCGCCTGGCGGGGAGATGACGCCATAATGGAAGGGAGGTATAGTAGGAGATGGCGGGAAGGAATAGACGACCTTTGGACGGTTAAGGATATGTTTTAGAAATAAATGCAAGGAAAAGGGCTTGCCATTATTGATTGCTGGCTTAGACTATATGCACTCGCGTTACTCTATCCATATGCTCTAAATGGAATATTCCAGACACGTCAGCAAGAATCTTTACTCTACATCAATTTCTCCCGCACTCCTGTTACTCTATATAGTTGCTCTATATTCAACAACCATATATTTATCATCCATCGCCAACTAACATCTCCAATTAAAAATACATTTGTTATCTGTATAGGGACTAAAACGCATGGAACTATAAGTTTTGTGGACTAAAATGTGAGAAAATATAAGTTACAGGGATTAGAATGTGAGGATATATACCTTTTAGGGACTAGAGTATAATTAATAGAAAAGGAAAGGGGCAAAATGCAAAAACCAAACCTTATCTTCTCTTCTCTTCTCTGTGAAATTCATGAAATGAGTTTTCAGGGTGGTTGACTCTGTGAAGATCTGGAATCTTGAATCTGCGAAGCCCTGAAGTCGCGAACGTGTGAAGATCTGGAATCTTGAATCTACGAATCCTTGAAGTCGCGAACCTGTGAAGATCAAGAATCGTGAATCTGCGAAGATCTAAAGTCGCGAACCTGTGGGGGCACGGAGTCATGAACCTGCGAAATTCTAAAATCAGGAATCTATGAAATTCGGAAATCTACTGAAGTTCAAATTCGGAAGTTATGGCACATGATGATTTCCATGAATAAGAGACTCATGAATCAGTAAGAAGCCAAGTCAAAGATGTCGCCTCAAAAAGTACGGGTTTGATGAGTGAACTAGTGGCAGGCTTGTAAATGTATGGGATGTAAAGGACATTTATGTGCATGTTCACATTAGGAATATTCCATAGATTCGAGGGTACTTTCGGAATGTAAAAGTACCATCGTCTCCCTATAAAAGGGGGTATGAGGGCACGTGTAAAGAGATTCACGACTTTTGAGGCATGAGCAGTCTTTGGGGGATTCTTTGTCTCATCTGGCGTCAACTGTGCTTCTGACTTGAACGTTTGCATATTCTCTTCTCCTGTGTTCGGGGATCTTATCCGGATTTTTGGATACCCCTCAACATTGGCGCCCACCGTGTTTCAACCGAAAAACAACTCACGATGCCACCACAGAAGAGGTCGAAGAAGAACATTCCAGCTGAGACAAACCAAGAAGAGCACTATCATGTCGAAGGCAATGAAATCTCTCTTGCCCCTGAACCTTCAAACATCACAGATCAAGAACGAAGAGCAAAACTTGAAGCTCTACTGAACGCAAGAGCTGAGAAGACAGTGCACATTCATGAACAACCTACTGAACAACAAACACATGAAAACGATGATGATGATGATGATGACGAGACCATAGACAAAGAAGTAGAAAGAGTTCGGCAGAAAATACAGCAGCTGCAGAAAGAAAAAGAAAAATTCGCAAGCCAATTGCAAGCAAAAAGAAAGGCCTCTGAAAAGCTAGAAAAACTCAATCAGGCAAAAGAACAAATTGAATTAATACAAAGAGAGATAGATGAAATGAAAGAACAAGAAGACAGTGCACTTTGGCAAGAATCACCACTCCAGAACTCTGGACCAAACAGAAGAACCCCGAAAGAAAATTTTTTCGCGGGAAATGGAATCTCACAATTCGTGGATTCTGGGCCACCACTATCTATAGGGCTACAAACCGCACCATGGCCACCAAAGTTCAAACCAATTTCACTTCCAAAGTACAATGGCTTTGCAAACTCCAGGCAATTTCTCATGAGGTATGAATCAGCCGTGAATTCGGCAGGAGGAGATGATGTTGCACTAGCCAAATCTTTCATCGTTACCTGCGAGGGTCCAGTCCTGAACTGGTATTCTCTGCTACAATCGCATTCAGTCTGCAGTTGGGTCGACCTCAAGACAAAATTCATGCAAGAATTTTAGATGTTCCATGACACAACAACTGAGTCATCAGACCTGTATAACTGCAAGCAAATAGATAGAGAGCCATTACGGAACTTCGTGAGAAGGTTCATGCAGCTGAGATCCTAGATTCCTGAGGCGGATGACAAAACAACGATCAAGACACTGATCAAGGGTCTGACTCCAAGACCAACAGCTTCGCACTTGACACGAAAGAAGCCATAGACAATTGATGAACTCTTTCATGAACTTAGAGAATACATATTATCCGATGATCATCATCGCAGAAGAGTGGCCGAACGAAATGAAGCACGACAAGGCAACAGAGAGATGACTTGGAGACCACAATCCTAGAATCCACGAAACATCAACAACGTGGAAAATCCTCAGCCTGATCAGAACAGTAGACCAAGCACAAGAGGATGATTCGCACCTAGGGGAAGGGGAAGAGGAAGAGGACCCCCGAGACTCACGAATCACAACCCTAGAGACCCGTACTTCTATTGTCAGTATCGTGGAAGAGGACATAGCACCGAAGGGTGCCCAGAAACCAAGAAGAACATTGCAAGAATTCAGCAAGAGAAAGCTATGATGAGCATCGCATCCTCAATGCCGAACCAACTTCGCCCGAATTTCTGGCAACCACAGTTCATGAACTCTCAACCAAGTCCAGTTGCAATGCAGCAATTCCAACAACCACAACCATCGTGACAACCCTCTCAGCGTTTTACCCTCAGTCGCAGGCAATTCAGTCAATCCAGCATCCGCAGCCAATTCGAGAAATTCTACCACCACCACCCGACAGTTCGTCAAGGCCAGAATCAAGTTCAAGACCTCCGAACTTGAAAGTTTTGCCATCTTAAGGAACCATCATGCCAATTTCAGGAGGGTTAGCCATGGAATTTGAAACTAAGAAGCAAAGAAATAATTACTTCAGGTCTGTGAACACCATCATCAACGACGGTCCAGCTGCCCGACTAGAGTGGGCCAAGGTGCCAATCACTTTCACTGAAGAGGATTTCAAACTAAAATCCGTGAATCACAATGATGCCATGGTCATCGAAGTGAACATAGCTGGATGGGTTATCAGAAAAATTTTGGTAGACAATGGAAGCTCGGCAGACATCCTATTCTTCAAAACATTCGATAAAATGAACCTGAGTCAGCAAATGTTGCACCCGCCAGAGTACCCATTGCAAGGTTTCGAAGGAAAACCAATCAAGCCAGTTGGAAAAGTATCACTGCCAGTATCTTTCGAAGATCTGGACAATGCCAGAATAGAGACCCTCACTTTTGATACCAGCGCCCAAAGGGGTTATCACAGTATTCGGCGATCAGCAAGAGGCCTGAAACATAGAAAAGGGCCATACTCCGGGCCAAGACAATGTGTACCACCTGAAAACAACCGAAGAAAAAAAGGAACCTTACGAAGAGGCCAAGCGAGACAAAGAAAAGATCTAGATAGCAGCTGATGATGAAACCAAGAAATTATACCTGGATGATATGCCTGATAGAGCAGTCCCAATTGGGGCTCACCTCAATCATGAAGAAGAGAAGGAGCTCGTACAATTCTTGAACAAGAACAAGGATGTTTTTGCCTGGTCAGCCAAAGATTTGCAAGGGGTTGACAGGGACGTCATCGAACATGCCCTGGAAACAGATGAAAAAATAGCACCGAAAAAGCAGAAACTTCGGAAAATGTCCGATGAAAAAGTATAAGCAGTTGAAGCTAAAGTACGAAGGCTGCAAGATGCAAAAGTGATTAGAGAAGTGAAATATTCAGTCTGGCTGGCCACACTGTACAAATGAAAAAGAAGAATGGAAAATGGAGAATGTGTGTAGATTTCACGGATTTGAACAAGGCATGCAAGAAGGACGATTTTCCCTTGGAAAGGGTAGATAAAATCGTAGACGATGCAACCAACAGTGAGATGCTCTCACTCCTGGACATGTTTTCAGGATATCATCAGATAAGAGTACGCAAAGAAGACCAAGAGAAGACAAGCTTTATCACCCCCTTTGGAACATTTTGTTTCGTGAGAACGCCAGAGGGGCTGAAGAACGCAGGCTGCACGTTTTCCAGAATGATAGCAATAGTCCTTCATCCCCAACTTCGGAGAAACATTCCGGCATACATGGATGACATAGTCGTCAAGAGTGTCCAAAGAAGAGATCATATCAGCGATCTAGCAGAAACTTTTGTGAACTTGAGAGCAGCGAATCTGAGGTTGAATCCTGAGAAGTGTGTTTTTGGCATTCACAAAGGGAATGTTCTCAGATGCCTAGTCTCAACAAAAGGCAAAGAGGCGAATCCCGACAAAATCAAGGCGCTGATAGGGATGCAAGACCTAGTTTCCATGAAGGGTGTGCAAAAATTGACAGGGAGAGTAGCCACACTCAACAGGTTCATTCCTAGGGTTGCAGAAAGAAGTCTGTCATTCTTTCAAGTTCTCAGAAGTACTAAGAATTTTCAGTGGTCCGAAACTTAGAAGCAAGCTTTCCAAGAACTAAAAGATTACCTGTCTAACATGACCAAGCTGTGCCCTCCTGAACCAAGATCACCACTTATGCTATATGTGTCCGCATCAAATTCAGCAGTGAGCGCCATGTTAGTGCAAGAAAAGGAAGAAGAAGGAAAGCTTAAGCAGATCCCAGTTTATTTCGCTTCAGAAGCCCTCTCTAGCTCAAAAATTTTCCATTCTGAGTTGGATAAGATAGCATACGCAGTCATCATGGCTGCAAGGAAGTTGAGACATTATTTCGAGGGTCACAGAATAAGAGTCATCACCAATCAACCACTGAACGACTTGTTCGCAAATAGAGAGGCATCTACCCGAATCATCAAGTGGGGCGCTGAACTCTCAGAATACATTATGGACTTCGAGAGAAGAAGCTTGATAAAATCACAAGTCTTGGCAGATTTTGTCTTGGATTGGACTTCACCAACATAAAATCTAGATGAAGAAATACCTACACCTTGGATAGTGCAGTGCGATGGAGCTTGGTGTCATAAGGGAGTTGTAACATCTCTGGCGGGAGTTGTAATAAGATACGCAGCTCGACTCGTGTTCACGAATAATGAGCACTCCACGGACAACACAACAAAACATGAAGTTCTACTTCTGGCACTGAGGAAGATGAAAGTCTTGGGTCGGCAAACCTTCATAATCAGGACGGATTCAAAAGTTATCCAGTAAAACATTGAAAAAGAAAGTGAAGCAGGGAATCCTGTTTTGATGAAGTACCTTGAAAAAGTCAGAGAGATGGAAAGACATTTCAATGGTTAGTCAGTGCAACACATTCCAAGAGATGACAACAACAAAGCAGACAAACTAGCGAAGACAGCAGCCAGAAATCAAGAAATGCCTCCTGATGTGTTCTTCGAAATCATCAAAGAACCATCTATCAAGGAATCAAGGCTGAGAATCGTGAATGTTGTAGAAACTCCCGATTGGAGAGCAGAAATCATGGCTTATCTGAGAGGCCACTATGAACCACAAGATGAGTTGCAGGAAAAATGATGAAACAAAGGGCAAGGGGCTATGCAATAGTAAATGGAGAGTTGTATAAATCGTGAGTCACTGAGCCATGGTTGAGGTGCATCAGCTCGAAAAAAGGCCTTGAACATCTCAAAGAAATCCACAGTGGATTCTGCGGTGCACACATAGGCACTAGGGCTCTAGCAGGAAAGGCAATAAAGCAAAGATTCTATTGGCCTACCATAAACATAGATGCGAAAGCACTAGTTCGGCAATGTGAAGCATGCCAGAAAACAGCAATTCAGCAAAACTTACCCTCTATGCCAGTTCATCTAATTCCACCGTCATGGCCCATGCAAAGGTGGGGAATGGATCTAGTCGGACCACTACCAACAGCTCAAGGAAACTGGAGGTTCGCAGCTGTCGTTGTGGACTATTTCACGAAGTGGGTAGAAGCAAAACCACTCACGAACATCAAGGCACCAACAATTCAGAAGTTCTTCTGGTAGAACATAATCTGCACATCTGGAGTTCCGAGAGAACTGACTGTTGATAGTGGGAAACAATTTGAATGTTACACATTCAAAGAATATTGAAAGTCTTTGGGCACTCATGCGAAATTCTCAACAGTGTATCATCCACAGTCTAACGGAGCAGTTCAAAGGGCAAATGTGCTAATGTTTTCAGGAATCAAGAAGTGCTTATTTGATAAGAAGAAGGGCAAATGGGTTGATGAATTACCAAAATTGATTTGGTCCCACAACACTACTGTGTCAAGAGCAACAAGTTTCACACCTTTTCGCCTACTATTCGGCACCGAAGCAATGACACCAGAGGAAATCAATAATGAAAGCATGAGAGTGCTGAAAGCGAAAGAAATCGAAGAAGTTGATGAGAAAGTAGAAAAAGACATGATTGAGCTGACAATCCTTGAAGCTGCTGAGAACATCGAGAAGTACCAAAAAGAAACCAAAGCATGGAAAGGTAACAAAGTGGTTAGAAAAAACATCAAAACTGGCGATTCAGTGTTCAAAAGAAAGAGGAACTGTGAAAACCCATGGAAACTTCACGAATCCTGGGAAGGGCTGTACATAGCAAAAGAAACAGACATGCTAGGGGCTTTTCGCTTGCTAGAGAAGACTGGTGAAGAGTTGCCATATTCGTGGAATGTTGACAGTCTGAAAAGGTATTACCCTTGAGAATTCCAGAGTTAGATAGATTTATTTTAAAGTTTTTTTCTTTTTCGCATGTTTTAAAAATAAAAATCCGATTCACGAATCAATAAGTGACTTCGGAGAAAAAACATTTGCTTTCTTTTCCTCAATTACATTAGAATAAGCAGGACCGTACTCTTTTCCTTGCAAAGGGCGCTCTAAATCAAGAGGCAAGGTTTTTAACGAGGCAGATCCTGTGTAAAAACTTTTTGTGATATATATGAAAAGAGTCTTCCCCCAAATGGTGCATTTTGTTGATTTCGTTGTGTGAAAGAAAAATTCGTGAAAAGGCTTTGTGATAGCCAGAATTCCACCATGTGAAAGAAAAATTTGTCAAGAGGCTTCGTGATAGCCGAGATTCCACCATGTGAAAGAAAGATTCGTGAAAAGGCTTCGTGATAGCCAGAATTCCACCATGTGAAAGAAAAATTCATGAAAAGGCTTCCTGATAGCCAGAATTCCACCATGTGAAAGAAAAAATCATGAAAAGGCTTCGTGATAGTCAGAATTCCACCGTATGAAAGAGGCAGAGTTCGTGAAAGGGCTTTGTGATAGCCAGAGGCTCCGTGAAAGCCTAAATCCCACCGTCAAAGGGATTCCTACCGAAAGCCCTGAGACAACAACAAGTTGTGGCCTAAATCCTACCGTCAAAGGGATTCCCACTGAAAGGCCTAAGACAACAAGTTGTGGCCTAAATCATACCGTGAAAGTGTTTCCTACCGAAAAGGCTTGAGACAACAATAAGTTGTAGCCTATTTTCAACCATGTTAATTAATGATAATTGCGACCACTCGAATGCATATGTTCTTGTTAGAGAATATTTTTCAGGAGTTATGAATTACTTTCGTGAAAAATATTTTCCATTGAAAGAGCAAGCGGCTTGAGTGAAGATTCATGCATTACTGTGGTTGAAGCAACTGAGGGTTGCAATATCAACCAGGGCAAGTGTGCCAAGCGAGTCAAGTCCAGAAAATTCGTGAAAAAAAATTTGTCGACTTCCAATACATTACTCATGATTTTAGAATTCCAGAACGATTCTCATAAAATTCAGATGATCACAACATTGAAAGGAAACTTTAATTTCATTATTCTTCTTCGAAATTTTCATGCAAAACGGCAAGGTGGGGGAGGGTGACGTTTTTTCTAAAGAAAACGTCCTTATTGCCTTAGTCGCATACAAATTTCTATAAAATGTTATTACAATTGCATCAAGGAATACATAGTTTCTAGAATGAAAGTTCAACAACATGTCCTGGATCAAGGCCAGTATCCTTAGCAAAATTACTAGCATAAGCAAAATCATGTTCGTCAGTCATCGGGCTAAGGGGCTTCGTCTTCACGAAGGTCCGAGAACTTGAAGTAGTTGTAGCAGGACTGTCTTCTTCACGAAGGAGAAAGAACAAAAAAAGATCGAAGCAGTTCATCGAGAACTTAAGTGAGACTTCAAGCCAAAAATCTGAAAAATCTCGTTCGGGGTGGTATTCTTTGAACTGTCGCCATGCTTCGCCACTGACAATCATGTTACCGTGATGAATAGGTGTTGGCAACACATCCTGCGCAGGCCCAACTTTCAGGACATGCGCAAGTTAAAATTTACAAAACCAGTTGTTCAGACAAAGTTACACAACCCAGTGAATTTACATGTTTATACAAATCGCCACAAGAGTCAAATGTTTTGGCAATATTAGCCAGTGATGTCAACCTTCGAAGAATTTTCTCCGTGTTCAGAGTTTTCTTCAGCATCACTGCGGCTGCCACTGCTATCGCCAGAACCTTCATCGTCCGTGTCCGTAGCTTCATCATCTTCATCTTCGGAAGAAGACTCTGGCGGTGCAGTACTTTTTTCCTCGCTTCTCCTCCTCGATCAACTAAAAGAGGAAAGGAAGAAATCTAAGAAAAAGCAGAAGACAAAATTTTGTGAATATTGAAAAACCAACAAGGCTTTCTAAAGATCAGCCTATTCAAGCTTAGCACAAGCAATTCTCTTGGAAGTTTCCTTTCCACTGGCCAACCAGAATTCTCTAGCGAATTTGGCCTTGATAGCTAAAACGTCTTCATTTGGGCATAATCTTGAAGTGCTTGAATGTGAAAACCCCACCCGAGATAATTTCGTACTATCGCCTAAACCGCTCCTTTTGGTCATTAAACGATAATAACGAATCATCCCGTTGAGTGTTGCCGGGTTAACGCCCGGTAAATCACTTGACAACACAGAGAGGATCGAACGTATGCATTAAAAGTCCCACAAAGGAGAGTCCAGAGTGCCTTACAAAATTACATCAAATTCCTTGTAGGGTCTGTTATTACAAACATAGTTCTTTGACATGAAAGTAAATGGTTCAGAGTTTATTGAAAACAGTAGAAGGAACTAAACGGTACGATCACATCATAGGAGGCCTGTCCATGATGCAATCACTCCTCATCTTCCATCCATTCCAGCTCCCAGCCGGGTGGAAGATCTCTGGCCACACATCACATGTGTTACCTGGAAACAACATTTTAAAGCAAGGCTAAGTATACTAATACTCAGCAAGACTTACCCGTCTAAAGAAAAGACTTTACCTCCAAACATCCAAGGCTTTTGGCTAGTGGGTTTGTTTGCCAAAAAGCTGCTAAATAGTAAATCCTTACTTTCATATTTTAGCTCATGTTCTAGTAGGGATAAATGTTACTAGATAAGCAACTATTGCAATCAAAGTTGTACACACAATTAATCAATAATAATCTTCACGAAGTTCCATTATAATGGGATATCATGGTCAGACGATTAAGTAGTCTCAAATAACGGTGAGAGGCCGACAATCGATAGATTTAAAACCTTGCAAGGTGGACCTAAGCGCACGGGAGGTGCCCTCACCAAGAGTTCACCAACCAGGCAGTTCCCGTCATTCCTCGGATTGGGATCAGATGCTATAGTTTTAAGTATGAGGTTTACTAGGCTACGCCACCAAGGTCATCCAGCCTCACGCAAGTACTCAGGTGGCGAGCCCGGGGCTGCAACCCTAAGTTTAGTAGCGCAAAGTTCCCGCACCGTCTCATTTAGTTATTAGGCTTATCGTACCCATTTCCAACAAGTGCTTAGTACGTTCAAACACTTAATCAATGAAGCCATTGGACCAGAGCCCAATCCCATGCTCTTACCAGATGAGCAATCCATTTATACAATATGGTGATTCCAAAAAGGAGATCCTATGCTCGCGAGTGGCGTACCTCACTCGACTTGTACCGGATCCTTAGAGCATAGCAACTAGCGACCTAACATGGTATTAGAAGATCATAGGTGCTTACGGATCATGCACCAGGGTTTCAATCAACTCCCGAACGTTAATGCACATAAGATAGCAATAATAAATTCAGAAACTTGAAAGTAAACACATGGGTTAATGATTAAACCGGGGCTTGCCTTCGTCAGCACAAGCAGACACACAACCTTCCGGACTTTCGTCCGGGTCTTGCTCTACGGTCACATAGTGCACGTCTCCTCCTGCTCCCTCGTCCTCGTCAGCCGGTACGAGCGTATAGCTACCATCGGGAACTTCTACACGGGGAATGCAATGCAATGATTAGCAGGGTGATTAATTTAATTTAAATAACAAACAGTAGCAAACAACCACAATAATTCTATGGTTGGCCATATTCACCTTGACAAAAGTATTTACACACTTTCCCTTTAAAAGATTAATCAAAAAGCTTAATTAGTCTTCTCTTTATGGTGGTTGTGTGCACATCTATAAAAGAGTATTTACTTTAAATTCATGACAGCAAGTAAAGTTACTTCTAGGCCACAAAATACTTCTTAACTCATTTACAAAGCTTATGCACAAAAGGAATGGGTTTTTCCTATTTCTCCCTCACTGGATTAATCTAGTTTTCAACCTTTAATCAACCCATCACACGTCAAAACTTGCCCAATAGTACCCACTGGTCCTACTGACCAGAGAGCACTTATTTGGACAGCAAGCACAAGTTTAAGCCACTTCAAACTAAATGCACACAAATAAGGGTATTTCTAGCTAGCATTTAAAGGATTAAAGCATAATAAAATAATTATGACAGAAATGAAACCAAACTTTCTCCTACACATGCTTTGGTCCAAAACAAGCCTAAAGAACCAACAAACACACTTATGAATAAAAACAAGCATAAATTAGGAAATAAAAACACATTTATGATATACACATTTATGAATAAAAACAAGCATAAATTAGGAAATAATATTTCTAACAGAGATAAAATCAGGGTAAATTTACCAGAGGTGCCTTTTAGCATAAGATGACAATATCCAGAAGTAGAGCTCAAAAATAATTATAGTTTAAGCTACAAAAATCATCAAGGCAGAATGGACAATAACACAAGATAATTTCGATAAAAAGATTCCTTCAGTAACTTTGTGCAAATTTTGGCACAAGACTTTTGCAGCAACACAGATCTATGTATTTCACTTTTCAATTTTCCAAGCAAAAACTAGACCTCAAAAGTATATACATGCTTTGAGAAAGTTGTAGTTCTAGTCACACAGAGCACAACAAAACTGGGTTTGCAATTTTTGGATTTTTCTATGATTTTTTAAGCCTTTTACAAGTCACTATGCTCAGTTGAAATAAAACTTAGTTAAAGATCATCACAACCAGGTCCCTAATTCACAAATATGCCCTCAGCCCTCCCAACAGTGCCACGACGGTGGTGGGCGCGTTCGCCGGCGACATGGTGGGGCCAGGGGACACAAACTAGCGAGCGGGGAGATCGATTGGACTCACTAGGGTTCGATTGGTACCGGTGACTCGGCCGGGGAATGGCCCGGTGATGGCCGGCGGCGAGGCACCCGCGGCACCTCCGCGGCGGCGAGGTTCCCAACGAATGAGGGGGAAGAGCTAAGCCATAGGTGATCAGGGAGGCTCTGGTGGAGGTTAGGGAATGTGACTAGAGGCTCGGTCGGGTCGGAGAACAAGCGGAGAAGCAGGCTCACCACGGCGGTGCTAATGGTGACGGCGGCTGGCGGAGTGTTCTCGGGCGCGCGCAAGGAGTGATCCGGGAGGGGTTTTTATAGGCCAGGAGCTTCATGAGCAACGTCACCCGAGCGTCATGCCAACAGGAACCGCAACATGGGTGCCAAGGCAGTGGGCGACGTGCGGCGGGGCTCCGGCCAGTGGTGGATGGCGGTGCGCCCGCGCGCGTGTGCGCGGCGGCCGCGTGTCACCGGCCTAGGGGTAGGAGGCATGTCACGCCCGTAGGCACACAGTGCTCGCGGATGCTTGCCATGGATCGGCGGTCGCTGGCCTGCTCCGGCGTGCACGCCCGGCAGTACGACGGCGAGGCCTACGTCGTGTGCGGGAGCTCAGGTTTGCAAAGGCAGTTTGACTTACCCCTTTTGCACTCGAATTTTCTCCAGTTTTCAAAATAGAAGTGGCCCAAACTGTGAATACCAAAGTTGTCCAGCAAGTTACCCTCTTCAAAAAATGCCAAAGAGTCCAGGGGGTTTTTCTTACTGGTTTAAGCAGGAACGGCCGTGCAAAGTGACCGAAAACTTGGCGCCTAGGAACAGTGCACCAACGCCTGTTTTTGCATTTTTCACCATCTTGCACTCAAAATCAGCAATGCCACTCTTCATGAAAGTTGTGTGCCTCGCAAAACTACACATTTTTCCTATTGGGTGATTTTGAAGTGTTTAGGGAAATTTTTACCAAGAGTTGACCTAGGGTTCTCCAGGGTAGTTAGAGGAGTAGTTAAGAATGCCATTATCACAAATCACCACTGAGAAAAAACACGGGGTGTTACAGCCTAACCCCCTTAACGGGAATCTCATCCCGAGATTCGTAATCAAGAGTAAGCGAGGAGGGTTCACTTACGAGTTTGACTCGGAAGAAAGTCTGGGTATTTGGTGTTTAAAAATTGCTCGGTCTCCCATGTAGCTTCTTCTTCGGTGTGGTGACTCCATTGTATCTTGTACATCTTCACCCTTTGTCTCCTAGTTTGTCTTTCTTTTTGATCCAATACTCTCATTGGGTACTCTTCTAGGGATAGATCCAGTTCTATTTCTGCATTAGTCTCCTCAATTATTTTTGCTTCCATAATCTGCTCGCACTTCTTGAATTGTGAGACGTGAAACGTCATGTACTGCAGACAATCGGTCGGGAAGTTAAATATGGTAGGCAACCGTGCCAAACTTTTCGGTGACTTCATAAGGACCAATATAGCGTGGAGCTAATTTTCCCTTCACTCCAAAGCGTTGTACGCCTTTGGTTGGAGATACCTTGAGGTACACATAATCGCCAACTTCAAACTCTCGGGGAGCTTTAGCTTTGTCATGATATCTCTTTTGTCTCATCTGAGCTGCTCCCAAATTTTACCAAACAAGGTTCGTTCACCCGCTTGTGACCAATTCAAAGGGGTACGACACCTTCTTCCATACAAGGCTTCAAACGGGGCCATCTTCAAGCTAGCTTTATAACTATTGTTATAAGCAAACTCAGCTAAGGCTAAGCATTTGTCCCAAGATTTGTCAAAATAAATGACGCAAGCTATCAACATATCTTCCACTATTTGTTTCACTTTTTCCGTCTGACCGTCAGTCTGGGGTGGTAGCTGGAGCTATGGATTAGCTTGGTTCCCAAAGATTCATGAACTTGTGCCTAAAAGCGAGCAACAAATTGAGTGCCTCGATCAGACAAGATAGTCTTTGGAATAACGTGCAAGCGCACTATGATATCAACATAAATTTCCGCATAGCGCTCGGCTGAATAGGTAGTGTGAACAAGAATGAAGTGAGCGGTCTTGGTCAGCCGGTCCACTATCACCTAGATGGAATCATACTTCCGGGGTGTGAGAGGTAACCCGATAATGAAATCCATGCTTATATCGTCCCACTTCCATGCAGGAATGGACAATGGTTTCATTTGACCTGCGGTCTTTAGGTGACTAGCCTTGATCCTTTGACATGTATCACAACCGGACACATACTCGGCTATTTCACACTTCATATTTGACCACCAAAACTTCTCCCTGAGATCTCTGTACATTTTGGTACTACCCGGATGAATGGTGAATTTAGAGAGGTGAGCCTCGTCTAAAATCTCCTTTCTTAGGTTCCGATCCTAGGGAATAACTAATCTTTGACCGAACCGAATAATTCCTTTGTCATCCCTCCAGAAACAATCAAACTTGGGATCTCTTTCTTCTAACTTCTGTTTGATTTTCCGAACCTCTTCATCGTTAAGTTGAGCCATGGCAATTCTTTCATGGATAGGAGATTCGATCGAGATGGCATAAAGATTCCCCTCCTCGACCAATTCTAAGTTAAGCTTCCTCATTTCTTCACATAAAGCCTCACTATACGGCTCTAACGTCACATAGTTGCAATGCTTGCGGCTAAGCGCATCCGCAACCACGTTAGCTTTGCCGGGATGATAATGTACTTCCAAATCGTAATCTTTTATCAATTCCAACCTTATTCTTTGCCTCATATTCAGATCTGATTGAGTGAAAACATACTTAAGGCTCTTGTAATCTGTGTAGATGTTGCAGAGATTGCACATCAAGTAATGCCGCCACAGTTTTAAGGCATGCACGACTGCTGCTAGCTCAATATCATGAGTAGGATAATTTTTCTCATGACATCGAAGTGCCCGTGAGGCATATGCAATGACTCTATTTTCTTTCATAAGCACGCAACCAATTCAAGTGCCCGAAGTATCACAAAGCACCTCAAACAGTTTGGACATATCTGGCTGTGTCAACACGGGAGCCAAGGTTAAGTGTTCCCTCAAGGTATGGAAGGCTTTATCGCACTCCTCACTCCACACAAACTTGACACCCTTCTTCAATAATTCAGTCATGGGTTTAGCTATTCTGGAGAAATCCAGAATAAACTGACGGTAATAGCCAGCTAGACCCAGAAAACTACGGATTTGATGTATCGACTTGGGTGGCTTCCAATCCATGACCTCGTGCACTTTGCTAGGATGCACAGATATTCCTTTCTTGGAAATAGTGTGAACCAAAAATTTCACACTCACCAGCCAGAACTCACATTTGGAGAATTTGGCATAGAGTTCGTGATCTCTCAAATGTTGTAAGACAATACGAAGATGCTTCGCATGCTCGGCTTTGTTTTTGGAATAAATATGGATATCATAAATGAATACCACTACGAATTTGTCCAATTCATTCATGAAGACTGAGTTCATAAGGTAAATGAAATAGGCAGGTGAATTTATGAGACCGAAAGACATCACCAGAAATTCACAAAGAGCATATCTGGTGGAGAAGGCCGTCTTCGGGACATCACTTGCCCGAATCTTAATTTGATGATAGCCCGATCGAAGATCGGTCTTGGAAAAGACTTTGGCACCAGCCAATTGATCAAAGAGAACATCAATGCGGGGCAATGGATATTTATTCTTGATTGTCACCGCATTGAGTAGGCGATAATCAATACACGTCCGCAAACTACCATCCTTCTTTTTCACAAAAAGAGCGGAACTCCCCCAAGTATAAGAACTTGGGCAGATATACGCTTTATCAAGAAATTCTTGCAATTGATTCTTCAACTCGGCTAGCTCTTTAGGTGGCATTCGGTAGGGTCTCTTAGAGATTGGTGCGGTGCCACGCTGAAGCTCTATGACAAATTTGATGTCCCTGTCTGGTGGCTTACCAGGCAAGTCATCAGGAAAGACATCTGGGTACTCACACACTACTGGGATGTTTTCTAACTGGAAGGTTACGGCAGCATAGGAACAAGTATTTATGCCTTCTGTCTTGGGCAAGTACAAGGTGGTTTGACCACTGGAAGGGGAATGGATTTCTACCATTCTCGAGGCAATGTCCAAAACAACTTGGTGTTGGGTCAACCAATCCATACCTAGGATCACGTCAATGCCCTCTAAGCTCAAAGCCAAAAGGTTTGCGGGAACAACCTTGCTACCTAACTCAAGTGGCACACTCATGACTAAACTGCCAATGGTAACTCGCCCACCTGGCGTTGTTATCCAGAAAGGTTGGTTCATATAACAACTCTTCAATCCCAACTTGTACAAAAATTTCTCACTTATAAAACTATGAGTTGCACCAGAATCAAATAAGATTTTAATGGAAAATCCCCTGATAGAGAATATACCCGTGAGCACCGCGGCTCCTTCCAGTGTGTTCATCATGGTGGTGTAGTTCAGTTTGCCCTGTTTGACTTGCACCACAGGTTTCTTGCCTTGATTTCCCTGGCGGATCCCTGAGTTTTCACCTTGCTTATTCTGCCTGGGTTTGGGACACTCACTGATGTAATGCCTGGGCTGCCCGCAATTATAGCAGCGACAGTCTTTAGCAGCATTGTTGTTGTTGTTACTAGTTGGGGGTGCACTAGGCTTGTATGGCTGCTGCTGTGTCTTACGGAACTGGAAAATCCCAGACAGCTTGTTCTGAGATGGGGTCACCCTCCAGTGTCCAGTTGAAGATGACTAGGGAGGACCCTGAGTACCCTTCTTGACAAAGTGAAATTTCTTCCCCGACCCACCGGTAGCGGTGAATCCGGCCTGCCTCTTCCTATCCTTCTGAGCTTTTGACATGGCATCCTCCTGAGAAATGGCCTTGTTCACAAGAACCTGATAACTGTTAGGCTCGTAAAGATTAAGCCTCTGATAGAGGTCCCCATGTAGCCCATCACGGAAACACTCTATCTTCTTGGCATCGTTGTTAACGTGATGCCCACCATTCTGACACAAGGCATTGAACTTCTTAGCAAATTCATACACCGTGTCAGAACCTTGCTTTAGAGCAAGCAACTCCTTCATCTTTATATCCATGAGACCTTTAGGAATGTGATGTTCCTTGAAGGCCTACTTGAATTCAGCCCATGTGATTTGATGTCTCGCGGGAATCATGGTCTTGAAATTCTCCCACCAGATCAACGCAGCACCACGAAGTAGGAGAGCAGTGAAGCTGGCCTTGCGCTCCTCTAAGCAGGGCAAGGTGAACACAGAGAACTTGGCCTCAATGACCCTGATCCAAGCATCGGCAGCCAGTGGCTCCTTGGCCTCTTCGGAAGTCGGGGGCTTCACGGCATAGAAATGCTCATATTTGGTGACTTGAGGCTGGCCATCGATATTCTCCCCACGGGGAATGTTCTGCAGCTGCTGAGCAAGTTGCTGCTGCGTTTGCAAGAGCTGACGCATCACCTCAGTTTGGGTGACCATAAATTGCTCTTGAATGGTCATGTTGGGAGGAGATGGTGGAGTGTCACTCCCACTTGCACCAAAACCATTGGGGGAAGCACGGGTTTGTCCCACCATCTGTAATTTATGAGGTTTTCATTAGTCACATATTCACAAACTTGTTTGCAACATCCATAAGAAGAATATGCAAAACGAAAACCCATAGCATCAATTTGGTGAAACAGGACAGCGGAGCTGAGTCGTTGGAAAATTCATAACACTCTGCCCTTAATAGGAAAAATTCCCATTTTTGGTCACTAAGTGCAAAATTTAGTAAGCTCCAATATTGTTATTCAACCTGAAGTTCAATTCCAACATTAAGATGCCCGAAAAAATCCAACACCGAGGTTCTGCCTAGCTGTTTTTACTGGAGGCCGAACTGCACAACTTCCGTCGTAATTCTTAGTACGCTTATGCAAAAGTGATGAATTTTTGGGAGCATGATCTCCACAACATAACACACAGCGTTGATATTCAACACAAGGCGAAATTTTGATCACAACAACCCTAATTCATTTATTGAAACATGACGACACAAAGGTGTTCATCCAAGCATTACATGGTGCGGAGCCTTGGATCACCTACACACTTATGTACATCAAAATATCATCATCCGTACTCTCCGAGCAGCCTCTACCCTTACACAAAAGCCAGCTCGAGAGGCTAAACTAAGAGTACATGATTTTCCTCCAAAAGACAACTACTGAACCACTAATGCCCCGCAGTGGAGCCAGCGCTAGTATCCGGAGAAGCGGGTGGTGGACCGCCAACACTGTCCTCGCTCAAGCCCGAAACTCCCTGTAGCTCGTCCGGAGCGGCAGGCGCAGCTGGTGGTGCAATCGGCGGCTGCTGCCCCTACTGGGCCATCGCCTGCCACACCTACACCTCTATCTCCATCTCAGCTACCTGGTTCTGCCTCTCTGCCACGTTCTGCACCAAGGAAAAACACTGGGCCTCTGTGTGAGCTAGCTGCACCTGGGTCATCTCAAGAGCGTGGTCTCGGGCATGCAGCTGCTCTGTGAACCCAGCTCTCTCCTGGTACCACTGGATACGCTCGTCCCGAAGCGCAGCAAGCTCCTGCTGGAGGTGAGCTACGGTCTGTCGCTCGAACTGAAGGTCGAGGATGAGGATATCCCTCATCGCTGTGGAGTCCATCAACACAACTGAGAGCATACCATGAGTGGAAAGACGAAACACGTGCATGTTGTACACCGCCTCCAACAACCTCAGAAGCTAGCGCACAACAACCTCTGGAGGGTCCGTCATGAGCAACGCGTCGGTGAGCGAGATGCGCTCACGCCAAGCCGGGTCAAGTGGGTCCATGGCCGGGAACAACCCCAGCGTAGTGAGCATCACCACGTCTGGGTGCTGCTCGCAGAAGGTTTGAAGGATCCGCATGGCCGCGGACTCAACCGACTCGACTCCGCGGTGAGCAAAGAACATCATGCTCAACTCCGCCCACGCCGGGTGCTCGGGGTGGGGTAGCACGGTAGCGGTTGTGCGGGCATAGGGAACACCCTGGTCCCAAAAAGAGACCACCTCGTACAGTGGCGGCGTAGTATAGCCCACCTCACTGAGGGTCTCCCACAAAATGCGGGGAAAACCGTCCCAGTGAAGGGCATCAGTATGAATGGTACCATCTGCGTCGATCTCGTAGATCGGTGGCTGCGCCATTTGTACAAAAATTAGGGACTACACGTTAGACATCAATCGACATCAATACGAGTGAAAGGGGTAAAATCTGGTAGGAATGAACAAAAATTCATAACCTAAAAAACAGGACCCCAAAAATTCCCAAATTTCTGTAGCAACTCAGTGACATAAATATGCACACTTTTGGTATTCAAAGGTGGATCTAGATTGGATTGGATAATGCTCGAAAAATTACATTTTTGGAGGAATGTTGCCCAGAAAAACAGCAGGACAGAGACTCACTAAATTAGCATAACTCTCTGTAGAAAATTCCTCAAATCATGAGAAAGTCACAGTAGATGCTCAATTTGATAAGAAACAACTTTCCTAAAGGATGTCTAGTCAGATTCCTTACAGATTTGGCTATAGAAATTGAGAAATGAAAGAAATAGAATCTGCCAGGAATTTCCAAAGATCAAAAGAGAGGAAACCTTATCCCAGATCAAGGAATCACGCTAGAAAAATTGTTCAAGCCAGAAAGGACCAAATTTTAGGTTCAGCAAGATTTTAATCATGAATGCATACGTCTTACCCGACCTCACACAAATGGATCCAAAAGACGTAGTTTGTGCCGGTGGCAAGCTTATAATCGGCTATCCTTATAATAACTAGTCGGAGCTACTCGATTCGCACATAACGAGTTACGAAACGTTGTTAGTGTACCTGCAGAAAACGATCCTTCCGTGCCAGCACGTCACGGAAGCGTCCACATACATTAACGTTCACTATAGAAACAGTATCCATGCGTCAAGCTGCTGCATGGACAGCGTCCAACCTCGGACACCCTCCGTTTGACTGGAGTGTATCCTTGCCTCGCATGATCGACATGTGGAATGCACACGTATGATAAACGTGGTGACACCACAACACATAACCAGACGTGAAGATGGGATCGGTGGAATGGATCACTCCATCAACCCTCGCAATTCCCGTGATGCGGAACAGCACACGTATGAAACACGTGGCTCATCTAGTTTGGTTGTGCAAGAAAGTAAGTCTTGACATAAAATAAAGTGCTGGAAGTTAGCAAAATACACCATACATTCTTATGCCACCTTAAAGAACCCAAAATTTCTTTCTAGAGCCCCTTGATCTAGATCATTCCTTAACGATGCAATGGATTTTCGAAGTCCAATCAATCTCGGCAAGTTTTATTGTAAATCATGTGATTAGTATTAATCTAATAACTCCGATGCATACGGATGCTCTGATACCAACAAAAGAGACTCGCCCAAGGGTCTACGATACTAGAACATGCAATCGCTTTAAAGACATGAAAACCAATCTAATCTATCGGGGGTTGTGACCACGGTTTCGCCCTTTCCCTCCTCTCATACTGTCACTACGCGAAGGTATTCATGACTAGACCTATGATGGACACGGCGTATTGAATGGATCCAAGGAAGCATTGGAGTTCATACTCCCTTTACGGCATGGTAGCTAACCTTAAGCATTAAAGTATATTCAACACAAGATGAAAGATAGATAATCCAACAAAGTATGATTACATCTCAAGATCGATTACAACCCATGGACGAATAAGGAGATTACCCCATCAAAGTGCTGGACATAGCACCGTTGATCATGGTTTCCCCTCCGACGGTGTCTTCCTTCTTCTCCACTTGTGGGTGCTTCCTTCGAGGTGGTTGATCTCCCTCCGGAGATCCTCCTCCTCTCTCTCTAGCTTGTGGATGGCCTCTTGGTGTGAATGGCTCTCCCTCTCTTGATGGCGGCACCTCCAGGGTTTTAGGGTTGAAGATCCTTCGGGTGCAAGGAAAGGGGGGCCGAACCGACCACCGAAGTGGGCTGGGCCGGCCGACCTGGGCCGACCGGCCTGGGCCTACCTCGGCCCAGTTCGGTCGCCCCTTCGTTCCCGTGGGTCCTCAGGTGATTATGCACTTTGCCTCCTCCACTTGCATGATTTTGATGATGTCATCCTCGCGTCCAAGATGGAGGTTCTATTTGCATGAAGTTCGGTCTTTTATGCTTCAGTCCCCGGGGGTGTTCCCTTGTAACACTTCGGTCCTTGCCACCATTGGAAGCGATTTCATCAAGCTCATGAACACGAACAAGACTCCCTAAATGCTCCTTTGTACTTGTTATGAATCCGTCCTTTATGTCCATGTTTTCCTACATAAACACAACACTTCCAAACGCATGCACATAGATGAACTTGTTATATGATTAGTGTGCCTAGTGGCGGGTTAGTTCCATAATCAAATTCAAACCAAAGTATAATGAACATGCTTGGTGCAACAAAATACACCGTCAACACTGGTATTGGTGCGGGTGAAAAACAAGCGCAAAAGGTCGTCTCCGGTGAGGCCTCCTGGTGTGGAGAAGACAAGTAGGCTTCGTTCGAGGGACCCGGTGGCCAGCGGGGTCAAGTGTGGGCCGTATGGTGGCATGAACAGCAAGATGAAGTCATGAACCAAGGTCGAGCCGGGACTTCGTGGGAGTCGAGTCATGAGTGGCGATAGGCGGAGGCTACACCGAGTTCGCGGGGTTTCCAGTGGTTCACCGGAAAACCGCTGGGTTCCTTGGTTGATCCACAAAGCCAAGACCGAAGAACCGAAGACGGTGCTGCAGCAGTGCCAAACTGGTCTGACCGGTGGGTACCGGTCTGACCGGTGAGGAGCACCGGTCTGACTAGTGTGCGACGACGCAGTCCGGAATCATCGAAGCAGAGGACACGCACCGGGATCGCAACACTTGCGTCGAGGCTAAGCAGGTTGTGATCGCCTGGCATCCGTCCGATGGAGCAATGACAAAGACTTCCAAAACCGCCCTTGAGGGGCTTGCATCCCTAGTTATTAAGTAAGGGTATTTTAGACTTTCGGTTGCCTCCATATAACCCATGAGGTGAGAGGATTTGTTGGGGAAAATTTGTGGGAACCCTTCGTGGTTCCTTGTGCTGTGATTCCCCTACCAAATCCGTGAGTTAAGGGGCTCGATTTTGGGGTTTTTGGTGTTCTAGGGTTAGAGGAGTTCTTGACGGGATTTCTTCGATTCCTCTTGATTTGGCAAGTTTTGGTGGACAAAATCAAGGATATGGACTCCTCATGAGGTGTTCCTATTATCCCCAAAGTCTTGTTCAAGTTTGTGGAGTGATTCGGGAGATCGAAGTTTGGATATGGGGGAGTTGACCCGTGGGTGTTGTTCATGAGGGGATAGCATGCCAAGCTGAGGGGATGAGCGCAGGAGAAGTCATCGCCAAGCTCGCAGAGCACTCCTACTTCATGCGAGTTGATAATAGAGTCGCTCAAGTACCCCCCGTTAGAAATCGCCAGCACGACAATGAAGCCACAAGCCGCAGCGCAGCGGACACCGGATGCAACCGTACTCGAGCGGAGCTACAGGCTAACCCCAACCATACTTGGGCAGCAGCCGGCGGACCCTCCCAAGGTGGCAACAGCGCTGGCGCCGCAGGCGGCGATCGCAAGATCGTCCCTCATTGTGATCCTGGCAGCGGGAGCTCCAACCATGGAGCTGGCAGGAGGGCCGGTGGCAGAGGAGATCGCTGCGGCTGAGGCCATGCGAACAGCCACGTCTCCAGAGCCTCACATAGCAGCTTGATGCCCGCCAGAAAATTGAGGAACTGCGACGGAAGAAGTCCGCCATAGTAGGCGACAACGACAGCTTCCTCGCCTTCTCTCCTCGGCTTCGCAACCTACTCCTCCCAGACAAATTCAAGCATCTGGGGATTACCAAGTACGACGTGAAGCAGGATCCGGTATAATGGCTCAGATGCTACGTCCTCTCCATCCAGAACGCTGGTGGCAATAATGACACGAAGTGCCTCTACTTCCCCTTCTGCCTGGATCAAGCTCCACTTACATGGCTCGAGTCACTCGAGAAGTACTCAATCGACAAGTGGGACCAGCTCAAGGATCAGTTCACCAGCAACTTCGCGGGCACTATGGGCCGCTCGGGTACTCGCATGGACCTAGCGATGGTGAAGCATGAACAAGGCGAGACCCTTCGCAAGTACATGCGGCGTTTCTTCGACAAGCGCGCTACCGTAGTCGATGTCACTGACAAGGAGGTCATCGACCTCTTCCAAGATGGTCTCTACCACCGTCTCACCTTCGAAGACTTCGGTCGTCGCCGCCCCAGCTCCATCACCCACCTCAAGGACATGATCACCTCCTGGGCTGATGAAGAAGACAAGGCTAACGCCAAGTACAACACCATCCGCGGCAAGAGCAAGTAGAACACGGGCGGCGACAACAACAACAACGGGAACCAAGGCGGTCGCAGCAACAACTACTCGGGTCCCAATCGCAAGCACAAGCCAGACAACACTGTCGCGGCTATCCAGCGCCCTGCGAAAGACAACTCGAAGAAGACCTCCGGCGGCTTCAAAGACTTGCTGAAAGAGAAGTGCTCGTGGCATTTGGACGGCAATCACACCACCGAGCAGTGCTACCAACTCGGCGGGCACTCAAGGATACCCTAGAGCCACGGCACCCTCATGACAAGAAAGGCAAGAAGAAGACCGATGAAGGCAACGACGACTTCCAGGAACCCGACAAGACGGTGAACGTCCTCTTCGACGGACTACCCAACCGACGAGCTCAGAAAGCTACCCGTCGAGAAGTCATGAGCATTGAACCAGCGGTCCCGACCCCTCTCAGGTGGTCGGAGGTTCCCATTACCTTCTCCCGCGCGGATCAATGGACAAGCTTCTCCGAACCAGGGCAGTTTCCACTCGTCTTGAAGCCAGTGGTCGCGAGCTACAAAGTCAACAAGGTACTGATCGACGGCGGAAGCGGGCTCAACGTCCTTTTCATCAAGACCTTGAAGAAGATAAAGCTCGACATCACCCACATGCTCATTAAGAGCACCTCGCCCTTCTACGGCATCTTCCCCGGGAACGCGGCTATCCCACTGGGCTCAGTGGTTCTGCCAGTTACCTTCAGGGAAACAAGGGACAACTACTGTACCGAGTACGTCAAGTTCGAAGTCGCGAACTTCGAGACGTCCTACCATGCCATCCTCGGCAGACCAGCTATCGCCAAGTTCATGGCGGTACCCCACTACACCTACTTGGTACTCAAGATGCCATGTCCAGCCGGTGTACTATTGTTGCAAGGCGACTTGAAGATACCGCACGACTGCGACACAGAAGCTGTGGAAATCGCATCCATGAATCAAGTACCCAACGCAATGATGGAGATCTACGCTGCGTTGAAGAAGCTTGCCTCAAGTGAACTCGACATCCTAGAGAAGTCCGACAAAGCCAACAAGCATCGGCCAGCTGAGGAAGTTCTAGTCAAGATAATTGACCTCAGGACAGGCGACAGCAGCAAGACCACCACCATCGTGGCGGGCCTCGACCCGAAATAGGAAGACGCGCTCATCAACTTCCTCCGGGCTAACCGCGACATCTTCGTGTGGAAACTAGCATACATGCCAGGGGTGTCCAGGGAGCTGATTAAGCACTCACTCAACATCGACCCTAAAGCTACCCCGAAGCGACAACACCTCGGCCGCTTCACCGACGACAGATGGGACGCCATCCAGAAGGAACTCGCCAAACTACTCGCAGCTGGCTTCATCAGAGAAGTCATCCATCCTGAGTGGCTCGCCAACCATGTCCTCGTCTGCAAGAAGAACTCGAACGAGTGGAGGATGTGCATCGACTACACCGACCTCAACAAGCACTGCCCCAAGTACCCCTTCGGGTTGCCGTGGATTGATCAAGTCATCGACTCCACGGCGGGCTGCGACCAACTCTACTTCCTCGACTGCTACTCCGGTTACCACTAGATCGCAATCAAGGAAGAAGACCAGGAGAAGACCGCGTTCATCACCCCGTTTGGCGCGTACTGCTATACGACCATGTCCTTCGGGTTGAAGAACGCCGACGCTACCTACGAACGAGCTATCCAGGCCTGTTTCAAGAGGCAACTCAACAAGAACGTCGAAGCTTACGTGGATGACGTGGTTGTTGATGGTGAAAATCCGTCAACCTAGCCATGAGTTTACCTTCGGTGTTGGCATAAGTTTTATACCTTATCCATTGGTACTAACCCCCGTGGTATAACAGGTTCACGTGTGCATGTCGATTTTTGAGTTTAGTGTTTATGCAGGGTTTTAGCGTTGAAAGCAAGACTATTGGGATAAGTTCATCAAGCACCTTATGACAAGACCTTGAAGCCCCGTACAAGTCATGCAATGAAGCAAACTTAACTCCAAGAAGTCAGGGACTTGATCCGAGAAGACGACAAACTCCGAGGACCTAACCTGAAAAGTGCTGAATCTTGCAAGACAAGGAGTTATGCCCAATTCGGAGAGAAACTGACGACATGGACCTACATGCAGAAGGGGGAAACATCTAGGAAGCAAGGGAACCGACGTAGAGCAAAGGAGGCCTCGGGCGGGGCACGGATGGGCCCAAATCGGCCGGCCAAGGCCGGTCTACCCGGCCCGGTCCGGGGCCCGTTTGCCCCCTCCTTTGCCCTAGCCTCCATTCGGACTATTTATAGCCCCCTGACCGAGAGCCACGCATTCGTCATCGGCCGCCGAGGAGCAGAGAAGAGAGGGACACCATCTCGGAGAGAAGAGGGTCGAGCTAGTTGACTAGGGTTTCCCTAGCCGACGTGGGAACCTTGCACGGAAGACCACGTCGGAGTTCCCAGAGCTAGAAGCAAGATCAAGGAACGATCCCGGTAGTGATCTTGTGTATGTATCATTATTATAGTTGAATTATCAAGTTGGATCTTTTCCTAGCGATCAAGTGTTTCCTCGAAGATTTAGTTTTTCGATAATCTTTGCTTATTCCAATTCTATTCTCGAGATAGATTACATAGGGTGTTCTTGTAGCCGTGGTGGCTAGAGGTACACGCCAGATCTTCCGAAAGAATCTCGATTTGTCTTTTGACTCGCCCTAAGCTCCCCACACGAGTAGGGATACATTGTGACAGAACGGGGGTTCCGAAAGGTGGATGTTTTCGGATTTGGACGGGAAACCATGATTTAAAGAGGCTTCTTATAAGATTCGATTTTCTACTTCTTCTCTTGCTTGGAACTTCAACAAAAGGCTTACCCTGATCTCTCTAGATAGGTTTATCTACCCAATCATACTTTGTTATCTCTGGTCTTTAGTAGATTAGATTAGTTTCATGTCTTTTACCTAGATACATTTGGGTTTCTTTTACCGAAGATTGGAGTTACTTGGCTTTACTAGATCATCTTTTGTGTCACACATTTGTTCCACGGATTCGATACCTTGGGTTCACCACTCGAGGGAAGAAGGGTCCCTTGAATACGACGGTAGACCTGTCCTCTTGCAAGTCATAAACGAAATTTGATACAACTATTAGCCGTCAACAAGCCCCTTTTTCTGGCGCAGTTGCCGGGGAACAAGTGATTTTTTATTGCCTTTTTGTAATTTTCAGTTTTCTTTTTGCTTTTCTTTTTGCATCTACTAAACTTTGATCATCCTCAAATTACATCTAATCTAGTTTGTCTAACCCGAGTTTTTATAGACTTGTTTTTACTTTCTAGTTTTTGCATACTTTGTTTATTGCTAACCCTAACAGGAGATGGACAGCTACCTCTCCAACAAACCCGATAATTTTGTGGATGATCCAGAAAAACTTTACAGGCTAAGGAGACGTGAAGCACATCAAGCTAAAAAGCTGGATTTTGTAGATTCGGAGTCGGAAGAAAAAGGATCGCAGGAATCTCCGAACAATTCACCACCTCAAAGTCCTCGGGAGAATCGACTTCCACCGATGGGTGACCAACCACCGCAAGAACGAAAGATTGGGGAGCTATGCACCGCAGACATCATCGACCTACCAATCTTGAACCTTGAGGAGATCGGAAGACTGTTCGAGATCAGGACCTCAACAATCCGCATGGAGCAACATTCACCCTTCACCGGTAAAGAGGATCCGAACCTTCACCTCCAAGCATTCATTCAACTATGTCAGACTTTCAACATGGATGGGGTGACTCAAGACCAAATGAGGGCAAGGCTTTTTCCGTTCTCACTACTCGGGAAGGCTTTGCAATGGTTCCACTCTCAACCGGCGGAGACGGTGCAAAATTGGAACACGTTGATGAAGGCTTTCATGAAGGAATACTACTCGCCCGGTAAAACTCAAAGCATGCGTAATAAGATTGCCACCTTTGTTCAATATCCTACGGAAACTATCTCGGAGGCATTCGAGCACTTCAACGAGTACACCCGGGCGGTTCCACATCACAAGTTCCCGAAGGAAGATCTCGTGCAAAAGTTCTATCAAGGACTCACCATGGCGTCAAGGACGATCATCGATGCATCGGCGGGAGGATCCATCATCGAACTTACACCGACGGAAGCTTTCACTCTATTCAAGAAGGTCGCGGATAATGACACATGGGCGTCATCCGGGTGCCTACATCCGGTTCAACCCACGGGGAACGTCAAAGGAGTCTTGCAAGTGGAGAAGGGGGACATACTTGAAGGCAAGATCGACTCGCTCATGAGGATGTTGGAGAAGATGGAGATGGAAAAGAAAGAGGCTCAAGACTTGAAGGCCGCCGAAGCAAGGTCCACATGCAAAGAATGTGGAGAGTATGGCCATATCTGCAAAGATTGTCCGGAGGAAGCCAAAACGCTCGACTACATGAGGAAGGGAGAATTGCTGAACTTCCGCTACGGGCAAGGTGGACCTCAATTTAATGCAATCTCATTTGTTCCTAACGCGGTTCCGCTTCGTATATAATTGAATGAGTTCATGGATGAGCAAGCTAAGATCAACAAGGACACCGTCACCAAGTTCAAGACCATAGACAAGGTGTTGGAGAACATCGATAGCAAGGTGACGGTGGTCGGAAGTTCCAAGCATCAAGTGCTCAACTTGATGAAGATGCTCGAGATGCAAGTTGGACAACTTGCAGGGCACCTCACTAATGATGAAGGGAAGCTTCCGGGACAACCCAAAAGTCCCGAATCGGCGAAGGCCATTCAAACACGTCCGGGGAAAGAGACCGAAGATCCGGAACGTTCAGCAGGAGCAAGGAAGCTTAAACCATCCACCGAGGTGGAAGGAGTTCCTAAAGAGAAGGTTACGGGATTGTCACCAAAGAGCCCGAATTTGAGATGCCAGAGGAAGACACGAGGATACCGCAACTCAAGCCACGCTACTTCCGAGGTAAACTTGACAATCACTTTGAGAAGTTTGTGGAAGTTGTGCGTAGACTTAGCATCAACATGCCATTACTAGATGCCCTACAAGTACCTACATATTCTCGTTACTTTAAAGACAAACTTGCAAATAAATATGAGATAGCAACACTCGGGGTAGATCATGTTAAGATGTCCGAGGAGTGTAGTGCCGCTATTGCTAATGGGCTAGAGAAGCAAAAGGACCCCGGGTGCCCTACTATTCCATGTTCGGTTGGTTCTTTCAACTTCGAGAAGGCGTTATGCGACCTTGGAGCTAGTGTAAGCGTCATGCCGAGGGATGTGTTCGAGAAGCTACGCCTACCAATGGAGCCTACGCGTATATGTTTAGAGTTGGGAGATAACTCCATTCGCTATCCCTTGGGCATTGTTGAAGATGTACCCGTGAAGGTCGGACACCACTTCATCCCCGTCGACTTCGCTGTGCTCGAGATGGGAGAGAGGGAGAAGCCGCCGCTCATCCTTGGGAGGCCTTTCCTCAAGACCGTGGGAGCTACTATTGATGTTGGCAAGGGGGAGATCATGTTCGATATCAATGGAGAAAGGAGTTCCATCAAGTTCCGTCCAAGAATCGAGGCATGCAACATGATTGGAGTGAAGGGAGAACCAAAGCAAAAGGAGGGGCTGAAAAAGAAGAAGGAGCAGAAAAAATGAACATAAAGAAAATTAAAGAAAGTGTTGCATCCATCAAGACAAAGGAGGAGAAGCCGCTTGTGCAGACCAAAAAAATGACTAAGCCGGAAGACAAGCCCGTGCCAAGATGGTGAGGAAGTGGGTACCCAAGATTGCAATGCCCGGAAAGAGCGTTGATCCGAAGTAATGAAGTGAAGAAGTCTAGTTATAGACTATAAACGAAGCGCTAGGCGGGAGGCAACCCGTTTCGTCAAGTCAAGAATAAGCTACCGGGAGGACAACCCGATTCCAGGTTTTTCGAGTCTTTTTAATAATTTAGTTTTGAGTTTTATTACGCAAAGACATTAGACTTAGAAGTGGTTGAACAATATTAGAGACATAATTCTTGATTGAATATTTTGCTTTATCATAAACCCTTTGCATGAACCCTCCTATGTGTTTGTTTGATTCTTTACGATAAACCTCAACTAACTAATTTCAGAACCTAAATCAACCTTTCACCCTCATTATGGTGCTGAGGTTGACTTATTTTTCATGCTAAAACCACACAAGTAGAGCCACGACTTATATCTAGGTGTTAATAAAAATTCAGCACGTGGTAGGACTCGTGTGAACCTAGAAATTAAAACTTTTGGTTGATTTAAAAATCCATATCCTTGGTTTCTCTAGGATTAGAATTTTTCTAAGCCTTATCTAATTTTGTTTTATTCAAAATCTCTCCTATTTAGCCAAAATTAGAACCTAAACCTATGCCCCATGATCAAGTCGGGAAAAGTTTGCTCTCAACCAATGAAGGCAAACTATGCCGGTGAGACCGATATCAACGTAGTCGGAAAATATTTTCGACTTACTTTTGTTTTTAAGGGTTTAAAAACTTCTCTAAATTTATGCTTGAGCTCTTGCATGGCTCCAAAACATATTTTTTTTGTTTCGAATTAGAGGAGTGCTTAACCTTGAACACACCTAAATGGAGGCAATCTAGTTTGAATTAATCACGCATGCACCATTGGATACCCTTTCATAAACTTTCACCAAGTCCACATGCAAAGGACAAGCATGGTGGGCAGCAAGCATCAACTTTGCAGGAATTTCATGGTGGCATGTGAAGCAAGTGGAGCTAGGGAGCTTGGACATGACCCAAAGCATGAAGCATCAAGTGGGGGGACCAATAATGCAAGAAAAGGACTGGACGAGAGTGTTGGGCGGTGCAACTCGTGGAGCACGCGGGCAGGAAAGTTGCAGAGGAGAAATGATCGTGCTGGAAGAAAGCCGAGGCGGGGAGGAGCACCGGGCACCCCAGGCCGGTCGGCCCAGGCCGGCCGGCCTCCCCTACTTAAGGAGCCCCCCGGCTCCCGTTTTCTGTAGGCAAGCTTCCCTCTCCTTCCTTTATTTGTGTGTTCAAGTTTGTGTGCCCAAAACCTCCGTAGACATAGCCAACCTTCCCAAGATTGATAGCTCAAAAAATCCACCACTTTAATCCACTCAAAGTCCACATCCCGAAGTAAGAGTTTAAGTGCCTAGTTACCGGTTGCAACCGGAGTTTTAGTAGAGAAAAGAGTGCAACAATCATGTGGAAGAAAACCACAAGTCTCTTCTCCAAGAAGAAGGGTTCATCATCATCCAAGCCGTCGTCGACGACGTCTTCGAGGAGGCAATCGGTTTCCGAGTCTCCCCAGAGCATGGAGACGGATACGGCGCCACCAAGGAGGAATGATGCTCTCCTCCTTGGTAGTATGAGGGCTGCAAGGAGCACGTCCATGAGGTTTACCGAACCTCAAGGGCACACGGATGAGCAGCCCGCGCCACCACGACGATCGACCCGTTCGACCGCGCCACCTCCTTACACTCCGAAATATTCTTCGTACGGCTTCATCATTTTGTCGTCGTCGGAGGAGGAGAGGCTCTCTCGTCTTGAGAAGAGGCTTGTGCCCAACGTCGAGTTCGACGACCAAGCACTTTACAGCTTGGGCTTCGGCACCGACATATACTACATGTTGGGGCACCTTGGATGGGTGCAATTCTCCAACGGAGTATCGGCAGACACCCACAAGGGGTTCTCCTTAGAAATTTTGATGACCATTGCACCTATCCTTGATGATGGGGTGCAAAGCTTATCATTCCGTTTGGAGGGAGTCCAACAAGTGGTTCCCTAGGAGCATGTTAGGGAGCTACTTGGATTCCATAAGGGAGCTCCGGAGAAAGTTGACGTGCCACCCGGCATGTTAAATGGATTTTGGAATTTAATCTCCGGAGAAGCCCACCAACAATGCAATTGCATCCGCAACCCCATTATCCGGATATTTCACTCTTAGATGTGCAAGAGGGTATTGGGGAGGATGAAGGAGACGAAGGTGACCGACACGGAGTTGAATTGGCTCTACTCGGCTTTAAATGCCAAGCAGCCAATAGACCCCTCTTACCTTATGATCAACCGCTGGTGTTGCGAGGCAACATCGGGGGGCGGGACATATTGGTCGCGGTGCTACCTCTCCATGTTGGCCTTCTCCTTGCGGCCGGGATCGCAAGGAACCCCAACCATCTTTTGCGTGGTACCTCTCTCAGCATTGAATATTTGCGACAAGGCAAATACATTAGTGGAGATGAGAGAGGAGGTTTTCGTTTGGCCATGGTGAACCTACCCCTTCCGGATGCGAGGCTTAGGCTTTTCATCGAAGGGAGGGAAGATTGGTTGGAAGAGGGACTCCTTGTCCCGGCAAGGAAAAACAAAAGAGGAAGAATCGTAGAGGAGGGAACATCCTCCACACAAGCGAGTGGTGCACAACCCAATGTGCCACCATTCGGCGGGATCCCTCCTCCGCCAAGTTATTACAGAGGGCCACAAGAGCAAGCATAGGGGGGTGGTGCACCGGTACCCCCACCAAATTATGTGGTGCCCAATGCTAACTTCGCGGAGCCTTACGCACAATATCCCCAACCACAACAAATCATGGCCATAATTGGAGGGTATGTTGCGAGAAACGCCCAAAACGTCGCAGCCATCCAAGCCAACGCGGCTCAACTTGGCGAGGGCAATGCAAATATTGCCTGAGCTTGGACGCCTTCACCTTGTGGAGCCGAATCAATTCGTCGGAGGGAATGTCCAACCGTACTACGAGCAAGGGTATTACTATAAAGATCATGAACAGCAACCACCGGCGGAGGACTAGGAAGATTAAGGAAGTTTAGTTTTCTTTTCTTTTCCCTTTCTCTGTAATTTTCAGCTTTTGCTTACGTGTGTTTGCGTAATATTTTCTGTTTTTTAAATTTCAGCAGGTGTGTTTGTTTATTTTCAGTTTGTATTTCAACTTGATTTCATTATTAATAAAGACACCACCTTGATTATATCATTGGAAAAGTTACAAATATTTGTGTCATGATGATATATGATTATAATTGCCGCTTTGTTTATCTTTGTAATTGATTTATGCATGTTAAAGCTAGTGCTCTCTAAAAATACAAATCTGAATTTATTTAAATGCTAGCTTAATCTTCAGCGGAGGTTATGATTAAAATAAAGACCCATAGTGTTTTATTCGCTCTCAAGTTATGAATAGATTGAAGATGGTTTTTATGCTCAAAAATATCGCTAACCTTGTCATAAATATCACTTGTGTGTTGCTCAACCTATCCAAAGCCTAATATATATTTGAGTGCATAAACCTTAGTGTACAAGACTTATTTTTGAGTGAGTTATTGCAGACCATGATTTCTCTGGCCCGAGACTAAGAAGCTGGTCATTCCGTTTTTGCGTATCTATCTTTTTGCTAGCCTTTTATCCGTGCATTCTGTGTCCCCGCATCGGAGATCTCACAAACCTCGCCGGATATCCACCCTTAAACCAAATATCATCTTTTGTGATTACCTCCTTGACCACAACCTATCATTGAGAATGGATCATCAATTCAAGGATGATCGCAAGACGGTGCTAACATTGAAGAATTCAAGTATCTCTCCAAGGAAAAATATTTCCGGTACCTACCTTAATTATCGCCTCTTTGCTCGAGGACGAGCAACGTCTAAGCATGGGGGAGGAGGTAGGTACGATGCAATTTTAGAGTTCAAAGGGGAGTATTTTAAAAAAAAAGAAGAAGAGAAAGAAAGTTCAAATGCAATGTACGGGACTTCCAAGGTGAAAGTCTCACAAGAAAAAATGAATGAATGAGAAAAAGAAAGAAAGAAAGAAAGAAAAGGAGAAATATGAGAAAAAGAAAAAATATGAGTATGCGTAAGGTGAACTCCCCAGTTCTCTAAAGTGCATTCAAGGCTTCAAGTTTAAAAGATCCATTCTCATTTTCCAACCATGTGCAATCCGATAACGAGGACTTCCTTTGTGCCTCGGGATCACTCTTTGTCATTTGCACATGTCCACTCATCTAAAGTGTGCGTATTTTTCTCTTTCCCCTCCTTGATTTAACATTATTTTCCAATGACCTTTTTGACGAGTCTCGGTAAGACCATGAGAAGCTTGTCTTGTTTTGACAACACCTCATTTATAAAATCTTGTTAGGACTAAACGTTCCCAAAGCTCCATATAAAGCCTGCCACACATATATGTTATGAGAGGGAAAGGAGTAGAATATATAGGCTTGAGAGGCAAGCAAGTTGAGAGTTCATGAGCAATATACAAGATGATTTAAATTTGTGAACTTGGTTTAGCTTTTCTTTATCTCGTTCTTTATTTCAAAAATTCTGAGATCTATTTAAACTTTGTGAGCATGTTAATACTTGTGGGATAAGCTTAATTAAGAATCTACCCTCCGTAGAGATGAAGGCTAGTACATTATGGAACTTTAATGAATTAAAATTTTGAGAGCATTATGTTTTCTCATGTGTGATCAAGTGCAAAGTTTAAACTTTGTTTGGCAATGATGATATCCATTGAACGTTTACTCGAGGACGAGCAAGGTTTAAGCATGGGGGAGATGTTGACGGTGAAAATCCGTCAACCTAGCCATGAGTTTACCTTCGGTGATGGCATAAGTTTTATACCTTATCCATTGGTACTAACCCCCGTGGTATAACAAGTTCACGTGTGCATGTCGGTTTTGGAATTTAGTGTTTATGCAGGGTTTTAGCGTTGAAAGCACGACTTCTGGGATAAGTTCATCAAGCACCTTATGACAAGACCTTGAAGTCATGCAATGAAGCAAACTTAACTCCAAGAAGTCAGGGACTTGATCCGAGAAGACGACAAACTCCGAGGACCTAACCTGAAAAGTGCGGAATCTTGCAAGACAAGGAGTTATGCCCAATTCGGAGAGAAACTGACGACATGGACCTACATGCAGAAGGGGGAAACATCTAGGAAGCAAGGGAACCGACGTAGAGCAAAGGAGGCCTCGGGCAGGGCCTGGATGGGCCCAAATCGGCCGGCCAAGGCCGGTCTACCCAGCCCAGTCCAGGGCCCGTTTGCCCCCTCCTTTGCCCTAGCCTCCATTCAGACTATTTATAGCCCCCTGACCGAGAGCCACGCATTCGTCATCGGCCGCCGAGGAGCAGAGAAGAGAGGGACACCATCTCGGAGAGAAGAGGGTCGAGCTAGTTGACTAGGGTTTCCCTAGCCGGCGTGGGAAACTTGCACGGAAGACCACGTCGGAGTTCCCAGAGCTAGAAGCAAGATCAAGGAACGATCCCGGTAGTGATCTTGTGTATGTATCATTATTATAGTTGAATTATCAAGTTGGATCTTTTCCTAGCGATCAAGTGTTTCCTCGAAGATTTAGTTTTTCGATCATCTTTGCTTATTCCAATTCTATTCTCGAGATAGATTACATAAGGTGTTCTTGTAGCCGTGGTGGCTAGAGGTACACGCCAGATCTTCCGAAAGAATCTCGACTTGTCTTTTGACTCGCCCTAAGCTCCCCGCATGAGTAGGGATACGTTGTGACAGAACGGGGGTTCCGAAAGGCGGATGTTTTCGGATTTGGACGGGAAACCATGATTTAAAGAGGCTTCTTATAGGATTCGATTGGATACTTCTTCGCTTACTTGGAACTTCAACAAAAGGCTTACCCAGATCTCTCTAGATCGGTTTATCTACCCAATCTTACTTTTTTATCTCCGGTCTTTAGTAGATTAGATTAGTTTCGTGTCTTTTACCTAGATGCATTTGGGTTTCTTTTACCGAAGATTGGAGTTACTTGGCTTTACTAGATCAACTTTTGCGTCACACATTTGTTCCACGGATTCGATACCATGGGTTCACCACTTGAGGGAAGAAGGGTCCCTTGACTACGACGGGAGACTTGTCCGCTTGCAAGTCATAAACGAAATTTGATACAACTATTAACCATCAACAGTGGTCGTCAAGACCAGAAACTCCAACACGCTCATCGCCGATCTTGAAGAGACTTTCGCATCCCTGCGGGAGTACCGCTGGAAGCTCAACCCGAACAAGTGCGTCTTCGGCGTACCGTCGGGCAAACTACTCGGCTTCATCATCAGGCACCGCGACATCGAAGCCAATCCCAAGAAGATCTCCGCCATCACCAGCATGAAAGCTCCCACATGCATCAAAGACGTGCAGAAGCTAACTGGGTGCATGGTGGCTCTGAACAGGTTCATCTCGAAGCTTGGAGAACGGGGGCTCCCCTTCTTCAAACTACTCAAACATCAAGAGAACTTCGTGTGGACTCTAGAGGCAGACCAAGCCCTTGCCCAGCTCAAAGACTTCCTATCAAAGTCACCAGTCCTCATGGCTCCTCGCAAAGGTGAACAGCTGCTGCTCTACCTCGCTGCAACTACCCACGTGGTCAGTACTACCATCATCGTCGAGCGGCAGGAAGACGGCCATGCCTACCCAGTCCAGCGACCAGTCTACTTCGTCAGCGAGGTCCTGTCAGAATCCAAGGCACTCTATCAGCCAATATAGAAGATTCTGTACGTAGTGCTCATCACCCCGCAGAAGCTACGACACTACTTCCAGGAGTAGTCGATCTCCATCGTCACTGAGTACCCGCTCGGCGACATCCTGCGGAACCAAGATGCTACTAGAAGAATATCCAAATGGGTAGTCGAACTCGGCACCCTCAACATCGACTTCCAGCCACGCACACCCATCAAGTCGCAAGCACTAGTCGACTTCATGGCGGAGTGGCGGGAGAATCAGCTACCTACTCCAACTGAGCGCCCAGAGCACTGGGTGATGTACTTCGACGGCTCGCTCAAGATCGAAGGCGCAGGTGCAGGGATACTCTTGATCTCTCTAGCGGGCGAACAACTCAAGTACGTCCTGCAGATCTTCTGGAAAGTCTCGAACAACGAAGCCGAGTACGAAGCTCTACTACACGGGCTTCGCCTCGCGGCTTCTCTAGGCATCAAGCGGCTACTAGTCTACGGCGACTCCGCAGTGGGCATCAACCAAGTCAACAAGTCCTGGGACTGCAACAAGGAGAACATGGACGACTACTGCCTAGAAGTCCGCAAGCTCGTGAACAAGTTCTACGGTCTCGAGTTCCACCACGTCGTCCACGACAACAACGTTGCAGCGGACGTCCTGTCGAAGCTTGGTTCTACTCGCGCTCAAGTACCAGCGGGTGTCTTCGTCCACGAGCTTCACGCGCCATCCATCCCAGCGTTGGCGCCACTGACCACTGATCCAGCACATCCCCCGGCTGGCCAGGAGGTCATGATGATCGACGTGGACTGGAGGCAATCCTTCATCGACTACCTCCGCGAGCAGAAGGTTCCCTCGGACAAGAACTTGGCCGAGCAACTCATCCACTGCGCCAAGTCCTACGTCCTCGTTGGAGACAAGCTCTATAGGCGGGGCGCATCTTCTGGAGTACTCATGAAGTGCGTTCCCGGGGAAGAAGGCAAGGACATCTTGGAGGAGATCCATAATGGCGTCTGCGGCAACCACGCATTGTCACGCACGCTGGTCAACAAGGCCTTCTAACGAGCTTTCTATTCTCCCACAGCTCTGGGCGACGCTGAAGAACTCGTCGGAAGGTGCCAAGGGTGCCAATACTTTGCCAAGCAACAACACGTCCGGGCCTACAAGCTAGTCACCATACCGCCAACCTGGCCTTTCGCCTATTGGGGGCTCGACATGATAGGGCCACTCCCGACTGCGCCAGGTGAATTTAACAGAGTATTGGTGGCCATCGACAAGTTCACCAAGTGAATCGAGGTCAAACCGGTCACATGCCCGAAGGCCGACAGAGTACTCGACTTCCTGGATGAACTCGTACAACACTACGGACTACCCCACCGCATCATCATAGACCTGGGCTCCAACTTCAACAATCACCAGTTCTGGGAGTACTACGAGAACAGCGGGATCCACGTCCGATACATCTCAGTTGCCCATCCTCGGGCCAATGGACAAGTCGAGCGCGCCAATGGGATGGTGCTCGACACTCTCAAGAAGCGGCTACACGACGCTGCCAACACCAAAGGAGGCAAGTGGATCAAGGAACTACCCAATGCACTCTGGGGGCTACGCACTCAACCCTCCAAGCCAACGGGACAATCGCCATACTTCCTGGTCTACTGCTCCGAAGCAATCCTCCCTGCTGATGTCATGTGGGGCTCGCCAGCAGTGAAGCAATACGACGAAGGCATATCTGAAGACAGCATTCGAGTTGACATCAATGGACTTGAAGAAGCTCGCTGTGCCGCCCTCGTCCAATCAGCAAGGTATCTTGAGGGTATCCGAAGCTACCACGATCACAACGTCAAGGAACGCTCCTTCAATGTTGGTGATCTTGTCCTCCGCCGCATCCAGAACACGGAAGGACTACACAAGCTCAGCTCGCCCTGGGAAGGTCCTTTCACAGTCGCAAAGGTGACCGGACCGGGCTCCTATCGCCTCCAGACGCTCGAAGGTGAAGACGTCAACAACTTGTGGAATATCGACCAGCTCTGTCGACTCTACGCCTAGTCCACACGACTACCCTGGGGGATCAAGTCTACACGACTACACCAAAGGCCCCTTCGCTGTAAGCGGCCTCCGGGTCCAGGCACTAGTCTCCGGACTACCCTACTCCAAGATCTAGTGTTAACGGCTACTAACGGATCTTGGGCTGCTCCGAGCAACAAAGGACTCCAGCAGCGGTCTTTGAGAGACCATGTACTCCTAGATCCAGCCTATATGGCTACTAACGGATCTATCGCTGTAAGCGGCCAAGGGCCCTAGCACCACTTAGCCGTAGGCGGCCTCCGGGTCCTGGCGACTACTCTGTACCAATGGCCCTGGCCATCCAGGTGTACCTCTTCTGTAATAAAGTTGGATTTTCTGTCAACTACTTTACTGTGCTTCCCTCAACGGGTATACTGACGAGTACCACTACTCGCGACAACTCCATGATGGGACTCCGCATTCATACACCGCGACAACGATTACTCATTTATGGAAGTTTTTCTTATTCACATTTAAACAAGTTTATTACAACTTTGTTTATCTACAACTACTGCTACAAGCTAACCCTACAGGACTACTGGAGGTTAAGCTTCTCGGCGATCTGTTCAGCAATTGGCGCCATCTACTCCAGTAGCTCTGCGTACTGCTTGACTGTGCAGTTGGCGGCCAGTCCGCCAGTGATCACATCAACTGGAGCCATCGGGAAGTATGACTTCGTATATGCCAAGATCTGGTTGGGGATCGACTTCGCCAAGTGCTTGACATACGTCGCCAGACGGCTGGGAGCTTCTCTCAGTCGGTCCACCAACAGAGCTATCTTCGGTCCGCCCAGATGAGGCACCAGTAGCCTCGCGATGGGATGCGTAGCTTCCTCGAGTTCCTTGAGCTGGGCCCGCAGCTTCTCGCAGTCCTCGTTCAGCTTCTGCAGAGATTTGTAGCAGTTGACGAGGTCACGATCCGAGGCAATTCGAAGCTCCATGTGTTTATCGCACTCGTAAGCCAACTACTTATAGTCATATTCAAGTACCTCATGGGCCTCTTTCTCCCAGTAGAAGAGGTTCTTCATGTCGAGTTCCGAAGCTTCCAGCTGCTCGACACGAGTCTCAAGCTCTGCAATCAACAAAGCAAGGCGGGTCAGACTACTGCAAGGTACTTCCAATAGGTATTCGACAAGGCGACACGTACCTTTATTGTTGTTGCGGAGCGACTTGTTCTTCCGCACCAGCTCGTCGCTCTTCGCCTGCATATCTTAGACTTCGTTGTGATATTGGGCGAAGGCGCCATCCAAATTTGATTGGAGCATGGCGGAGTGCTTCTGGGCCTTCACGAGTTGTTCCTCCAAGCCTTCTGCCCGAAGCACTGCGTCGCCATATCCCTGGAGCACGCCAGATTTCTGTCGGGATCTCTCCGCAACATCTTGCAATAGACAACAACTGTCAGTTGAGTACTCAGCACTCTACGACAGATCGACTACTCAAGGGCGTCAACAACTCACCTTCATCCACTGCTCGGCCTAGCGCATCGCTTCTAAGTGACGAGCTACCACCGCCGGGTCGACATGGTCATCTGCCAGCAGCTCAACACCACCACGACTACTCGTGGCGGCCTTGAACATTGGCGCCGAGCGGATTGGCTCCACGTCCTGAATCTCCAGCGAGCGGACGACTACTTCTAGAGTCGATCCTGGCAGTACGTCGTCGCGTTCTTCTCCGGCCATCGCGGGGGCTTCTCCACTGGCTACCTCCATCAGCTCGGGGGCTTCTCCGGCGGCTCCTTGGCTCTCCGGTGCCTGGCCTTCAACGGGCACCGCATCAGGAATAGCGCTTCCCTCGGCTTCGGCCCCTGTCATCAGAAGACAACTGGATTAGTCACCCTTTGCGGCTACGACTACTTCTGGAGTATACCTGCACTCACGTGGTGTACTTACCTTCTACAACGCTGGCCTCTGGCAATGTTGCCTCCACGGCCGGCACCTCGGACTCTGCTTGAGGGGCGGGAGCGGCCTCCTCAGCGGTTGGCACGGATTCTTCTTCAGCCAATGCCGCACTGGGTTCATCTTCATCCCAGGTCAAGTCCGTGGATTTCCTGCAGAGTACACAACTGGTTGTCAACCAAGTACGAATACCAAACTGAATGTACTACTCAGGAAAGATCTTCACTTACAGGCTCGACCGGACTACTGTCACGGTCGGGGCACCGAGGATGCTGGTGATGTCGACCAGTCCAGCCTCAGCAGGCGCCTCCTCTTGGGCCTCAGTAGCCGTTGGCTCTTCTGCTACAGCCACGATCGGTTAACTACTCCTCGCAGCAACTGGGGGCTGGCGCGTCAGTTGCGCCACAAGTTCTTCTACGGTGGGGGCTGGGCTGCGGCTGGCCCCAGCCGGCTCTCCCACCGTGTCCCAGTCACCTTCATCCCCTTGTTCTACGGGGTCGGAAGGTGGAATCTCCTACAAGCAACGAAGTTTCATTGTCAGTACACACAACATCGAGACACAAGTACTCGACTACTCTACTCAAGGAAGCTTACCTCTTGGGACGTGATCTCCGTGACCTTAAGCTTCTTGGCCACGCGCTTGCGGGCCACGTTGCGCGGCTTCTTTGGAGGCGCAGGCAAACTAGCCTCCAGGCTAGTTGGTGGATCCTGAACGAGAGGGACGTTGGGCAGTCCAGGGCGGCTGAATCTTGACCGCAGTTGGAACCGCTCTTGCAGCATCTCCTCATCATCTTCGTCCGATGTGTCTTCAACGACTACTGTGTTGTCTCCTTCACCGACTTCGCGACGCTCCTTGGCCTTGCCCTTCCCCTCATCTGGGATCTCGACAAGTTGAGGAGGCGATGCCGGCTCGAAGACAAACTTCACTATGTCATCCTGCAAGAGGCACATTGCGTCAGCACGACTACTATTACATAATCAGTACTCGACACTAAGTACGGCTGCTGACCTCATTCGGTGGACGTGCGGTGGAGTACTCGGGCACGGGGCATGGCGTGTATGCTAGCATGTCCTTGAAGATTCTCCCCAGCCTGTCGACGATGGCGTTGTCGTCGATCTCATCACCGGGCATCCGTGACGTGTCGTCGTCGCCGGTGTACTGGTAGCCTAGGGTGTTGCGAGCCATCAGCGGCTACACTCTTCTCTTCATGAAGCTGAAGGCCACATGCTCGGCCTTCAGCCCAACTTCTCTCAAAGCCTTTATCTTCTCTAGCAGCTTGGGTAGCTGGATACCCTCCTGCATCGTCGGCTCGGAGTTGAACCAGGGCCGGTGCTTCGGCTGCTTCCCGCTAGGCTTCGGCTGCTCCGGGTGGTGGTTGGTGATGTAGAACCACTTTGACTTCCAATATTGGTTGTAGCCGATCAGCTTGTACACGAGGTACTGCTCTGCGGCATCCTCGCGCATCTGGATGCCTTCTCCCCCCACTATCGGGGATTGTTGGCACTAGGTTGGGGCTTCACTCGGAAAAACTTCCGGAAGAGTACCCAGTGGGGTTTGATCCCCAAGAAGACTTCACAGAAGTGGATGAAGAAAGAGGTGTGGAAGATACCGTTGGGGTTGAGGTTGAGGTACTCGATGCCGTAGTACTCCCAGAGCCCCTTGAAGAAATCGCTTGCGGGCGGAGACAACCCTCGCTCCGCGAACCGCGTGGACATGGGAATCTCATCTGGATTCTTCTCC
Organism: Cenchrus americanus; assembly: GCA_947561735.1. NCBI lineage: Eukaryota > Viridiplantae > Streptophyta > Magnoliopsida > Poales > Poaceae > Cenchrus > Cenchrus americanus. The sequence goes on from OX387242.1 coordinate 190,836,599, forward strand.
ATGGGATACGGATCTCCCGCGGCGGCACACCACATGTCGACTTCCTTCTCCCGAAGAAACCCACTATTGAGGAGTGCCAGCAGATCCTCGGTCTTCGCTTTTGATTTTTTCCACTGCTGGTTGGGATTTGGCCGCGGCGGAGACACCGGCGGCGATGTCCCTGCGGTGGATCCGGCAGCTTCCTCGCGGGACCTTTTCTTCGCACCGCCAGTCTTCATGCTCTTCGAGGGCGAGGGCTTCATTCTCTAAGTGCACAGGGTCTTCACTCGCATTTGCTCGGGGGCTACTGTGGTGGCTACCGGCGGTGGTGCACTTGGACCTGCGATTTACACTGAAGCGGCAGAATGCACAGGCGATGGTTTCTAAACGAGATTTGCTCTGAACGGCTGCAAGTGCAGGGTGTGAAAACCCTAAGGGTTTCCGCTTCTATTTACAAGTCAACGGGCGGTCCTCAACGGCCAGACGGATAAGTCTCCAGGCGGCTGACTCAGTGGCTGCACCTGACCCTTCAACTTCTAGTAGTCGATGTGCCTCATCTTGGGGGCTCGGCTACATCTAACCAATTCCCTGAGAAGCGACAAGATTCAAGAGCAACTCAGGACACATTCTACATACAAGAGGACCCTTCAATTCAAGAGGAAGTACTCGACTCAAGGCTCGGGGGCTCCGTTCCACGTGTCCTTCGGTTTTTTCTCCGGATTTTGCGGGATAATCTTGCCAGAACTTCAGATGGACCCTCAGCCCGAGTCTACAACTGAACCTAAGGCTCGGGGCTACTCCATATAGAGTGTGATTTTGCAATCGCACTTCAATATCAGCTTCGGCTTTAAGACAACAAGGGTATTGTTGAGGACCTTCAAGAGTAGCAATCGAGGACGCTTGGGACTACTCAAGAAGACTTCAGGATTACTCAAATATCAGCTGGAGTACCTTCCAGCCTCGGGATGCTTCAAATATTCTTGAGGACTTTTGGCTTGTAGTACTCAGGGATGCTTGAGGACTACTCGTCAAGGCCGTCAAGACTACTCGAAGCTATCCTGCTCGACTACAATGTACTCGGGGGCTTGTCATATGGACCTCCCTGGGCCCACTACCTCGGTGGGTACCAGGACCGACTACTCGATGGGCCCCTGGGACTACGCGACTTGTGCCGCACGGTACCTGTTGGCATGAGGCGAAAGGACTACGGCGGAGAAGTACTCGGATAGGAAGCTGTACATGTCCCAGACCGCACAAAGGACTCCTAGACGTACTCGACTAGTACTCTCTCCCTAAACCGACTTGTGACCCTGCCTCCCAGACTATATAAGGCGAGGCAGAGACCTCTCTCTCTCATGACATCACGAGAATGCGCATCATCTTGTAATCTCACCCAATCATTCCAGAGCTACGCAGTATACAGGATGTAGGGTATTACGCTCCTCACGGCCCGAACCTGTCTAAATTGTGTGCCACGTGTCTCTTCCTTTGAGTTACCGATCTCGACGAGGCCACATTCATCTACCTCGGGTACTCCCCTTGGTAGGTTGCCGGTCTAATACATCGACAGGGGTGGCAACCCTAAGAGTAGTAGCGCAAAGTTCCCGCACTGTCTCGTTTAGGTACTTGGCTTATCGTATCCATTTTCGACAAGTGCTCAGTACTTTCAAACACTTAACCAATGAAGCCATTGGACTGGAGCCTAAATCCCATGCTCTTACCCATTGAGCAATCCATTTATCAATATGGTGATTCTGAAAAGGAGACCCTGTTCTCGCGAGTGACGAACATCACTCGACTTGTACCAGATCCTTAGAGAATATCAACTAGCGACCTAACTTGCTAGTAAAAGATCATAGGTACTTATGGACCATGCAACTAGGGTTTCAAATCAACTCCTGAACGTAAATGCACATAGGATAACAATAAAATTCCAAAGGTTTATATAAACACTTAGGTTAATGAATAAATCGGGGCTTGCCTTCGTCAGCACAAGCAGACACACAAACTTAAGAGTGCAATTAATTTAATCTAATTAACAAAATAGTAGCAAACAACCACAAGGATCACATGGTTGGCCATATTCACCTTAACAAAAGCATTTAACTCGTTCCTTTTAAAGACAATCAGAAAGGATTATTTAAACTTTCTTTTATGGTGATTGTGTACACATCTAAAAGAAATAATTAATTTAAATGCAAAACAGCAAGCAAAAGTGCTCTCATGACACACATTACTCTCCTAATTCATTTATATAGCTCAAGCACAAAAAGAATGCTTTTCCTTATTTTTTCCTCACTACATTAATCTAGTTTCCCTACCTTTAAAACAACCAACAAGCCTCAAATTTAGCCAAACAGTGCCCACTGGTCCTACTGACCAGTGAACTCTTATGTGGACAGCAAGCAACAAGTTTGAGCCACTGAATTAGATAGACAAAAATAAAGGCATGTCTAGCTTGCAATAAAAGGATTACAGCATATAAAAATAAATATAACAGTACTGGAGCCAAACTTCCTCCTACACAAGCTTTGGTCTAAAACAGGCCTAAGAGCTAATAAACACACCTAGGACTAATATAGATCTTGATCAACACAATTATGCTATATAACAATTATAAATCAGGAATAAATACTTCTAGCAGCCCAAAAATCATGATTAATTCAGTAAAGGTACATCTAGGCATAATATGACTATTCCCAGAAGTATAGCTCAAAAACATATTAACTTTTTTGCTACAAATCATATAAGCAGGAAAAGGATAAATACAAGATAAATCATAACACAAGATTCCCTTAGTAACTTTGTGCAAATTTTGGCACAAGACATACACATTATAGTACCCACAACATATCCAAAATCCAGCTCAAGATCATGTATGGATTTGTCTACACAATAGATCAAGGATAAAGCATTTTCTATTTTTCATGCAAAAATTAGAGCTCAAAAGTACATACATGCTGACAGAAATTGTAGTCCTAGTCACACTGAACACAACAAAATTGGATTTGCAATTTTTGGAATTTTCTATGATATGATATTGAATTTACAGGTCACTGGATCAAAGAGTAAAACTGGAAGAATCTTCTTATGCCCAGGTCCCTGAAACTTTTAAAACTTCACAAACCAGCCCTCGACTTTTGCACACAGGCCCTCGGGGAAAGATCCCCTTCACAACCTTACCCTCCCGCGGTGGGGCAAGCTCGCCGGCGGTGAGGTAGGGCCGGAGGAGGCAAACAAGTGAGGGGGATGGGCGATTGGACTCACTTGTGGCCTACTCGCGGTGGTGGCTCGAGCGGAGAGGGGTCCGGCGATGGCCGCCGGTGAGGCAGTGGCAGCACGACCACCGCGGCTCGGGTTTCAGGGAAATGCCGGCGATGCTAGGCCATCATGTGCGATTGGAGGCTCACGTGTGGGCTAGGGAAGAGCTTAGGGTCACGGGTTGGTCATGGGCGCAAGCGAGAGTGCGAGTTCGTTGGCGACGCAAATGGCGGGCGGTGGCAGACGGCTTCGGCGCACGAGGAAAAAGAAGCAGGGGGGTTATTGCCCCGGGGCGTGTAGAGGCGGTTGCTCGGTAGCTTTGTGGCCTACAGTGGCGATGGCATGGCGCGGAGGCGGTTGGCGTCGTGCAGCACACCGACGGCCAATGGAGGATGGCGGTTCGCCCGCCGGCATGTGCGCGCGGCCCGGTACGGCGAGCCCTATATGCACGGTGGCGGCAGCGCGGGCCCGGGTACGGCGAGCCGACGTGGCGGGCGTGCAGCGATGTCATGCGCAGGAGCGCCGGGCTGCCTATATAGTTTCACTTAGCCCATTTCCAACTAAGTTTTCTTTAATATTTCAAATAGAAGTGCTCCAAACTTTGAATACCAAAGTTATCAAGCAAGTTACCCTCTACAATAATGCCAAAGGCTCTAGGGTTTTTACTCACTGGTTTGGACACAAATTGCAGGAAAGTCACGCAAAAACTCAGCACCGGTGAATAGTAACCCAACGCATTGTTTTGCATTTTTCACCACCTTCCACTCCAAACTAGCAATGCCATTCTTCATGAAAGTTGCGTGCCTTTAAAAACTGCACATTTTTTTCTTTTTGGGTGGTTTTGAAGTGTTTAGAGAGATTTTGGAGAATGTGCCAAAGTTCTAGAATGACAGGAAGGGGGAAAAGGGGAACTAGGGTTTTAAGCAAGGGGTTTGACCATGGGTTGACTTGGGGTATCCAAGGGTGGTTAGAGAAGTAGTTAAGAGGGTCATTAGCACAATTCACCATTGAGCAAAAGCACGGGGTGTTACAGCCTACCCCCCCTTATCCGGAATCTCGTCCCGATATTTGAAGTCAAGAGACAAGCGGGGAGAGTTCACTTACGAGTCTAACTCGGAAGAAAGTCTGGATACTTGGTGTTTAGGAAGTGCTCGGTCTCCCACGTAGCTTCTTCTTCGGTGTGGTGACTCCATTGTATCTTGTACACCTTCACCCTTTGTCTCCTAGTTTGCCTTTTTTTGTTTATCCAATATTCTCATTGGATACTCTGCTAGTGATAGATCTGGTTCTATTTCGGCATTAGTGTCCTCCATTATTTGTGCTTCCGGAATCTGCTCACACTTCTTCAATTGTGAGACTTGAAACACATCATGTACTGCGGACAGTCGGTCTCGAAGTTGAATATGGTAGGCAACCGTACCAAACTTCTCGGTGACTTCATAATGGCCAATATAGCGTGAGGCTAATTTTCCTTTCACTCCAAAGCGTTGCACACTGTTAACACGAAAAAATGGTACAGGAGAAGTGCTGAGTTGTGGGCTGAGCTTGGTGATAAATACCATTCGGCTTGGAAAAATCTCCTCAAAGGAATCGGTAAAGGACGCTTGCGGTCGGCAGTGCCCCATCGTTCGACAAAAGGGCTGTTTGCGCTGTTAAAAGGGGGAGTTTTCGAGAATGCATGGTGACGTGGCCCGATGCAAGGAAAGAATGACTTGATGGCGTATATGAGATGGACATTGGCGTCGGAGCATTAATTTAGACATTTAATGTTGTGATCGTAGTCGACCAGGAGTCGTGTTAGGACAAGGGTATAAATACAAGCCCTTGATGTATGTAGTGGGTATTGAACAATTTCACAACAAACCGGCTTTACGCCAAATTCTCGAGTCCTTTAGTCGTGTCGTCGAGTTCTTCGAGGGGAATCATCGATCCGTGGACCTCCGTAAGTACCGGCAACCTTGTATCTGTCTAGTATCATGCGGTGGATTTAGACCGTGATGCAAGTAGTCTTGTTACCTTGCTTAATATCATGCAGTAGATTTAAGCTTGGTCCAAGAGAGTTTCTTGTTAGGTCATGAGCCATGCGGTGGGCTAAGATCTAGCTTGGAGCTAGTTATCGGCTCTATTAGATCTGGCAAGATCTAATAGATTCATTAAGTTACCATATGTTGCTTTGAGTTTTTACTTTATGTTTAAATTCATGTAACACTCTTTTGCCCAATTTAAATTGGTTTGAATCAGCTTTATCTTGTTTGGTGATCCTTATGTAATATGTTAATATCTTTGGTTTAATACAGCACGTGGATCACGTGTTCTTTGATAGCCGAAGCCAGATCAATCTAAGTTGTCACGTGTTGCAGGTTGAAGCTTGTTAATCTTGTGTAAATATTGAAAGAACTGGGTATCATGCGGTAGATGCAGGTTTTTCGGTTGTTTTAGAGCAAATCATCCGGTGGATTAGATTTCGATTCAATCTGATAGGTTTATCATCTTTAGCAATGTTTGTTCCTTCTCCACGGAACCCGATTCGGCTGTACAGCTGTATTCAGTTGTGCTTCCATGAGTAAAATGTGCTTATAAGTTTTGTTTTAAATAATGCATGCTTTTAGCCTTCCATATTTAGGTTGTATCATGCGGTGGATTAATCTCTTTGTGGTTGGTGGTGTGGTTTCAAACAAGTCGTATCATGCGGTCGATTAATTTGCTTGTTATCATACTTGACGGGTTTGAAAGTACCTATGCGGTAGACTAGTGCTTTTGGCATATGCATACTTGTTTACTTCATATTTATGATCATGCTTTTACTTTATTTATTTTATTTGTTGTTTATCATCAAAAATCGGTCATGATCATGCATGGTTGGTGGTGTGATTTCAAACAAGTTGTATCATGCGGTGGATTAACTCGTTTCACTTCATGCTTGACGGGTTTTAAAGTACCTAGACATAGGGGGTGTTTGAATCCATGAGCTATTTTTTAGCCCACCCCTTTTAGCCTAAATAGCTCAAATAGCAACCAAACAGGTGGGCTATTTTAGGGCTATTTGCAACTAGCTCACCCAAAAAAATTATCCCAAAAATACATGCTAATTGGGCTATTTTTTCTAAGGGTAAGGGAGAGAGAGGGGTAAGAGAGAGAGGGGGGAAGGTCAAATAGCTCAAATAGCCCTTGGATCCAAACAACTCAAGGGCTATTTTATTAGAGAGCTATTTTCTTAGGCTAAACTTTAGCCCTCAAAATAGCTCTAGGCTATTTCTCCAAACACGCCCATAGACTAGTGTTTTTGGCCTATGCATGCTTGTTCATTTCATATTTATGATCATGCTTTATTTTATTTATTTTATTTGTTGTTTACTATCAAAGTCGGTCATGATCATGTACGAGCAACGTTATTTAAACAAAGACCGATCTTTTGTCATGCTTACGTCATCAATTCGGCTATATCCTGTTTTATGTTTTAAAGCTCCCAAATGATGTTTAAACTGCTGGCAGATAGCTTGTTGTAGCTATATCTCATTTTAATTGGCTTTTAGCCGTAAATACGGAATTGTCTGGTACCACCCGGCAAGTTCCATGTTTTATCTAATTATTTTTATTCCTTTGTCAGTTTCAGGAAAATTGACTGGCACGCTTTCAGGATTCATCACGCGTGTTAAGTCAGCTCCTTTCGGCTTGCTGTGTGCTTGGCGTGAGGTGCCGATTTTGCGTCAACACACTTTTTGGCACGCCCGGTGGGACACATCTAGTTGAATCAAGATGCCTGAAATTGGCGACATTATGGACGTTACCATTAATGACCTGTCTCCAAAACAACAAGCGCAGCTGAAAGATGCCATTGACCAATTCCAGCAGAAGTGCTTGATGTCATTTAGCAAGAACAGAAGTGGTGTCCCGTACCTTAAATCTGACATGCCCAGGGTTCTGTTGCAAGGGGAACCTGATTCCACATCTGCTCAATAGAAACAAGAGGCTCTGAATGCTTTTTGGGAGACTATAGAATTTGTGATGGTTAAGCATCATACTGCTTTCTTGAACATGTTCAAGCAGATGATGATCGGCGTATTTGGCACAGGCATGGAGAGGATGCTTGGTCGAGTATCCCCTCATACATCTTCTACAGAGGTTGGAGAGACCAGTTCTGCTCAACCACCACTGCAAGGCCAACTGATCCAGCCTCCTTCACAAAGCATTGGGAGTCAGCCAGTCCAGCCACCTCTACAAAACAATGGAGGTCAACCAGTTCAACTGCCGAACCCGTATCAAGCGATGCCCAATAGGCCTACATATGGGGACCTAGCGTTCGGTTCATCTGGGATGCCACCTAACTCTACTTACAAGATAGCCCCGGCCAATAACAGGTTGCAGAAGAATATGTATGGTGGGGGATATTCATAGGTTATGGATTATGGCGCTATAGATGCTTTCCCAAATCCTGGGTATGGAACAGCTGCGGGAATGCAAGAAGATGATATCCTGGTGCAGAAAATGGCCGATGTTATGCAAAATCAAAACTTCCTTAAGCCTAAAATGCAAGGACCGGCTTATACACGTCCTTTCCCAGAGTGGTACTATAGGGTGATCTTGCCGCCAAGAGTGAAGCCTCCTACAGAGTTCACAAAGTTCTCTGGGCAGGACGATACAAGCACTGTAGAGCATATTGCCCGATATTTAATGCAGCTTGGGGAAGCTTCGGCCGATGAGGCATTCAGGGTCAGATATTTTCCTTTATCATTAACAGGCCCCGCATTTCAATGGTTCACTTCTTTGCCTCCTCAGTCAATCGACACATGGAAAGATTTGAAACAAAAGTTCCATGCCCATTACTTTAGTGGTAGCACTGAGAAGAAGCTTATTGATCTGGCTATCTTAAAACAGAGTCATAATGAAACGCCTCTAGAATTTCTCAGAAGATTCAGAGAGGTCAAGGGCTGACATGGCTGTCGAGGGGATGTTACCAGCTATTCGGGAGAAGCTGTTTGGCATGGAGTTTGACAACCTTGGTCAGCTGTCCCAGAGGCTGTCATTGATGAGCAATCAAGCTTATGGGTTCAAGAAGGATTCCAGATTTGCCAAGCATCACGATATAGCTGATATTTACGACCAGTTCCTCAAAAATGCAGATCAAGTGGAGGAATTTGATGATGACGAGGAAGTGGCCGCGGCTAAAATTGTGTGGGGCAAAGAGCCTTTAACTGTGAACCAGCGGTGGATAAAGCAAACCAAGGGCACGTATGACTTTGATGTCACCAAGGCTGACAAGCTCTTTGAGTTCTTGGTGAAGGAAGGCCGAATCAAGTTGCCTGAGGGGCATTCTATGCTTCGGCCCGATGGAGTTAAAGAGAAACATTACTGTGGTTTTCATGATAGAAACTCTCACTCCATTAATGATTGCAGGGTCTTCAGGATGAGGATCCAAAAGGCTATCCAGGAAGGGCATTTGAAATTTGATAACAAGATGAAACTGGATGGCCACCCTTTCCCTCAAAACATGGTTGGCTTTTCGGTCAATATGGTAACTTTCGAGGAGAAGGGGAAGGTGAAGGACCTGACTTCGGCTAGAGCAAAACAAAATGGATCGGTGGATCCTACACGACAAGTGATAGTGGAGCAAGTCCACCAAGAAGCTCCTCGCGTCCTTAAGAGCCAGATTGAAGTTGGGGAATCATCCAGGTCCAAGCCCAGGGTTACCACATGCATTCTCCTTAACAAGTGGCAGCGTCGGCAGGAAAGGGAACGTTACCAGAAGCAAAAATATGAAGAGGAGAAGCGGAGATTTGAAGAAGAAGCGCACAGAAGAGAACTAGAAGAGCATGCACGGGAACAGAAGTGTGCACATTGGGGATGCGCATTCCTCAGGCATTGGTGGAACGAGGGCTTGAAACTCCCCACATTGAAGAATTGTCCTAAATGCAGTAATAAGTACACTGAATATAGGCAAAAAGCTGTCAATCGCCAATCCGTCCATGAGAGAATAGGAAGGATATATCCCAATGACGGTCGGCGTCAAAAAATAAATGAGGTCAATGGTCACCCAAGGAAAAGACAAGCTGATCAAAAGTGGGTTGATCAAGAAGAACAGGAACGCAAGTACATCTGGCAAGAAGGACAGTGGTGCCCGCCTGGCTTGAGGAGAAGCCAAAAGAGAAGGGTTCAACGCTTGAGGAACCAAGAATTGAAGCAGTCGGGAATCAAGAGAAAGCAAGTGTGGCGCCGAAAAGACAAGCCTGAAGGATCGGGTCGTTCGGCTCCAGCATGCATGGTATACTTTCTGCCGAATGAGTTCATGGCTCCCGCTAACCAAGTTGTGCAGGAGGAAACATCTCCAGATATCAATGAGGAAGAGCAACATGGGGTATTAATAGCGCAACTGGTGTTGGCTTAGCAGGCTACCTTTGATAAGCCGGTTAGGAATCGACACATGAGGCCGCTGTACTTAAAGGGATATGTCAATGGCAAGCCATTAACCAAGATGTTTGTTGATGGTGGGGCTGCAGTCAATGTAATGCCATACACCACATTCAGGAAGCTTGGCATGGGCCCCGAAGACTTAACACCAACAAGCATAATTCTGAATGATTTTGCTGAAAATCCTTCAGATACCAAGGGCTGCGTGCACGTGGACTTGATGCTCGGGTCCAAAACTTTGCTCACAACCTTCTTTGTCATTGAGGGCAAGGGAGCTTACAGCTTGCTGCTTGGACGGGACTGGATCCATGCCAACTGCTGCATCCCATCTACCATGCATCAACAGCTTGTTCAGTGGGTAGATGATGACATTGAAGTAGTCCAAGCAGATGATTCAGTGAGCGCAGCTAATGTCGAACCAGCCTTCTGGGAGTATCAAGGCATTGATTGCTTCTCAGGAATGGACTAGGGAGAAGGTCCTGTTGAACTAGTCAGCAGTGATCAGCAGCCGATTCAAGCAGTCGGCTCTTATAGTAATTTTTAAATGGATAATCCAGTAGATGGAACTGATGTAAAGTTAGGGCGTGGATTCAGGTCGGCTGATAAGTTAGAAGAAATCGATATTGGGATGGTGATAAGCCAAGGCCGACATTTATCAGTGCTAACTTAGAGTCAAGTTTCAGAAAAGAATTAATCAAGTTATTAAAGGAATATAAAGATTGCTTCGCTTGGGATTATTCGGAGATGCCTGGTTTGGATCGTTCTATTATTGAGCATCGGTTGCCCATCAAGCCTGGTTTTAAACTATATAAGCAGTCTCCCCGAAAAATCTACAAGGATGAAGTATTGGCCGACGTTAAATAGGAAATTGAAAGATTACTTTATGCAAATTTCATTCGGCCGTGCAGATATGCGGAGTGGATCTCAAACATCGTCCCTGTTTACAAGAAAAATGGGAAGATGAGGTTTGCATAGACTTCAGAGATTTGAACAGAGCCACTCCTATGGATGGATACCCAATGCCTATTGCTGATCTATTGGTTGATGCTGCTGCTGGACATAAAGTTATCAGTTTTATGGATGGTAATGCAGGGTACAATCAAATATTTATGGCAATAGAAAACATATCAAAGACAGCCTTCAGATGTCCTGGACATATAGGCTTATTTGATTGGATAGTCTTGACATTTGGGTTGAAAAATCCCAGTGCGACTTATCAACGGGCCATGAATTATATCTTTCATGAGTTGATCGGCAAAATTGTTGAAATTTATATTGATGATGTCGTGATCAAATCTTTGAATCATGATTCACACTTGAAGGATGTAAAGAGGACTCTGGAGTGCACCCGAAAGCATGGGTTGAAGATGAATCCAAACAAGTGTGCCTTTGGAGTGTCAGCTAGAGAATTCTTGGGATTTCTGGTACATGAAGGAGGGATTGAAGTTGGCAAGAAAAGCATGAAAGCTATCGAAGAAGATCAATTTTGCGAGAAGGTTCATTTCAAAATTGTCACAAAAGGTCTTGCCTTTTTCTCTGCTGTTGAAGCTCAAGAAGGACCAAAAATTTGTATGGGGTGACGAACAACAAAAGGCTTTTGATGAGATCAAGCGGTACATGAAGGAACCACCAGTGTTGGTGCCTCCTCAGTTGAGCAAGCCTTTTAAGTTGTACGTGGCAGCCGATACCCAAACTATTGGATCAGCCCTTATACAAGAATTTGAAGGAAAGGAGCGGATAGTAGCATACCTTAGCCGAAAATTACTTGATTCAAAAACCAGGTATTCAGCTGCGGAGACGCTATGTTTGTGTGTTTATTACTCGTGTACAAAGTTTCAGCACTACTTGCTGAATGCCGAATGCATTGTATATTCCAAGTTTGATCTAATAAAACACATGTTATCTATGCCAATTTGGAATGGAAGGATTGGAAAATGGATGAGTTTGAGCTGAAGTTCGAATCGACAAAGGCTATTAAAGGTCAGGTTATTGCCGATTTTATTACTAGGCATCGTGATCCATCAATTGATTTGCTTGAAATTACCCTTTGGGCTTTGTTCTTTGATGGATCCTCATGTGGTAAAGGTGGGGAGTAGGGATTTTATTGATTTCACCCAGAGGTGAGATGTTTGAGTTTGCTATCCCTATTCAGCCTACTGTCACAAACAACCAAGCTGAGTACGAGGCACTACTTAGAGGGCTTCAATATTTGAAAGAAGTCGGGGTTGTTTCAGTTGAAATTTATGGAGATTCAGAGTTGGTTATAAAACAATTGAACGGCCAATATGAATGTTGAAGTTATATCCTGAGGAATTACTACGAAGAATGCAGGGAAATCTTGAAGAGTTTTTGGTTAGTAATTCTGCAGCATATTCCTAGAGAACACAATGAAGAGGCAAACAGGTTGGCTCAAAGTGCTTCAGGTTATAGAGAGAATCAAGAAGCGTTTGCCATGGAGGTATGTGCTTTCGGGAGTGATCTTGCAGAGGATAATTGGAGAAAAGAAATCGTTGATTATCTAGAAAATCCATCCCGAAAGGTTTCTAGGAAGCTGAGGTATAAAGCTATAAAATTTGTTCTTTTGGATGGACATTTATTTTGCAAATCATTAGATGGGGTGTTGCTATAATGCCTGGGTCCAGAAGAAGCAAAGAAAATGATGAGCGAGGTGCATGATGGGCTGTGTGGAGCGCATCAATCGGCCTATCGTATAGAATGGGTTATCAGACACACTGGATGTTTTTGGCCAACAATGCTGGAGGATTGCTATGAGTATTACAAGGGATGTCAAGATTGTTAGAAGTTTGGAAATATTCAAAGGGTTCCTGCGTCAGCACTGAATCCAATTATCAAGCCATGGCCATTCAGAGGATGGGGTATAGATTTGATTGGCCAAATAAACCATCCATCTAGCAAGGGACATAAATTTGTGCTGTTGGCAACAGATTACTTCACCAAATGGGTTGAGGCAAATCCACTGAAGAAAGTAACATCAGAAAACATGATCGAATTTGTTGAAGAACACATCATTTACAGGTTTGGGATTCCTCAAACAATTACAACTGATCAAGGAGCCCAGTTTGTATCTTTGGAGTTCAGGGAGTTTGCCGAAAGCATGGGAATCAAATTGTTTAATTCTTCTCCATATTATGTCCAAGCTAATGGTCAAGTGGAGGCTTCTAACAAGATCATGATCAAGCTTATACAAAAGAAGATTGACCAGAAGCCAAAGAGGTGGCATTCGGTACTCAATGAAGCTTTATGGGCTTACCGAATGGCTCCCCATGGAGCTACGAAAACTTCTGCTTATGAGTTGGTTTATGGGCATCATGCTGTTTTGCCCAGGGAGATACAGTCAGATTCTAGGAGAGTGTTTTTGCAAAAGGATTTATGCTCCAAAGATTATAGTGGCTTAATGATGGACGAGTTAGAAGATTTGCATATGATTCGTCTTAAAGCCCTAGAAAATATTGAAAAGAACAAAATGCGAGTTGCTAAATATTACAACAAGAAAGTAAAGGTCTACCAATTTGCAGAAGGAGATTTTGTTTAGAAGGCGTTATTGCCGATCAGGACTAAGTACAGTGCGTTCGTCAAATGGTCCCCGAATTGGGAAGGCCCTTTTCGGGTAGTCAGATGTGTACCTGGCAATGCTTACATATTGAAAACTTTGCTAGGAGAAGAATTTACTGCTGCTATAAATGGAAGATATTTGAAGAAATATTATCCTAGCATTGAAATTGATCGTTGAGTACAAACAACAGGGTTGCAGATATCTGGTACATAGAGACAACCGATATTCAAGGAAGGAGCCGCCTTTAGAACAAAAAATCCTGATGGGAAATGGCCAATACTCATGTGTATTGCCCTTAGCACAAAGATACATAACATTACAGATGTTTCTTGCAGGCTTTTATTTGACAATCCAGCTACTCAAGATTACAAGGGGGTGGGAAGCAGAAGGCCTGGAGGAGGAAGCGAAAGTATGCTTCCTCAGCTCCTCCCTCTTCAACTGTTCCAGGACCACCGTAACAGCAACCTGGAAGCTTCGGGGATTGCCATGACTTGCAGCTTCCATTAGGCTGTCCCAAGAAGCCTTCAAGTTACTGTACCCATCAGAGAAGTCTGAAAAAGGGAACAGTTGTCAAGTGAAGGTTTGAGATTTAGTACGGGAGTCAATTAAAGACGATGGTCTTACCCCCAACCAACGCCCCAAGCTCATGCGGCGTTCGCGTTCGGCATTGCAACGGGCAGTGATGTCCCGCAAGTTGTGCTCTAGATGCCGGATGCGGTGGCGCAGCTGGTGGTTGATCCTCTGTTCCAACATAGTGTCCTCTTCTTCAGAGGAGGAGTCAGAGAGGATGTACTCGGGGACCTCTTCAGTTCCAAAGATTTCTTCAGGAAGCAAGTCGAGGCTGAAAGAACAAAGAGAGGTAAACCGTGAGATTGCAAACAAGAGCAAGAAACAGATTGAAAGAAAACTCACTCTTGAATGGTACACTTCATTGGTGGAGTGCTATCCTCCTTGATGGGTTGCTTTCCCTTGTCCGCCATGGCCTTGGGGTTTTCTCCTCTGGAGCAGTGGGGAGAAGATGTGAAGTGATGGAAGAGTATGCAAGAGGATTTGCAGGGCACCCAGGGGGGCTATTTTATTGATTGTGAGAGCGCATTGGGAGTGATGACTGGTTGGCGTGCGTTATTGGAATACCAAGCAGCAGGGTTTTCTTCTCGAATGCGAAGGGTTTTCGTTGAACAGTCTTTATGATTCCCGAATTGAGGATTTTCTGCGGATTTTGCGCGAAGGGGCAGTTGTTTTCGCGTATTCGGCTCAAGTAAAGCTCCCGAATTCGTTTGAGAACAGTGAAGTTCGCATCTACAAGCAGGAGGGGATCATCACAATACAAGCATGGAAATTAAAATTCTTTATTTGTTGCCGAAAATAAAGCATGCCCTAGTACAATCTAATCGAAAAGCCTATTTAGCACAGACTGGGGATGGGTGAGTTCGGCAATGGCATCGTCGTGGCCATCGAGGTGCTCCAAGATGACTTCGATCTCGTCGATGTCTTCTGGTGCGCCGCCCTGGAAGCCGCACGGCTGGATGGACTAGTCGACGCTGGTGTGCGTCGCCATGGCGGCCAAGCCCAGGGTAGTGCTGAGGCGGATGCCATGAACAACCTCTTCATCCACGCGGTTTTCCACCGCGGCGAGCCGGTCCGCCAGCGTGTCTCCGGCGGTGTTCACCTTGTCAGCCAATTGCTTCACCAACATTTTCAGCTGGTCAAGCTCCGCGTCGCGGGCTACAAAGTTGCAAGACAGTGACGGTTGTTAACACCAAAATTTGGTAAGGGGCCTGACCTGTGGGTCCAACGCGGTGAGGAGTCCGCCCGGAAGAAGGAAGGTTTCTTCAGAAGAATTCGGCAAAAGAGTCCGCGGTCGACAATTTGCTTCCGTTCGGCAAGAGAACTGTTGCGCTGATTTTGCGGGATTGCGTGACGACGTGGTCCGAGTGGAAAGGGGCGAATGGATGGATAAGCGATCGCATTTAGAGATAAATTAGGTATCAAATCCATTCGAGGTCATGCTGTGACAGGGTATAAATATAGACCCTGAATGTATGTATTTTCATTCGAAAACATTCTCAATACAAACCGGCTTTACGCCAAACCCTTGAGTCCTTTGTCGTGTCGTCGAGTTCTCCGAGAGGGTTCATCGATCCGTCGACCTTCGTGAGTACCGGCAACCTTGTATCATGTCTCGTATCATGCGGTGGATTTAGGTCTGATCCAAGTAGTCTTGTTACCATGCTTAGTGTCATGCGGTAGATTCAAGCTTGGTTCAAGAGGGTTTCTTGTTAGGTCATGAGCCATGCGGTAGGCTAATATCTAGCTCGAAGCTAGTTATCGGCTCTATTGAGTTTTGGCAAGATTCAATAGATTCCTTAAGTTACCCCGTGTTGCTTTGAGTTTTTACTTTATGTTTAAATTCATGTAACACTTCTTTGCCCAATCTAGATTGGTTCGGATCGGCTTTATCTCTTTGATGATCCTTATGCGAATCGAATTCGTACCCTTGGCTTAAATAGCACATGGATCACATGCTCCCCGATAGCCGAAACCTAATCGATCTAGGTTGTCACGTGTTGCGGGTTCAAACTTGCCAAATCTTGTATAAGTCTTGAAAGAACTGGGTATCATGCGGTAGATGCAAGTTTTTGGGTTGTTTTGGAGCTAGTCATCCGGTGGATTAGATTTTCAATTCAATCTGATAGGTTTATCCTGTTTCGTAATGTTCGTTCCTTCTTCATGGACCCCGATTCGGCTGTTCAGCCGTACTAGGTTATGCTTTCATGAGTAAAACGTGTTTATAAGTCATGCTTTAAATATTGTATGCTTTTAGCTTTCCATATTTAGATTGTATCATGCGGTGGATAGATCTATTTGTGGATGGTGGTTTGATTTCAAACAAGTTGTATCATGTGGTGGATAGATTTGTTTGATATCATGCCTAACGGGTCTTAAAGTATCTAGACATGCGGTAGACTAGTGCTTTGGGCCTATGCACACTTGTTTATTACATATTTATGATCATGCTTTTACCTCATTTATCGTTAAATGCTATTTACCGTGAGGATCGGTCATGGCTTTGCGCACGTGCGTCTTTATCCAGATAAAGACCGATTTATCGTCACGCTTACATCATCTATTCGGCTATGTTACCTTTTGCACATTGAAGTTCCCGAATGGTTTCTAGTTTGCTGGCGGATAGCTCTCTATAGCTATATGTCATCTCCCTTGGCTTTCTAGCCGTAAATATGGAACTGTCTGGTACCACCCGGCAAGTTCCAAGCTTTGGAATTTAACTACTTTGTCTTTTGTTAATTTTCAGGAAAAATTGACTGGCGCGTCTTGGAATCTTTGCGCGTGTGAAGCTAGTTTTTTTCGGCTTGCTGTGTGCTTGGCGTGAGGTGCAGGTTTTACGTCAACGCACTTTTTGGCACGTCCGGTGGGACAAATTGCCGAAAATCAAGATGCCCGACATCAGTGACATTATGGATGTCAACATCGAGGATCTCTCTCCGGAGCAGTTGCAGCAGCTGGAGGATGCTACCGATCAGTTCCAACAAAAATGCTTGCTGTCATTTAAGAAGAACAGGAGTGGCATCCCATACCTCAAAAATGAGATGCCCAGGGTTCTATTGCCAGGAGAGAGTGACGCTACAACTCTGCAAGAGAGGGAGGAATGCATGCAAGCGTTTCGAGACGCCGCGGACGACGTGCTAAGTAGGCATCACAGAGCTTTCCTGGGTGTGTTCAAGCAGATGATGGTGGCTGCCTTCGGCCCGGGCATGGAGCTAATATTCAGTCGAGTACCCCTGCACGGAGGCAGCGTGGAGATTTGAGAGTCCAGTTCTCAGCCGCCATTGCAAAGCCAGCCAGTTCAGCCTCCTCCGCTGAGCGTTGGAAGCCAAGCCGTCCAGCCTCCTCCACAAGGCGCTGGAGGTCAACCGGTTCAACCCCCTCTGCAGGCCGCAGGAGGGCAGCCAGTCCAACCACCTCCACAGGGCAGTGCAAGTCAACCGATGCGACAGCCGAACCCATATCAGCCCACGTATGGGGAGCTCGCATTCGGCTCATCTGGAGCTCCACTTACTTCCGCCTACAAGATTGCCCCAGCTAGCAACAGATTGCAGAAGAATTTGTACGGTGGAGGCTACCACGAAGTGATGAACTATGGTGCCATCGATGCTCTCCCTAATCCGGGCTACGGCTCAGCTACAGGCATACAGGAGGACGATATCCTGGTTCAGAAGATGGCCGATATGATACAGAATCAATTCGGCCTCAAACCTACGCGCCTCCATTCCCGGAGTGGTATTACAAAGTGATCCTGCCGCCGAGGGTAAAACCTCCGACGGAATTTACGAAGTTTTCTGGGCAGGATGACACGAGCACGGTGGAGCACATTACTCGCTATCTGATGCAGCTGGGAGAAGCCTCGTCTGAGGAGGCATTCAGGGTCAGGTATTTCGCCATGTCAATGACGGGCCCAGTGTTCCAGTGGTTCACATCTTTGCCTCCCCAATCAGTGAGCACATGGAGGGAGTTGGAGCGAAAATTCCACGCCCACTACTTCAGCGGTAGCACGAAAAAGAAGCTCATCGACCTCGCCACCCTGAAGCAGAGACACAGTGAGACGCCCTTGGAGTTCCTCAGGAGGTTTAGTGAAATCAAAGGCATGTGTTTTTCGTTAAATCTACTAGATGATCAGTTGGCCGACATGGCCGTTGCAGGGATGTTGTTGGCCGTACGAGAAAAGCTGTTTGGTATGTTGTTTGATAACCTGGGTCAGCTGTCCCAAAAGCTGTCATTGATGAGTAACTAGGCCTACCGGTTTAAGAAAGATACCAGGTTCAGCAAACAGCACGATGTAGCTGATATCTACAATCAGTTCCTAGAGAAGGCCGATCAAATGGAGGATTCTGGCGATGATCAGGAAGTGGCCGCTGCTGAGATCATGTGGGGGAAGGAGCCGTTGACCATGAGTCAGCGCTGGATCAAGCAGACCAAAGGCACATACGACTTTGACGTCAGTAAAGCTGATAAGCTGTTTGAATTCCTGGTGAAGGAAGGCCGAATCAAATTGCCTGAAGGGCATTCGATGCTTCGGCCAGATGGAGTAAAAGACAAACGTTACTGCGGCTTCCATGACAGGAATTCTCACTCCATCAACGATTGCAGGGTCTTCAGGATGAGGATCCAGAAGGCTATCCAGGAGGGTCATCTCAAGTTCGACAACAAGATGAAACTGGATGGCCACCCTTTTCCCCAAAACATGATAAGCTTTTCTGTCAACATGGTGATTGCCGAGGAAAAGGGCAAGGTCAAGGTCTTGACTTCAGCCAGAGCAAGGCAGGATGGAGCAGTAGACCCAGAACGTCAAGTGACCTTGGAGCAGGTTCATGGTGAAGCCCCTCGCGTTCTCAAGAGCCATGTCGCGATAGGGGAGTCGTCCAGGGCCAAACCCAGGGTGACTACGCGCATCCTCCGCAACAAGTGGCAGCGCCAGCTAGAGAAGGAGCGCTACCAGAAACGAAAGCACGAGGAGGAGAGACGTAGGGCCGAAGAAGAAGCGCGCAGGAGAGATTTGGAGCAGTACACGCGCGAGCAGGAGCGCGCACATTAGGTGTGCGCATTCTTCAGGCACTGCTGGAACGAGGGGTTGAAGCTTCCTACGCGGAGAAACTGCCTTGAGTGCAGTGACAGGTACTTAGAGTATAGGCAGGAAACTGCCAATCGCTGATCCGTCCATGAAAGAATTGGAAGGATACATCCCAGTGAGGATCGGCGTCAAAAAATTGAAATCATTGATCACCCCAGGAAGAGGCAAGCTGATTTGAGATGGGCTGATCAGGAGGAAGACGAGGACGAGTACGTCTGTTAAAAGGGGCAATGGTGCCCGCCTGGTTTAAGAAAGAGTCAAAAAAGGAGGGTTCAGCGCTTGAGGAACCGCGAACTGAGGCAGGCGGGGATCCAGATGAGACAGGTGTGGCGTCCAAAGGACAAACCTGAAGGATCAAACCGTTCGGCTCCGGCATGTATGGTATATTTTCTGCCGAATGAGTTTATGGCTCCTGCTAATCAGGTTGTGCAGGAAGAAACGTCCCTGGACGATGAACAGCTTGGGGGACTGATGGTGCAGTTGGTGCTAGCTAAGCAAGCCATCTTCGACAAAACAGCCAAAAATCGACACATGAGGCCACTGTACTTGAAAGGGTATGTCAATGGCAAGCCATTGACCAAGATGTTTGTCGACGGTGGGGCGGCAGTCAATGTGATGCCATACACCACTTTCAGGAAACTTGGCATGGGTCCTGGCGACTTGACTCCTACGAGCATAATTCTGAACGATTTCGCTGGGATTCCTTCAGACACCAAGGGGTGCGTCCACGTGGATCTGATGATCGGGTCCAAGACATTGCTCACCACCTTCTTTGTCATCGAGGGCAAAGGAGCCTACAGCCTACTGCTTGGGCGGGACTGGATTCACGCCAATTGTTGTATCCCATCCACCATGCATCAGCAGCTCATTCAATGGGTGGATGACGATATTGATGTGGTCCAAACAGATGACTCAGTGAGCGTCGCAAATGTGGAACCAGCTTTCTGGGAATATCAGGGTATTGACTGTTTCTCAGGAAAAGACTGGGGAGAAGGTCTTGTTGAGCCTGTCAGCAACGATCAACAGCCGATTCAAGCAATCGGCTCTTATGGCAATTTTTAATGGATAATCCCGTCGATGGTACTGACGGCAAGTTGGGGCGAGGATTCATGTCGGCCGATAAATTGGAAGAAGTTGACATTGGAAGTGGTGACAAACCAAGGCCGACATTTATCAGCGCAAACTTGCAATCAGACTTCAGGGATGAATTGATCAAGTTGCTTAAGGAATATAAATATTGCTTCGCTAGGGATTATTCGGAGATGCCTGGACTAGACCGTTCCATTGTTGAGCATCGGTTGCCAATCAAATCTGGTTTTAAGCCATACAAGAAACCTCCCCGGAAAATCTACAAAGATGAAGTATTGTCCGATGTGAAGAAAGATGTTGAAAGATTACTTGATACAAACTTCGTTCGGCCATGCAGATATGCGGAGTGGATCTCTAATATTGTCCCTGTCTACAAGAAGAATGGAAAGATGAGGGTCTGCATAGATTTCAGGGATTTAAACAGAGCTACTCCTATGGATGGTTACCCCATGCCTGTTGCCGATTTGTTGGTTCACGCCGCTACTGGACACAAAGTTATCAGTTTCATGGATGGTAATGCGGGATACAACCAGATTTTTATGGCAATAGAAGATATATCAAAGACAGCCTTCAGGTGTCCTGGTCACATAGGCCTGTTTGAATGGATAGTTATGAAATTTGGGTTGAAGAATGCTGGTGCAACTTATCAGCGAGCCATGAATTACATATTCCACGAGTTGATCGGCAAAATTGTTGAGATTTACATTGATGACGTCGTGATCAAGTCCTTGAATCATGACACACATTTGGAAGACGTGAAGAGAACCTTGGAATGCACCCGGAAGCATGGTTTGAAGATGAATCCAAACAAATGCGCTTTTGGGGTATCAGCTGGAGAGTTCTTGGGATTCTTGGTCCACGAGGGGGGGATTGAAGTTGGCAAGAAAAGCATGAAGGCCATTGATGAAGTTGTCCCTCCAACTAATCTCAAGGAGTTGCAATCAATGCTCGGCAAGATTAATTTTGTAAGGAGATTCATCTCAAATCTGTCACAAAAGGTTTTGACATTTTCTCCATTGCTGAAGCTTAGGAAAGACCGGAAGTTCACGTGGGGCGACGAACAACAAAAGGCTTTTGACGAGATCAGGCAATATATGAAGGAACCACCAGTACTGGTCCCTCCGCAGTTGGATTAGCCTTTCAAGTTGTACATGGCGGCCAATACCCAAACCATTGGATCGACCCTTATTCAGGAATTCGAAGGAAAGGAGCGGGTAGTGGCGTACCTTAGCTGAAAATTACTTGATCCTGAAACGAGGTATTCGGCTGCAGAGAAGCTGTGCCTATGCGTGTATTACTCGTGTACAAAATTTCGGCACTACTTGTTAAATGCCGAATGCATTGTATACTCCAAATTTGATGTAATAAAACATATGTTATTTATGCCGATCTTGAACGGCAGGATTGGCAAGTGGATCTTAGCTTTATCGGAGTTTGAGTTAAAGTTTGAATCGGCAAAAGCTATAAAAGGTCAGATCATTGCCGATTTTATAACTGATCATCGTGATCCATCAATTGATTTACTTGAAATTACTCCTTGGGCTTTGTTTTTTGATGGATCATCATGTGGTAAAGGTGGAGGAGTAGGGATTTTATTGATTTCACCTAGGGGTGAGATGTTTGAGTTTGCTATCCCTATCCAGCCCACTGTCACAAACAATCAGGCTGAGTACGAGGCATTGCTTCGGGGGCTTCAATATTTGAGAGAAGTCGGGGCCGTTTCGGTTGAAGTTTATGGAGATCAGAGTTAGTAATAAAGCAGTTGAACGGCCAATACGAATGTAAAAGTGATGCACTGAGGAGTTACTACGAAGAATGCAGGGAAATTTTGAAGAGCTTTCCGTTGGTAACTCTACAGCATATTCCTATGGAACACAATGAAGAAGCAAACAGATTGGCTCAGAGCGCTTCCGGTTATAAAGAGAATCAAGAAGCGTTTGCCACGGAGATATGTGCGCTGGGAATGGATCTTGCGGAAGATGATTGGAGAAAAGAGATCGTTGACTATTTGAAGGATTCATCCCGAAAAGTCTCTAGGAAGCTCAGGTACAAGGCCATAAAATTTGTTCTTCTGGATGATAGTTTGTTTTACAAGTCATTAGATGGGGTGTTGCTACGATGCCTGGGTCCAGAAGAAGCTAAAAGGATGATGAGTGAGGTACATGATGGGATATGTGGAGCACACTAATCGGCCTACCGTATGAAATGGGTTTTCAGGCAAGACGGGTGCTTTTAGCCGACGATATTAGAGGACTGCTTTGAGTATTACAAGGGGTGTCAAGACTGCCAAAGGTTTGGAAATATTCAAAGAGTTCCTGCATCAGCATTAAATCCCATTATCAAGCCATGGCCATTCAGGGGCTGGGGTATAGACTTGATTGGCCAGATTAATCCACCATCTAGCAAGGGGCATAAGTTTGTGCTTTTGGCAACAGATTACTTTACCAAATGGGTTGAGGCAATTCCACTGAAGAAGGTGACATCAGAAAACATGGTTGAGTTTGTTAAGGAACACATCATCTATCGGTTTGGAATCCCGCAGACAATCACAACTGATCAAGGAGCCCAATTCGTGTCCTTGGAGTTCAGGGAGTTTGCCGAAAGCATGGGAATCAAATTGTTTAATTATTCTCCCTATTATGCCCAAGCTAATGGTCAGGCAGAGGCTTCTAATAAGATCATGATCAAGCTTA
Source organism: Cenchrus americanus (assembly GCA_947561735.1). Taxonomy (NCBI): domain Eukaryota; kingdom Viridiplantae; phylum Streptophyta; class Magnoliopsida; order Poales; family Poaceae; genus Cenchrus; species Cenchrus americanus. The sequence goes on from OX387242.1 coordinate 190,859,247, forward strand.
TACAAAAGAAAGATCGACCAGAAGCCAAGAAGGTGGCATTCGGTACTCAGTGAAGCTTTATGGGCTTACCGAATGGCCCCTCATGGAGCTACAAAAACATCTCCTTATGAATTGGTTTACGGACACCATGCGGTTTTACCTTGGGAAGTACAATCAGATTCCAGGAGAGTGGTTTTGCAAAAGGACTTAAGCTCCAAAGATTACAGTGGCTTAATGATGGACGAACTGGAAGATTTGCACATGATCCGTCTTAGGGCCCTGGAAAATATTGAAAAGAACAAACTGCGAGTTGCCAAATATTACAACAAGAAAGTAAAATTTAGGCAATTTGCAGAAGGAGATTTGGTTTGGAAAGCTTTACTGCCGATTGGAACAAAATACAGTGAATTCGGCAAATGGTCCCCTAACTAGGAAGGGCCCTTTCGGGTGGTCAGATGCGTGCCTGGTAATGCCTACATGTTGAAAACTTTACTAGGAGAAGAATTTCCGGCCGCAATAAATGGAAGATATTTGAAGAAGTATTATCCTAGTATTGAGATCGATCACTGACCACAACCATTGGGATTACATGCATCTAATACAGAGATAGCCGGCGCTCGAGAATGAGGCCGCCTTCAGAACAAAAAATCCTCAAACAGAGTGTATGGCCAATACTTAGATGTATTGCCCTTAGCATGAAACTAAATTGCAAATGCTTCTTGCAGGTTTGCATCTAACAACCCTGGTGATCAGGACTACGAGGAGGTGGAAAGCAGAAGGCCTGGCGTAAGAAGCGAAAGTATGATTTAGTCTTTTCTTTGTTTCTTCAGCTGTTCCCTCTTCAGTTGTTCCAGGACCACCGTGACGGCAACTTGGAAGCCGTGGGGATGACCATGGTTTGCTGCCTCCACCAAGCTGTCCCAAGCCGCTTTCAGGTTATTGTACTTATCAGAAACATCTGTGACATAGGATGTCACACCCGATTTTCCGAAGAAAACCAAGTGCTTAACTATATGTATGCCAGGATCAAGTTTCATACATATAGTGACATCATAGTGTATAACAGAAACAATATCACGTAAAGAAAAGAAGATTATCAGAGATTTACAGCAAAGTCCTGGGAAGCAAAGGCTCCAATCTTCAGGCAATCGACTGGGGGTTGCGTACGCCTAGCACCATCTTCTGGACTTCGTGCACCTTCTTCTTTTCTCCGAGCGCGTTTAAGCAAGGTTGAGTACACTTATGGTTGGTACTCGGCAAGGCCACGTAAATAACCGGAAAGCAATTTTAAATCCATCTTTAAGTTCATTAATCATGTGAGGGTCCAGCCGCTCTTGACCGTGAGCACGGCCGTTATAACGCTTAACACTCGAGAGGTTGTACACTTTCACCACAAGTCGCGTAAAAGTTCCGAAGAACTTTGAACCCAACCATGCTGTGCAAAAGTAGGCACAATACCACACTTCCGAGGTGTGGTTGCATAGGGACGCTACGAGGCCTTTACAAAGAGTCCTCCTATATGTATTAGTCCATAGTAGCACGTCCTAGAGGCTATCTTTCGTACCCTCCTCCTACCCTCGGACCAGGTTAGCCTAGAAGAGCACTTCCGTTCCAAAACCTGTCCAGAGTAGAAGAGTCATAAAAGCATTCCTCCGTACCCCAAGCTACTAAGGCTAATAGCCACACAAGACTTCCCTAATTAATTGGCCAAGACAGAGCCATATGTCTTGTGGTTGTACTGTTTTCCTGGGTGGTTCTCCATGTTCCAATTAATTCATAGTATTCTTGTTTAAAGCATAGGTAGAAGGATGGTTAGGGTCACTTGCCTTTCTCAACAAAAAGCTATTCTTGCTCTTCTGCCCTTGCTCTCTTGATCTTCAGGACTTCAGATCAGCAGCTCGATCTTCTACTCGAAGCAAACATCGAGCACAAACATGCAGAACAGACAAACAAGAACAACTAAAAACAATACACCAAGCATGAAAAGCTTTAAAAGAGGACAAGGTTTGGTTCTAGGACCGCGAACGCAAAAGACTCGGAACTATCGTAAGATTTGGATTATATCACACAAGGCTATGTGCTTGGTAAATTTTAATTCAAAAGATGCGCATAGGTTATTTCAGAGAAATACCTTATTTAATAATTAAGCAAGTTATATTTATATAAAAGGAACGGTGTATAACTTATTCCAATTTTATTTATAAATATTCAAGTATTATTTTATGCAAATTAAACATTTTAATTTAAAAGAAGCATGTAAAGCATCTAAACGAATATCTTTACATTTCGAATTGTACTAAGTAATTTATAATTTAGAAACATATTTATGTTCATATTAATCAATTTAATATTTAATTATGAAAACTCGGAATAAACCTATATTACTTTTATTTAGAAAGCAAATTGAATATATATTAATTAATTTAAGTTTTATTATGAAAACCGAGATATAATTCTAATTAGCTTTTAGTTGGAAAGATTATTTAAATAAGAATTAACCAAATTATATTTCTTATAAAAAGACGCGTTGATCTCTAATTAAATTTTAATTAGAAAAGCATGTATATTAATATTTAATCACATTTAAATATTAAATAAATTATAAAGCAAGTAAAAGGTTCAACATTGTCTCTAACGCGTTCTTTGAGTCATTACGAACCTAACGCAATTTGAATCGCTTGAAACGGAGCTAAAACGTGAAAACTACGCACTAAACAAGGTTTAAGGCCTTAAACTGAGAAAACTTGGGCTCCAGGGGCTTAACTGCAAGAAACCAGGGACCTAGACATAATTACACATATAAACATGAGGTTTATTGTGTAAAAGGGTTAAGGGTGGACCCCAGGTGGAGAAACTAAGAAGTTCAGGGGTTTCATTGAGAAAACCTGGGCCTAACTGTAAGGATCTTATAAGGTGGAAGGGTTTGTTTGTGATATTTGAAACAACAGGGGTGTTTTTGCAAGATGACCGCGAAGACCTAGGGTTGACCGGTATGTGGCTGTTGACCAGGGACTTGGACTGATCTGAGCCGTCGGCTCAGATCGAGCGGCTGTGGACGCCCGCGCAGCCAGGCGGCGGCGAACAGCGGCGGGACGGCGGCGCGCGGTGCGAGCGGCGGTGGCTCGCCGGCCGCCCGCCGGCGATGGCCAACGGGGCCTCCCGCCACCAAATGCGACGAGGAAAGCACGGGAATGAAGAGGAGGACAAGGGGAGATCACCTGCGAGCTCGGAAGGGAGGGAGAAGCGCCAGGAGAGGAGATCGGGCGGCGGAGCTCCGGCGGCGGGCGGCGCTACGGTGGTGGCGGTGCTGCTCAAGAGGGGAAGGGAGGAGGAGTGGCGCGGGTGTAGAGGAGCTCGAGGGGATCCTTTTATAGGGTAGAGGGGGGAAGAGGAGAGGACGGCATGGCGGTGGGGGCGCGGGCACACCGGCGGCCGCCATGAATGGTGGTGGGGCTCGGTGCGGCGGTTTCCGAAGGGGAAGGGGGAGGGGGCGGCGCACGGGTGGCGGCGCGCGCCTTAATGTGCCCCCGGTGGGAAGGAGAAGGGGCGCGGGGAGGCCGGGGGAGGCGGCGCCGGGGTGCGGGCGGCCGGCGGCCGATGGAGGAAGAAGGGGGGGCGGCCGGCTGGAGGTAGAAGGAGGTGCCGACAGGTGGGCCCCACCTGTCGGTGACCGTGTGAGGGAGAGAGGGAGGGGAGCGCTGGTGGGCCGAACTGGGCCGCGGGGAAGGGAGACGGGCCGGGCGAAGCTACCTGGGCCTCGGGCAAAAAAAAAAAGAAAAGGAGGAAGGGATGAGGTGGGCCGGCGGTGGGTTTGGGTTAGATAGGTTTCTTTTTCTTTTTTTTTCAAATCCTTTTTAAATCTATTTCAAACCCTTTTAAATTCAAATCTTTTACATGTTTTCAAATTCAAATTTTAACACAAACTTTCACAATTATTTCTAAGGACTTTTTCACAAAAGTTTTTTTTAAAGACTTTTAGAATCACACCACAAACAAAAACAAAAACAACCAAAATAAATGCAACACTCTCACATATTTATTTAATTTAATTTAGAAAAACAATCAATTGATTTTCCTATACTAAATTCCCTGTAAATAAAATAAACATTGGTCAAGTTTTAAAGTTATGAGAAAATTGTTGCTTAATTATTCTTCCTAATAACATCCTGAAATTAGAAAATTTCGGGGTGTTACAAATCTACCCCCTTAAAAGGAATCTCGTCCCGAGATTCGCACAGGCTAGCAAGAAACAAAGGTTCGGGTAGTTACTATCCAAACACTTATTAACTTTCTTCCGGATTGTTTGACATTACATAAGCTTCTCGTACACCTCATAGGATACTCAATCTAACTTCACTTGTAACTATCATTGACTCGTCTTTGTAGAATTTTTTCGACGTCTTGATAAAGTGATTTGAATAGAGCTGGATTGACTCCATAATCTTTGCTTAACCTTTAATATTCTTCCCCATTTGATCCAAATGCTTCTTCGGCATTGGTTTGCTTATTATGTCTCTGCCGAGTCTTCTTTTCATATCGGTTAGCACGTTTCTTAGGGCACCCGTTAATGAAATGTCCATGATCTTTGCGCAAGAGAAACAAGCTCCACTTTCTTTAAGGTTTCTACGGTTACGTGGTGGATCTTCATACTCATCTTCGAGGATGTTCGGGTGCTTGGGACAAATGGTAAAGGTGGGAACTCGTTATCACGTTGCTCTAGAAAATTCCTTTTCCTTTTCTTACTTATGATTTCTTGTAGTTTGCTTTCTAACTCAATAGCTTTGTTGATGACATGTTGCAAACTGGAATAGTCATGTAAACTTAGTATACTCTGAAGATCTTCATTCAGCCCTTTGATGAAATGTTCTCGTTTCTTTTTATCACTTCCAGATGATCTTGGTGCGTACATAGATAGCTGGATAAATTTATCTTTGTACTCAGTCACTGTCATTTGCCCTTGTTTCAAGCTAAGGAACTCCTTCCTTTTGAGCTTCATCACACTTACAGGAATGAAATGTGATATAAAGTTATCCTTAAATTCCTTCCAAGCAATACTCTGTGGTTGATCATGTTCGTATATGTAGGAATTCCACCATTCTAAGGCTTCTCCTAGAAGTAATCCTGATGCATATAGAACCTTTTCTCTATCATTGCATTGTGCCATATCTAATTTCTTCTCGATTGTCGTGATCCATTCTTCAGTTTCTAGATGCTCCGTAGTGTTAGAGAAACTGGGTGGCTCAGTATTCCAGAACTTTGTATGTGTATCTTTCGGGTTTAGATATAGGGACATATATTGGTCGTATCCAGGGTTGTAATTGCTGTCATTGCTTTTGTCTTGGTTGCCTTTTTCCATCTGGTTAGTGGACAAAGGTCAAGATCAGAAGAGAACGAGAATAAATTGAAGAGCACGCAAAATTCTTGATATCATATCCATCATTTCTTGTTTGTTGTATTTGTACTCAAATTGTGGTAGAGAGGAGAATAACAGGGGGTAACAAAAGAAATTGATCATCTTTTTCTTCAACTTCTTTCATGTGTTGATGTCTGCATATGCTTGTAGATTTCTGTTGTTGATGTTGGTGTTGCTTCTAGATTTTTTTTTCTTCTGACATCCTCCATAGGGTTAAGTAGACAGAAAGAGGGGAACAAGGAGGTGGGAGATACAAAAGAAGAACCCGACTAGGCAACTGATGTCATTGCAGGTAGAAGACCCACAATACACCAACAATCAATACAAAGAACCAACTCAACCAAGGCCATAAAGTCAAGCATCATCAAGCAAACACGAAGCTTCACCAGACAGCACATGATCAAGGGAACGATGCTACATGTTGTTATTATGGTTAGAGGAATCCTCCTAATCTTGGGTGAGATGTCAGACTTCAACTTCCTTCGCACATGATGGCTTTTTCGGATTACTTGAGGAAACTTCAGGTAGGACAACAGAGATTTTCTAAACATTTTTTTTAAGGATGACACTTTTGGATTTAAAAGGTCAAGGGAGAGAATCCAAAGTAACAATGCTTGAGAATTAAGGAGTGGAGTAGGGGAAAAGATAAGTGACCAGGAAGGATTGAAAGAAGAAAAAGATCAAAGAATGGAAATATTCATCAGGGATGTCAAGGATAAGGCTAGAGTTGTTTTGAAGTAAAACAGATCTTCAGGAAGCAACCATTTCTATCTAGGCTTACGTCCTACAGTCGATATTGCTCTGATACCACTCTGTCACACCCGATTTTCCGAAGAAAACCAAGTGCTTAACTATATGTATGCCAGGATCAAGTTTCATACATATAGTGACATCATAGTGTATAACAGAAACAATATCACGTAAAGAAAAGAAGATTATCAGAGATTTACAGCAAAGTCCTAGGAAGCAAAGGCTCCAATCTTCAGGCAATCGACTGGGGTTGCGTACGCCTAGCACCATCTTCTGGACTTCGTGCACCTTCTTCTTTTTCTGAGCAGCGTTTAAGCAAGGTTGAGTACACTTATGGTTGGTACTCAGCAAGGCCACAGAAATAACCGGAAAGCAATTTTAAATCCATCTTTAAGTTCATTAATCATGTGAGGGTCCAGGCCGCTCTTGACCGTGAGCACGGCTGTTATAACAGTTTAACACTCTGCAGAGGTTGTACACTTTCACCACAAGTCGCGTAAAAGTTCCGAAGAACTTTGAACCCAACCATGCTGTGCAAAAGTAGGCACAATACCACACTTCCGAGGTGTGGTTGCATAGGGACGCTACGAGGCCTTTACAAAGAGTCCTCCTATGTGTATTAGTCCATAGTAGCACGTCCTAGAGGCTATCTTTCGTACCCTCCTCCTACCCTCGGACCGGGTTAGCCTAGAAGAGCACTTCCGTTCCAAAACCCGTCCCGCAGTAGAAGAGTCATAAAAGCATTCCTCCGTACCCCAAGCTACTAAGGCTAATAGCCACACAAGACTTCCCTAATTAATTGGCCAAGACAGAGCCATATGTCTTGTGGTTGTACTGTTTTCCTGGGTGGTTCTCCATGTTCCAATTAATTCATAGTATTCTTGTTTAAAGCATAGGTAGAAGGATGGTTAGGGTCACTTGCCTTTCTCAACAAAAAGCTATTCTTGCTCTTCTGCCCTTGCTCTCTTGATCTTCAGGACTTCAGATCAGCAGCTCGATCTTCTACTCGAAGCAAACATCGAGCACAAACATGCAGAACAGACAAACAAGAACAACTAAGAACAATACACCAAGCATGAAAAGCTTTAAAAGAGGACAAGGTTTGGTTCTAGGACCGCGAACGCAAAAGACTCGGAACTATCGTAAGATTTGGATTATATCACACAAGGCTATGTGCTTGGTAAATTTTAATTCAAAAGATGTGCATAGGTTATTTCAGAGAAATACCTTATTTAATAATTAAGCAAGTTATATTTATATAAAAGGAACGGTGTATAACTTATTCCAATTTTATTTATAAATATTCAAGTATTATTTTATGCAAATTAAACATTTTAATTTAAAAGAAGCATGTAAAGCATCTAAACGAATATCTTTACATTTCGAATTGTACTAAGTAATTTATAATTTAGAAACATATTTATGTTCATATTAATCAATTTAATATTTAATTATGAAAACTCGGAATAAACCTATATTACTTTTATTTAGAAAGCAAATTGAATATATATTAATTAATTTAAGTTTTATTATGAAAAACGAGATATAATTCTAATTAGCTTTTAGTTGGAAAGATTATTTAAATAAGAATTAACCAAATTATATTTCTTATAAAAAGACGCGTTGATCTCTAATTAAATTTTAATTAGAAAAGCATGTATATTAATATTTAATCACATTTAAATATTAAATAAATTATAAAGCAAGTAACAGGTTCAACATTGTCTCTAACGCGTTCTTTTAGTCATTACGAACCTAACGCAATTTGAATCGCTTGAAACGGAGCTAAAACGTGAAAACTACGCACTAAACAAGGTTTAAGGGCTTAAACTGAGAAAACTTGGGCTCCAGGGGCTTAACTGCAAGAAACCAGGGACCTAGACATAATTACACATATAATCATGAGGTTTATAGTGTAAAAGGGTTAAGGGTGGACCTCAGGTGGAGAAACTAAGAAGTTCAGGGGTTTCATTGAGAAAACCTGGGCCTAACTGTAAGGATCTTATAAGGTGGAAGGGTTTGTTTGTGATATTTGAAACAACAGGGGTGTTTCTGCAAGATGACCGCGAAGACCTAGGGTTGACCGGTATGTGGCTGTTGACCAGGGACTTGGACTGATCTGAGCCGTCGGCTCGCATCGAGCGGCCGTGGACGCCGCGCGCGCCGGGGCGGCGGCGACCGCGGCGGCAGACCGGCGGCGCGCGGTGCGAGCGGCGGCGGCCGCCGGCCGGCTCGCCGGCGATGGCCAACGGGGCCTCCCGGCCACCAAATGCGACGAGGAAAGCACGGGAATGAAGAGGAGGACAAGGGGAGATCACCTGCGAGCTCGGAAGGGAGGGAGAAGCGCCAGGAGAGGAGATCGGGCGGCGGAGCTCCGGCGGCGGGCGGCGCTACGGTGGTGGCGGTGCTGCTCAAGGGGGGAAGGGAGGAGGAGTGGCGCGGGTGTAGAGGAGCTCGAGGGGATCCTTTTATAGGGTAGAGGGGAGAAGAGGAGAGGACGGCATGGCGGTGGGGGCGCGGGCACACCGGCGGCCGCCATGAATGGTGGTGGGGCTCGGTGCGGCGGTTTCCGAAGGGGAAGGGGGAGGGGGCGGCGCACCGGGTGGCGCGCGCCTTAATGTGCCCCCGGGTGGGAAGGAGAAGGGGCGCGGGGAGGCCGGGGGAGGCGGCGCGGGGTGCGGGCGGCCGGCGGCCGATGGAGGAAGAAGGGGGGCGGCGGGCCGGGAGGTAGAAGGAGGTGCCGACGGGGGTGGGCCCCACCGTCGGTGACCGTGTGAGGGAGAGAGGGAGGGGGAGCGCCGGTGGGCCGAACCGGGCCGGGGGGGAAGGGAGACGGGCCGGGCGAAGCTACCCGGGCCTCGGGCAAAAAAAAAAAAAAGAAAAGGAGGAAGGGATGAGGTGGGCGGCGGTGGGTTTGGGTTAGATAGGTTTCTTTTTCTTTTTTTTTCAAATCCTTTTTAAATCTATTTCAAACCCTTTTAAATTCAAATCTTTTACATGTTTTCAAATTCAAATTTTAACACAAACTTTCACAATTATTTCTAAGGACTTTTTCACAAAAGTTTTTTTTTAAGACTTTTAGAATCACACCACAAACAAAAACAAAAACAACCAAAATAAATGCAACACTCTCACATATTTATTTAATTTAATTTAGAAAAACAATCAATTGATTTTCCTATACTAAATTCCCTGTAAATAAAATAAACATTGGTCAGGTTTTAAAGTTATGAGAAAATTGTTGCTTAATTATTCTTCCTAATAACATCCTGAAATTAGAAAATTTCAGGGTGTTACATAGGAGTAGTCGTTAGAGGCAGAGATCCAGAGGTGAGCACGGAGTCAAGAAGGAGTTGGAGATATTTACCTCCTACTAGTGCCTCCAAAGCAATGCGACGCTCGCGCTCGGCCTGGCAACGGGTGGTGATGTCCCGGAGGTCGTGCTCCAGGTGCCGAACGCGGCGACGCAATTGATGGCTGATTCTCTGGTCGGGTGTGGCATCCTCTGCTTCAAGAGAGGAATCAGAGGAGATGTACTCGGGCATGTCTTCGGTCCCAATGATTTCCTCAGGAAGCAGATCAAGGCTAAGGGGGAAAACAGAGAGGAGGTAAAACACGAAACCACATGAGGAAACAAGAAGCAAGTCAAAGGAAAACTCACTCTCGAATCGTGCGTTTCATTGGGATGCTGTCCTCCTGGGGCTGCTTGCCTTTGTCCAAGGCCTGAAGGATCAGATGGCGACTAGAGTGGGGGGGAGTGAATAGGAGCCGGTAAAAATTCTTCCCAAAGAACCCGGCCTATGCCCTAGTCAAACCCCGGTCACACACAAGTGATGGATCGAATCACACACCAATCGCCAAGACCACGAGGTTATGGATCAACCTCTAGCCTTAGGAACGATTCCTTGAAGCACACGCGGAAGCACGAAAGAAGGAGGAGAGGAATCGAACCAAGAGGCAAAGCGCACAGGCTCTGGCGGACCGTCCGGCCAGGAGGGGAGGACCGTCCGCACTGGCCTCACGGATCGTCCGGCCCGATGCCGCGGACTGTCCGCGCCAACCCTGCGGACTGTCCAGCCCTACGCCGCGGACCGTCCGTTAAAGCACACAGAACCACCAGAAGCGACCCGAGAAAAACGGACCGTCCGCCAAGGCCGGGCGGACCGTCCGCGTGGGTCGCGGACTGTCCGCTACTCAAGCTCAGACTGTCCGCAAACCAGCTGCAACAAAAACCAAAACCCAAAACGGATCGAAAGGAAAGACGCGCAAGAACACGACGAACACGAGACGAACCCTAGCCGCGCGGACTGTCCGCCAGGTGCGGACAGAGCACAAAACGCCCGACCCCGAAAGTCAACTCCCCCAAATCATCATCGGATTTCCCAAACGGTTGAAGCTATGGAGACAAGGGTTTGGGGACTTGAAAAGCGTCACACAAGGATGCTATAGCCCAAAAATCTTGCCTCCTAACTCCCTAAATCACCGGGAATCGCGAATCCTTTGAGCACCACCAAAAGCTAGAGCACCGAACGAAAAACTTCGAATGCAAGTGGTTTCCCGGCGTTTGAGGGCACAAGATCAATCACAAAGATGCACGAGACATCTATCCATGTATCCCTCAAAGAAATCCGGGGAGAAACCCACTCAAAACCGCGGAATCACACCGAGAACAAAGGCACGAAAACAAGCACAAAAGACCACGAAAAACAACCCTGAATCTTCTATACAAACCAGGAAAGGTTCACAAGGTCTAGCATGCCGCCCTAGCATCCATACCTCTCAACAAATCTCTCATGAAGCTCTCATGCTAGCCTAGAGAAAATGGAAGGAAAATAGCTACGAAAAAGAGAAAATGGGAGGGAGGAAATGAAACCCTAAGACGCGGAGGACAAGAGCCATCCACACACACTCATGGCTTATATATCAGGTCCCGCCGGAGTGGTAAATGACTTGACTACCCCTAACTTAACTACTAGCGAAACAACCCACGTAGGGGCATTTAGGTAATGTTTGTGGGTCTTGCCATCGGACGGCCACGCCTTTGCCGGACCCCGCGTCCTCCCGACGCAAGCCATGCGATCCCGCCGCGTGTCCTCAGCCTCGACCGCCACCGTGCACCGGCTCGTCTGTCCATGACTTCGTCTTGCTCGTGTCGCCACCATGTGGCCCGCACCCGTCCCGCCGTCCACCGGTCCCTCGAACCGAGCCTACTTGTCTCTCCATCTCCGGAGGCCCCTCAAGGCTGAAGACCTTTCGCGCCCGTTCTTCACCTGCAACAACACGAACTAGGCCGCAGCCTACACCTGCGCACTAAGCCAAGAGTCAGTCCAACACCCGTTGTCAATCACTCATCACTGAGGAGCGGTCATCCATCGACCACCGGGACACTCCTGGTCCTCAATCTCGCCCTTGATGAGTGCATTGACAACACACAACGCGAAATGAAATTCAGAGAAAAAGAGAAAGGAAGAAGAAAGAAAAGCAAAGAAGCTCAACTTATGACCAAAACCAAAGAAAGGCGAAGAAAGGTCACAAGCCAAGCAAACCACAAACTCCACATCGAAAACAGCAAGAAAGCTCCCCCTGAACAAATGCAAGCTCCCCCTGAACATGTGGATGCAAATTCTCAAATTTCAGCTCACCTCTTCTGAATTTTCATTAAGCTCACCTCATCTCCCCCTTGTTGACTATGTATGAATCAAGGTGAAAATGCAGAAATGCAAAACAAAGCATATAAACATCTACATGAGGTTCTCAAATAGGCCAAATCTAGTGTCCAAGGCTAAAAATGAGACAAAGATCACACATATGAAACATAGCATAGTCAAAGCATTGCCACAAGTAATATATGAAAATACAAGCATGTGACAAAGCAAAAGTTTCAGATTTAAGCAGTTTTACCAAAAGAAGGCTCGCTTCACATGTAAAAGCCTATCCATGTCACACTTGAGCCACAAACATGCATACCATTCAAAGATCATACACGCATATCAAATTCTTAGCAAAAGATCATGGCGAACACCCATAAAGCAAAGCATGTCATATCAAAGCTCATGAGCCATGTGTCCACTTCGGGGAGACTTCTCCACTGGTGAACATCATGCAACATGTTTTGCACCCATATGTGAAAGATAAGACATTTTAAGCATAGACATGATGGATGGAGCATTTTTCAAGCATTATACACTTCTTTTCAAGATTAATTCATTTTATGGTACATGAAGTGCCTTTGCGGCAAAAAGAAGCTTATGCTCCCCCATGAATGCAACATATGCTAAACATTCAGAATGATATTCGGCCTTTGGCCCAAATGCAAGAACAAGGCATCCAAGCACAATCTAAGCATGAATAGCAAATTTAGACCAAACTGTGACATGGATACACAACTACACACGAGTAGAGCACATTTCATCAAAAATTAGTCAAGATTAGCATTTATTTCAAAAGGGACTATCTCACCACACATATATCTCAAATATTCCAAGAGCATAGCCTCACATCACCATTTCTCCACACATATGACCAATATCTCACAAATAGCTAAAGAAACTCAAATATGGCATATGAAAGAAGCTCATCATCCTAAAATGCAATATGATACAAATGCAACATGATATATGACAAGATGGCTATCCTACCATGGTTTATACATCAAGCAAAGCATGTATATACATCAAAGTAAACAAGGTATGGTACATATGATACAAAAGGAAATCCCCCAAGAATCAACTAGAAATGGCAACAAACCCCAAGTTCCCCCGCAAGCACACAAATGTAGCTTGGTCGAGAGGCTTTGTGAAAATGTCTGCAAGCTGATCTTGGGTACGGACATGGCTCAACACAATAGTTCCTTTTTCAACATTGTCCCTCAAGAAATGATACCTCACTTCTATGTGTTTGGTTCTGGAGTGAAGCACTGGGTTTTTGGCTACGCTTATGGCACTGGTGCTATCACAAAGAAGTGGGATCTGGGTGCACTCCTCACCAAAGTCTTTCAAAGTGTATGAAATCCACAACAGCTGGGAACAACAACTCGCGGCAGCAACATGCCCCGCCTCGGTGGTAGACTGAGCTACACTAGACTGCTTGCGGGAAGACCATGAGACCAACGAAGACCCAAGAAACTGGCAAGTACCAGAAGTAGACTTCCTCTTGACTCGACAACCAGCAAAATCCGCATCGGAAAAACCATGAAGAGAAAGAGTCGAGGAGGAAGAATACCAAAGGCCAAGACCAGGGGCAGACTGTAGGTACCTGAAGATCCTCTTGACGGCCTGTCGATGTGATGTCCTCGGCGAAGCCTGAAAACGAGCGCACAGACACACGCTGAACTATATGTCTGGCCTCGTCGCCGTCAAGTAGAGGAGGGAGCCGATCATGCTCCTGTACTCCCGCTGGTCCACTGGTTATCCGTCCTCATCCGCATCCAAAGTGGTCGTACTCCCCATGGGAGTCGACATCGGCTTCACATCTTGCATCTGGAACTTCCTCAGCATGTCTTTTGTATACTTGGTCTGGTGCATGAATGTTCCATCCTTCACTTGCTTGATCTGCAGCCCGAGAAAATACTGCAACTCGCCCATCATGCTCATCTCGAACTCCCTGCTCATCTCATCTGCAAACTTGGCAACAAGGTTATGTGACGAGCTACCAAAGACAATATCATCCACGTATATCTGAACAATCAGCAAGTCATCTCCATGCTTGAGGAGAAACAAAGTCCTATCAACGGTACCCATCACAAACCCTCTGCTCAAAAGAAAACCTCTCAATCTCCCATACCAAGCACGGGGCGCCTGTTTCAACCTATACAGAGCCCTTTTCAACCTGTACACCCTGTGTGGGTACAACTCGCTCTCAAACCCAGGTGGCTGCTTCACATACACATCCTCCTCTATGACCCCATTCCGAAAAGCACTCTTCACGTCCATCTGAAACAACTTGAACCCTTTAGCCACGGCAAAGGCTAGAAGGATCCGAATTGCCTCAAGACGGGCCACAGGAGCAAAGGTCCCCTGATAGTGGATCCCCTCCTTCTGACTAAACCCCTCAGCAACAAGTCTGGACTTGTTCCTCACAACCATCCCATTCTCTCCCTATTTGTTCTTCCAAACCCACTTGGTTTCTATGGGATGGCAATTTGGAGGTGGTTCAACAAACTCCCACACCTGGTTCCTCTCAAAGTTTTCCAACTCCTCATGCATAGAATTGACCCAGTTTGCATCAGATAAAGCATGTCCAATGTCCTTGGGCTCAAAAGTAGCAACAAAAGCAGCATGAGCAAAATGAGAGGAATTCCTGGACCTTGACCGTGTAGTGCGTTCATCGATGTTCCCAATGATCTTCGACAGGGGATGTACTTCTTGAATCCGCCGGGGAGCCTCACGCCTCGAGACTACCTCCCCCTCAACTTCAGCTTCTCTCGCCTGGTCCTCTTGTCCCACCGTCGTTATCCATGAAGTAGACGGTCCAGCTTCATCCTTCTCCTATTCAAAGGGGTCCTCGGCCATCTCTTCATCACCTGCACATTCAAAGCCAAGAGAGGTAAATGGCATTGTCTCGTCGAAGGTCACCTCGCAAGTCTCCATGATTTTGTTAGTCTAAAGGTTAAGCACCCTATAGGCTCTAGAGTGGTTAGCATATCCAAAGAAAATACCATCACTAGACCTAGCCTCAAACTTGTCGAGTTCTCCCTTCTTAAGAATAAAGCACTTGCAGCCAAAAACTCGGAAATGACTCACCTTGGGTGCCCGACCATGCATCAGCTCATAACAGGTCTTCTTCTTCAAAGCTCGCAATAAAATCCTGTTGGAAACATGACAAGCCGTATTGACCGCCTCAGCCCAATACCTCCTAGGAGTCCTGTGCTCATCGAGCATCGTCCTAGCCATCTCACAAAGAGTCCGATTTTTCCTTTCCACAACTCCATTTTGAGGGGGCATCAAAACGAGAGTTCTTGAACTCAGAGCCATTATCACTGCGGATAGCTCGAATAGCATTCCCATGCCTCTCGTTTTTCAACCTCACGATCAGATCTCGAACAAAACCAAATGTCTCACTCTTGTCTTCCAAGAAAAACACCCAGGCATAGCGATAGTAATCGTCCACCACAACAAGGACATACCACTTCCCACCCACCGAGCGAACTCAAGCAGGCCCAACAAGATCCATATGCAACAGCTCTGTCGGACGCTCTGTCATGACATCGGTCAGGGGTGGATGGGGAGTGGCTACCATCTTGCCATGCCTACAAGGAGCACAAACCAAATCCTTCTCAAGCTTCAACATCGGCAATCCTCGAACAAGGTCAAGACCACTCAAGCGGGAAACCAAATCAAAGCTCAAGTGTCCCAACCGCCTATGCCATTTCCACAAATCAGAAGAAGGACCAGCCATCAAACAACGAGCAGGACCCAAAGAATGAGAGAAATCAGCCCTGAAAATCTGACCCTCGGGGATGATCATACAGACAAGATCACCACGAGAATCAAGCAAACGAGACTCGCCAGACTTGAAACGCACCTCAAAACCCTCATCAAGCAACTGAGAAACCGAAAGCAGATTGAAACCCAAAGACTTCACAAGAGCCACTCTCTTAAACGTTACCTTGTCACTCACATGCACAACACCCTCTGAAAGCACCCTTCCTCGTCCATTGTCCCCAAATGTGATGTACATCTTTTCCTTCACTGGGGTGAGGCTGGAGAACCACTTCTTATCTCCGGTCATGTGTCGAGAACACCCGGAGTCGATCAACCAAATGTCCTCCAAACCTCCTGCCTGCAGTCAGAAACAAGAACGAGAATGAGCTAGCGACTCGACACTGGGGTTAGCACACAGAAAGTTAAACCATTGTCGAGCCATCTGCTCAAAAGAGGGGTTAGCAAACATCATTCCCTTGCCACCAAACTTCCCATGTCCCATGGGAGGAGTACGAGCACCACAAGGGGGAAAACGTGGTCCGTAGTTCCTCTGGAACCCAAAGCTGCGATCATCTCCCCTGAACCCGTATTGAGGACGAGTAGGGGCTCGTCCAGCAAAACCACCACGAGCCCGACCAAACCTCTCACCAGCACGCACACCATCATCTCTCCTAGCAAACCTCTCACCACCACCTCTCTGTGGGAACCTGCCAACACTCCTCACACTTCCCACACCCCCGTTGAAGTGGCACTCTAGGCTCAGGAATACCATGAGACTGGCGATACCTGTCCTGGTTTGCTTGCTCCCTAGCAAGCCTCTCATCCCTCTTCCTCTTGTAGCAAAACTCTGCAAGGTGTCTCTCCTTGCCACAATACTCACACCTGAAGGGAATGGGTTTTGGTTTTGGCTCTGGCTTCTCTCTAGGCTTCTCACCCTTGTCACCCACAAACTTCACCGGTTTCTGGAAGTCATTTGTCTTAGGTGGGAATTTGGGTGGATCTTGGGTTGTGTCAAGCTTGTTGCAAAGGTGGTTGGGCTTTGGTGTGAAAGAGTTCTGGGGTGCTTTTGGAAGTGGGACTTGGATATCTCCAATCACCTCAAACTCGGGGTTAGACTCAACACACTTCTCATACACACTCTCCCCACTGTTCTCTCCCACTTTTTCACCCAACTTCTCAAAACCCAAACCACGACCATCAGGTCTCTTGAACTCCTCAATCATGATTTTCAATTGAGGTTCCTGCCCAGACAACCAACCCAACACCTTCCTCAAATAGTCATTCTCCTCATAGATGACATCCAAACGGGAAGTAAGTTCAAGATTGCGCAAAGTGACTTCATCACAGCTAGTGCATGCATTGACAACAGGAGATTTCAAAGAAGCTTCCAAAGAGCTAATAGTAGAGCGAGCATCTACAAGCTTAGCATGCATAGTAGGACATGATTTACAAGCACCAAGCAAAGTGGGTCTAGCCTTAAGCTCATCATATTCAGTCCTAAGAGAATCTAGTTTAGCCAAAGTGGAAGCATTCTTCTCATTAAGCAACTTGATCTCATTCAACCATGCATCACATTCAAGACACTCAACATCATCAGGAGTAGTAGGAGCAAGTTTCAAAGAGTCATTCTCAAGTTTCAATTCAAGAAATTTCGACTCTAGCTCTCCTACTTTCTCACTAGCATTCTCAAGTTGAGCCCTAAGATCTTTCCTCATCTTTTTGGCATCTCTCAGCACACTATCACGGTTATCAATCAAGCCATTCAACCTAGCAATCTCAGCAAGCAAAGAGTCGGGATCACGATTTACCTCATCCTCCGAGTCGGAGTTGTTGTCTTCCTTCTCGCTCTTATTGCTGCTTGAGCTATGGGCCATGCCACAAAAGCCCTCAAGCGCCACACAGCTCAACCCGCTGAGGTTCCGGCTTGCACTCTTCTTGCCCTTGCGCCTCCCGGCGTCTTCATCTTCGCTGCTTGAGCTTGACTGCTCCTCGCTTGAGCTTGAGTCAACATCGCTCGCACCGGCCACCATCGCTCTTGCCTTGTTCTTCTTGTAGACGCTCTTGCTCGGTCGCCGCTTGTCCTTGTCCTTGCTCTTGGACTTGTTGAAGTGCTTGCCCTTGGAGGAGTACTTGTCTTCACGCCTCGGGTGCGCCTTGTACTCGTTCACCTTGTACTTGTTCTCCTCCGCTTCCGGGCACTCGGCGATGAAGTGACCACTCTTGCCACACTTGTAGCACGTCCCTGAGCTTCTCCTTGGGTTCCTCCGACTCTCGTGTAGTCGATCAAACCTCCTTGAGAGCAAGGCCAGCTCCTCCTCGCCCAGCACATCAAACTCCTCATATGGAACGGACATAAGAGAAGACAAGGAAAACTGTCAACAGAAAGGGTTAGATTTGCCCTTTGATCCGCCCACAAGAGCAAGACTATGGTCAGTCGAGCCCTCATGCTTGGATTGCAACTTCCTATCAATCTCAGCCGACTTGAGCTTAGAAAAGAGGTCATCCAACTCAATAGTCAAGTACTGCCCAGACTCCTTGATGGCCTCAACCTTAGCACCCCAAACATTTGGGTCCAAGACATGCAAGAGCTTCAAAGTCTGATCATGCTCGGTGTAGGGAAAATCCTCAACATTAGCTTTCATGTTGTTCACGATGGCGGTGAACCTCTGAAACATCGCATCAATGTCCTCACCGGGAAGTGGAGTGAAATTCTCATATTGCATCCGGTAAGAGACAAAGAGGCGAGCCTTCACATGGTTATCACCACCGTGAGCAACCAACAACTTCTCCCAAATTTGCCAAGAAAGATTCAAATGGCGAACACGCTCAAACTCGGATCACACAAGCTCCGACCAAGTGATCAACGGCTTTTGCATTAGCCTCATACTTGGCCTTAGCACCGGCATCGGTCACCATAAGAGTATGGATGTTGACCGGAATAGCATAGGTCTTGTCAAGCACAATGAAATCCAACAGCTTCCCACGAAGAAAGATCATCATACGAGCCGCCCACTTGTGGTAACCCTTGCCATCGAAGTGCGGTGGACCGCCCCGCTCAACGTACGCCATCTTAGGATTCGAGACTTGTCAAAGTCACAAAGAATCCGGCACCAAGCTCTGATACCAATTGAAGGATCAGATTGCGACTAGAGAGGGGGGAGTGAATAGGAGCCGGTAAAAATTCTTCCCAAAGAACCCCGCATATGCCCTAGTCAAACCCCGGTCAAACACAAGCGATGGATCGAATCACACACCAATCGCCAAGACCACGAGGTTATGGATGAACCTCTAGCCTTAGGAACGATTCCTTGAAGCACACGCGGAAGCACGAAAGAAGGAGGAGAGGAATCGAACCAAGAGGCAAAGCGCACAGGCTCTGGCGGACCGTCCGGCTAGGAGGGGCGGACCGTCCGCACTGGCCTCACGGACCGTCCGGCCTGAAGCCGCGGACTGTCCGCGCCAACCCTGTGGACTGTCCGGCCCTACGCCGCGGACCATCCGTTAAAGCACACAGAACCACCAGAAGCGACCTGAGAAAAATGGACCGTCCGCCAAGGCCGGGCGGACCGTCCGCGTGGGTCGCGGACTGTCCGCTACTCAAGCTCGGACTGTCCGCAAACCAGCTGCAACAAAAACCAAAACCCAAAACGGATCGAAAGGAAAGACGTGCAAGAACACGACGAACACGCGACGAACCCTAGCCGCGCGGACCGTCCGCCAGCACCTCGCGGGCGTCCGCCGTGTGGGACAGAGCGTAAAACGCCCCGACCCCGAAAGTCAACTCCCCCAAATCATCATCGGATTTCCCAAACGGTTGAAGCTATGGAGACAAGGGTTTGGGGACTTGAAAAGTGTCACACAAGGATGCTATAGCCCAAAAATCTTGCCTCTTAACTTCCTAAATCACCAGGAATCGCGAATCCTTTGAGCACCACCAAAAGTTAGAGCACCGAACGAAATACTTCGAATCCAAGTGGTTTCCCAGCGTTTGAGGGCACAAGATCAATCACAAAGATGCACGAGACATCTATCCATGTATCCCTCAAAGAAATCCGAGGAGAAACCCACTCAAAACCACGGAATCACACCGAGAACAAAGGCACGAAAACAAGCACAAAAGACCACGAAAAACAACCCCGAATCTTCTATACAAACCAGGAAAGATTCACAAGGTCTAGCATGCCGCCCTAGCATCCATCCCTCTCAACAAATCTCTCATGAAGCTCTCATGCTAGCCTAGAGAAAATGGAAGGAAAATAGCTACGAAAAAGAGAAAATGGGAGGGAGGAAATGAAACCCTAAGACGCGGAGGACAAGAGCCATCCACACACACTCATGGCTTATATATCAGGTCCCGCCGGAGTGGTAAATGACTTGACTACCCCTAACTTAACTACTGGCGAAACAACCCACGTAGGGGCATTTAGGTAATGTTTGTGGGTCTTGCCATCGGACGGCCACGCCTTTGCCGCACCCCGCGTCCTCCCGACGCAAGCCATGCGATCCCGCCGCGTGTCCTCCGCCTCGAAGCTTCCCCGACACGCCCGGATCCCGTCTCCGTCGTGTTGGGCCCTCAGACTTGGTTTTGAGGCCCAAGCCAAGAAACCGTCCGCCGATGGTTTTGTGGGCAAACCACCAAACCCCGCGTGCCCGGTCCGCCTCCCGCCAAACCACTTGACTCGACCGCCACCGTGCACCGCTCGTCCGTCCATGACTTCGTCTTGCTCGTGTCGCCACCATGTGGCCCCCACCCGGTCCCGTCGTCCACCGGGTCCCTCGAACCGAGCCTACTTGTCTCTCCATCTCCCGGAGGCCCCTCAAGGCTGAAGACCTTTCGCGCCCGTTCTTCACCTGCAACAACACGAACTAGGCCGTAGCCTACACCTGCGCACTAAGCCAAGAGTCAGTCCAACACCCGTTGTCAATCACTCATCACTGAGAAGCGGTCATCCATCGACCACCGGGACGCTCCTGGTCCTCAAGGCCTTGGGGTTTTCTCTTCTGAGAGCAAGGGAGAAGATGAGAAGTGATGGATGAGTGTGCGAGTGGATTTGCAGGGCATCTCAGCAGACTATTTGATTGACTGAGAGAGTGCGTTGAGAGTGATGACTGGCTGGCGTTCATTATTGGAATACCAAGCGGCTGGGTTCCTCCCGAATGCGAAGGGTTTTCGTTTGAACAGTGCTTATGGATTGCCGAATCAAGGATTTTCTGCGGGTATTGCGGCAAGGGACTTCTGTTTTTGCGTGTTCGGCTCAAGCGAGTTCCCGAATACGTTTAAGGAGAAACAAGATTCACAGATGCAAACATAGAAAAAATCATCGTAGTACAAGCACGAGATTTAAAAGTTCTTTATTTATTGCCGATAATCAAACATCCCTAGTACAATCTAATCAAAGAGCCTGTTTAGCACAGACTGGGGATGAGTGAGTTCGGCAATGGCGTCGCCGTGGCCGTCAAGGGGCTCCAAGATGACCTCGATCTCGTCGATGGCTTCTGGTGCGCCGCCCCGGAAGCCGCGCGGCCTGGTGGAGTAGTCGACGTCAGTGTGCGTCGCCATGGCGGCCAGGCCCAGAGTGGTGCCCAGGGGGATGCCGTGGGTGGCCACTTCATCCACGCGGTGTTCCACCGCGGCGAGGCGCTCCGCCGGCGTATCTCCGCGGGCGTTCACCTTGTTAGCCAATTGCTCCAGCAGCATTTTTAGCTGGTTGAACTCAGCGTCACGGGCTGCAAAATGCAAGATAAAGGTGATTAGTATCAAAAGCCAGATTGGATTAGGAAGCGGTTCCAAAGCCGTACCGTCGATGGTCGCCAGCAGCTGCTTGCGCTGGTCCTCCCACTCCAGTTCGGCTATGCCAGCCTTTTTGGAGACATCTTCCAGCTCGCGCTGGGCCACCTCAAGCTCCGCCTTGAAGCAGAGAGCATCAAGTTCCCCGTAGGGCACGGGGGAGTAGTGGTGTGACTCCGAGGAGTCGTCCGGCAGGGGCAGACCAGCCGGTGCAGAAGATGGATTCCATTGAATGAGCCTGAAACAGAGATGATCGTCAAAAACAAAAAGGGATCCAAGACGAATCGTAAAGAAAAAGTTGATGATTATTGCCTCCGATGCACGCTGGCGCGACTCCCTTCCGCCTCGTCAGTGGCGCGGCGCCTGTTGTTGCTGCTCGCCATGCTTCTGGGGTTTGCGCTGATTGCGAAAAGAAGATTTGAGGTTGGCAAAGATTTGAGGACTAGACGCTTGGTGAAGAGCTGGGGGCACCTACGGTTTTTATTTATAGGCCCGGCGAAACAGATCATGGCCTCAGGTCGTGGCCTTAGATCGTGGCCCATATCCCAAGAAACTCTGAAGGTGGAGAGGTTTCCTTGACCAATCCGCCGTCGGGTCATTTGGAGTTCAAGGCTGAGTCGCATTCGGTTGACTGACTCGGCTAAGATGTCGTTCGGGTATGGCGCTACTTGGTTACTAGTTACCGAATGGGTCGTTCAGCATTGCAGTCAAGGCTGTGCAAGGAAAGGGAAAACAAACTTATAAAAAGGCAAATGTTGTAAGAACGGCCAGTTCGGTTACACGTCGATCAGTACAGCTAAACGTTCAAATACTTTGCAATTACATTGGAGGCGTTCGATGTTGTTTGGTGAATGTTCTCCATCCGTTCTTGATAATCTTTCTGGGCGTTGGACAGGATGGTGAGTTCTGCATCACATTGATTCACCTCAGCTATGGCCGATGCTGCTTCCTCTTGGATGTTCCCTATCAATCCAGGAAGTTCGGCTATCTTCTTGTCATCAACCTCTATTTCCGCTGATAAACTTTTTAGCTCTGCCTCCAGTGCGGCCTTTCTGGCGATTTTCAGTTCACGAGCAGCTTGCAGATTGGCCAATGTCCCTTTGTGATTCTCAGTTTGAGACTGTGCTCCCTTCACAGCTTGTTCAGCTTTGGCTTTCTTTTGTTCAACAGCCGGGCGGGAAGACACATTTCTCAGAGCTCGTCTTATGGCTACATAATGAACATCCAAACCAGAGATGGGCTCAAGTGAGGTCTTGACATCTTCAGGGAGTTCTTGGCTGATGGGTCTAAGCATTTCCTCGAAATAATCAAGATCTCTGATCTGATCTCGAGCCTCTCTTTGCAGCCAGGCAAAAATTTCCTTGAGCTTTTCTTGTACTTCCTCTGACAAGGCTTGAGTCCCTCCTTCCCTTGTCTCGGCAGTTGGATTATTCTCTATCAATGGGTTTGGTGATGACGGAGCTTGATCCTGAAAGAGTAACGTTGCCGAGTCAGGAGTGCTAGGAAATAAATAAGATAACAGGGTTAAGTGCAAATGTTTACCTCATGCCTAACTTCCTAAACTGGAACAGGATTTTGTTCGGTTTCAGGGGCGATTTCTGGAGCCACTGGTGAAGAAGGTGCTCGTGGCAAAGCTGAGGCTTCTGTGTGAGAGGGTGCTGTTGCAGTTTCTGGCAACTCTGAAGCTTCTGGCTGGAGAGGAGATGGATTTACCTCTGTCAGAGTTGGGGTTTCTGCCTGGCCAACAGGGGATTGAACCCTTGGAGGGCTTGAGGTCTCCGGTTGGATAGGAGAGTTCATCTCTGGTGAGGTTGGTGTCTGTTGACGGATAAAAGACGTATCCCTCTACGATCCGCAAGCGTACGGACCCCACACCTTTTTCACCACGGGATTCCCAAGGTTCTTGTCAATCCGCGGAGCAAGGGGATTACAAGCGTTCGATCAACAATGACACACTAGCTACTAAAACCCTAACAACTATTATACTAGAAAAACAACTAAACTCACTAGAGAGAATGATAAACGATCAAGAGAGAAGACACTCGCCCACGGGTCTACGATACTAGAGCATGCAATCGCTTAAAGACATGAAAAACCAATCTAATCTATCGGGGTTGTGACCACGGTTTCGCCCTTTCCCTCCTCTCGTACTGTCACTACGCGAAGGTATTCATGACTAGACCTTTGATGGCCACGGCGTATTGAATTGATCCAAGGAAGCATTGGAGCTCGTACTCCCTCTACGGCATGGTAGCTAACCTTTAAGCATTAAAGTATATTCAACACAAGATGATAGATAGAAAATCCGACAAAGTGCGATTACATCTCACGATCGATTACAACCCATGGACGAATGAGAAGATTACCCCATCAAGGTGCTGATCATGGCACCGTTGATCATGGTTTCCCTTCCGCCGATGTCTTCCTCCTTCTCCACGAGAGGGTGCTTCCTTCGAGGTGGTTAATCTCCAGCCCGGAGATCCTCCTCCTCTCTCTCTAGCTTGTGGATGGCCTTCTGGTGCGAATAAACTCCCCCCTGTCTGTTGGCGGCGCGTCGGGGGTTTTAGGGTCGAAGATCCTTCGAGGGCAAGGAAGACGGGACCGAACCGGTGCCCGAAGTGGGCCGGGGCCGATCCGGCCGGGCCGGCCGGCCCGGGCCCGGTTTCGGCCCGGTTCGGTCGCCCTTTTTGCTCCGTGGGTCCTCTTGCACTTATCTACTTCGCCCCCTCCACTTGGATGATTTTGACGCCGTTATCCTCGCGATCAAGATGGAGACTCTCTTTGCATGAAGTTTGATCTTTTACGCTTCAATCCCCGGGGGTGTTCCTCGTAGCACTTCGGTCCTCACCACCATTGGAAGTAATTTCAGCGAGCTCATGAACACGAACAAGACTCCATGAATGCTCCTTTGAACTTATTGCGAATCCGTCCTTTATTTCCATGATTTCCTACATAAACACAACACTTCCAAATGCATGCACAAAGATGAACTTGTTATATGATTAGTGTGCCTAGTGGCGGGTTAGTTCAATAATCAAATCCAAACCAAAGTGTAATGAACATGCTAGGTGCACCAAAATACACCGTCAACATCTCCCCCACACTTAGCTCTTGCTCGTCCTCGAGCAAGTACTCGTAAAAGAACTTCGTCCAAGGCGTGTAATCGTGTACCACTTATCCTTCTTCACAAGTTAGTCAATCCCTTCATCATTAATACATAAACACAAAGTAATGATAATCAAACATAAACATGGGCGTTTAGAACTTTTACCACGTCAAGATTTACCCCACAACTCAAACTCTTCACTCGAAGCTTTCATTTTCAGCCATACTTACTTCTTTGCTTCCATCGGAGGGTTTTTATGATTTTCAAAACAAAAATTCCTGCAACAAGTATTAGACAAAAACCTTTCTCCAAGCTCTCTCAAGTCACTCATATGAAGTGTCTATCCTAAACAAATTTTATAAAACTCTCACCTCCCATTAATCTCTCATATATCATGTAAAAGTGGAGTTATAGGTAGGGCTAGCGCAATCAACACAAGTATTGTCAAACTAAGAACTTCCTCTAATGGTTGTCTACCTTTCAGAGCCAATGATCATGAGAATTAACCATATGTAGGGATATCAAGGACGAGAAGATTTAGAATGGTGGACATGTGCAAGGGCAAAAGAAAATTGTGACTTCAAGGCACCAATGATGTCCTCGTTGTCGGATTGCACATGGTTGGAAAAAGAGTAAAAGTTTCGTCTCACAATCAACGTGACATCCTTCCTTACACTTTATTATTTTTTTTTTCTTTCACTTGATCTATCCCTCTCATATCTTCATTGCTAACTCATCTTTTTTTTTTCACTTTTCTTCTTTCATTCACATATGATTTTTCTTTCTTTCTTTCTTTCTTTCTTTTCCATACACATACTTTTTCTCTTTATTTTTCTCTCTCTTGACAACTTTTCAAAGCTTTCAATTCTCTCTTTTCTCGCATGCATACAATCTGAATTTTTTAAATAAATCATGCTAGAGACGAGACGAAACTTTGAAAATAGGTTGTGTTCAAGGAATACGATGTTCAAAAGAGGTGTATAGGTTTGGGTATGGAATTCGGCGATGTACATGACTTCCGTTGTGAAAGACATGTTACCGAATGAATGACGAGGCTAGCAACAAAAGATAAGCACAAGGACATGATCATTGCTTGAAATTAAAACTCACCAAGAGAGAGGGGTCCTAGCCTAACTCATCGTGCTAATCACACTTATAGTGGAGCGAAAAAAAAACTTGGCTTTGGATAGGAATTTTTTTTATACTCTCAACTTGGAAAAAGAGATTTTGCTAACCTTTATTACAAGGGTTTTAATATAATTTTCAGAACTGAAATCCTCCAATTTTTAGCATCGAACATAGCACAACTAGCATGTGAAGCTCAAGATCGAAGTGCGGCATGGGTACTTTAAGTAGTAGTGATTCCACTAAGCACCACGGTAAACGATTTTCAAACCATATACTTGTATTCATATATCAAGAATCGAAGATTAGACAAACAAGTAAATAAAGATAAACAGTACAAAAAACACAAAGATATATATAAGACTCTTTTTATTTGGTTTTCTTGACTCAACACTAATTTAAGACACTTGCAAAAATTTTAAAACAGACTCAAAAACTAAAGACTCATTAAAACACTAAGACTCTCACACGAAGATTAAACCGAACCTAAATTTGAAGTTCAAAAGCTAAGGCTAGCGAGCTAGCTCTCCCCCACACTTAAAACATACGACGTCCTCGTCGTATCTTACAAAAACCAAAGGGGAAAACTAGATCTAATGGTACTTCGAGCAAGCTTTGCACCACTTGCCTCTCATGTTTCCAACCATGCCGAAAAGTTTGCGCACGTTACGGTTAAGGAACTTGTAGTCATCTTCAACTACGCGCTCCAAGTCCTCCATACGCCGCTTCATCGCTTCCATGGTTTGAAGACATTCGTCGGCCGACGCGTAGAGAGCTGCGATGGATTGACGGCAAAATCGACAACACACCGGATGCAATCCGAAGGGGTCGTCGTCGCCATAATCTCCACCGTTGTCACCACCGTCGTCGCCACCTCCATTGTTGTCGCCTTCGCCACCGCCGTTGCCGTCGCCGTTGGGGCCCTCGGGAGTCCTTTCGTAGGGCCGCTCGCCCCAATCGTCATCGTCTCTACCGGCGGCCGCCCACGAGCTCGGGCTACGATCGTCGGAGTAGTCGCTATCCCCATAATCCTTAGGCTCCGGCGACACCTCCTTGTAATCCTTACGCTTGATGCCTTGGAGACGTGCCGACCTTCGAACGGGTGTAGGGACCTTCTCTCCTTCGACGGGGTAGCGAGATGCAAGAGCTCCGGTCGGGACACGTCCTCCGCAACGGATACGTGCGGTCCTCTTGACGGGTAGCTTGACCTCGCATCGCATCGCCTCCTCCATCGATGGCTTCTTGGCTTCTACCTTCAACTCTAAGCTTTTTGGAAGCTCAATGGTCGCTACAAGGGTGCAACACATTGCTTGAAAGGATTGATTCTCGAGCTCCCAATTCGGCCAAATATATAGTCCCGAGAGAAAAGCCCCGGGAACCTTATTTTCCTTTTTTACACTTCCCTTAAAATTTTCTCGACCAAACAAGGAAGTCGAAAAGGAGCAATTCGGGCGAAATTCGGGGACATCGGGCGTCGGCCCCCCCTTGGGCCGATCCGACTGGGCCGGCCGGCCCACCCTGCCTCGGGGGCCGGGCCGGTCCGGTTTTTTTGCACACCGCCCTATTTTTTCGTCCTCAGCCCGTGGGAAAAAGTTGGCCCAGTTAATCTTCGCGAAAAACTCCAGAAAGCTAAAAAAATAAATTATTTACAGAAGTTGGTGCCTTGTTTTTCGTCCTAGGCAGGACGTTCGGGCTCTTCCTCCATGGCAAATACGTCAACATGATGAATGGGCACGATGTCGGGTTCGTAGTAAACCTTAAGCCGCTGTCCATTCACCACAAATTGATCGCCGTTTATATCCATAATGGTTACCGCTCCGTTGGAGAACACCGAATGCACAACATAAGGTCCGTCCCACTTGCTTTGCAATTTCCCCTTTCCGAAGGTTTTAAACCTCGAATTGTAGAGGAGGACCTTATCTCCTTCTTTAAATTCTTTTTTCTTCAATCTTTTATCATACCACCTTTTGATTCTCTCTTTGTATATGCTTGCGTTTTCATAAGCTTTCAACCTCAACTCCTCTAGCTCGCTTATTTGAATTCTCCGTTTCACCACCGCGGCATCGAGATCAAGGTTCATCTCTTTAATCGCCCAATAGGCTTTATGTTCTAACTCAACCGGAAGGTGGCAAGCTTTTCCATAGACGAATTGATAGGGGGTCATACCTATCGGTGTTTTAAACGCCGTTCGATAAGCCCATAAAGCGCCGTCTAATTTCTTTGACCAATCCTTGCCTCCCTTCTCTATGGTCTTGTTAAGTATGCTTTTTAATTGCCTATTTGACGTCTCCGCTTGTCCGTTGGTTTGTGGGTGATAGGCCGTGGAGACCCTATGCTCAATTCCCAACTTGGACAAGCACTTTTTGAAGTTCTTCCGGTGAAATGAGTTCCTCCATCACTTATCAAGATTCTCGGTGTACCGAAACGAGGAAAAATCACGTTCTTGATCATAGTGATGGACTCCTCCGTGGAAGCTTTACGACATGGTATAGCCTCTACCCACTTGGATACATAATCGACCATAACAAGTATATACTCGAATCCAAATGAGTTTTTAAAAGGCCCCATGAAGTCTATGCCCCATACATCGAATATATCGACTTGCAAGTTGTATTTCAAAGGCATAGAATTTCTTTGAGAGATGTTTCCGGTTCTTTGGCATTCGGGGCATGACGCAACATATCTTTTAGTATCTTCATGCATCTCCGGCCAATAGAATCCGCTCGACCATACTTTGGCTTCGGTTCGAAAATGGCTATAGTGCCCACCGTACTCCGCCGAGTGGCACTTCCTTAGAATCTCAAGCCTCTCTTCCCTTGGCACACATCTTCTCATCACACCATCATTGCCAAGCTTGAAGAGGTATGGTGCATCCCAAAAATATTTCTTACTTTCAGAAATTATCTTCCTTTGAGTGTTTTTGTCTAGATGATCGAGGGGCATCTTTCGAATTGCTCGAATGATGTCGATCATCCAAGTATCTTTATCAAGCACTCTATAGAGGTGGTCATCTCTCATCTTATCTTCTATGGGCTCTTTATCATCTTGCCCACGATTCATCCTAGACAAATGATCGGCCACAACATTCTCCACCCCCTTTTTATCACGAATTTCAACATCGAACTCTTGGAGAAGAAGGATCCAACGAATCAAACGAGGTTTAGCTTCCTTCTTAGCCAAGAGATACTTTATAGCCGCGTGATCGGTGTAAACAATGACTTTCGAGTTCACGATGTAGGATCTGAATTTTTCGAAAGCGAATACCACCGCTAGCAATTCTTTTTCCGTAGTAGCGTAATTTAATTGTGCCCCACTAAGAGTTTTGCTAGCGTAGTAAACGGCGTGAACTCGGCCTTCCTTTCTTTGTCCCAAGACCGCGCCTACGGCGTAGTCACTTGCGTCACACATGATCTCGAAAGGTTGGCTCCAATCCGGAGGTTGGATGATGGGAGCACTCACCAACGCATTTTTCAAGGTCCGGAATGCCGCTAGACACTTCTCATCAAAGTCGAAAGCCACATCCTTTTGAAGAAGGTGTGTTAAAGGCTTAGTGATCTTTGAGAAGTCCTTTATAAATCTTCTATAGAATCCGGCATGGCCTAGAAAGCTCCTTAAGGACTTAATATCCGTAGGAGGTGGAAGTTGCTCAACCGTCTCTACCTTAGCCTTGTCCACTTCAATTCCTCTCTCGGATATAACATGTCCGAGCACTATGCCTTGCTTAACCATGAAGTGGCACTTTTCCCAATTTAAAACCAAATCTACCTCCGCACACCTCGTAAGGACCTTTTCTAAGTTTGCTAAGCAATCCATGAACGTCTTCCCGTAAACGGAAAAATCATCCATAAACACTTCAACAATTTCTTCGATGAATTCCGAAAACACGGCCATCATGCAACGTTGAAAAGAGGCCGGAGCGTTGCATAGGCCGAAGGGCATCCTTCTATATGCAAACGTTCCGTAAGGACACGTAAATGTTGTCTTATGTTGATCTTCCGGGTGAATAGGAATTTGCATGAACCCCGAGTATCCATCGAGAAAGCAAAAATAAGCGTGGTTTGCTAACCTCTCGAGCATCTCGTCTATGAACGGTAGGGGGAAGTGATCTTTCTTCGTCGCTTTGTTAAGCTTACGGTAATCGATACACATCCGCCACCCGGTCACGGTTCTTTGCGGTATCAATTCGTTCTTCTCATTCTTCACCACGGTCAAACCTCCTTTCTTCGGTACACAATGTCCGGGCTCACCCATTCGCTATGCGGAACCGGGTAGATGATTCCGGCATCAAGTAACTTGATAACCTCTTTCTTTACTACCTCTCGCATGGCATGGGTTAGCCTCCTTTGGTGGTCCACTACGGGCTTACATTGGTCTTCCATTGGTATACGATGAGTGCAAAAGGCTGGGCTAATACCTTTGAGATCGTTAATTGAATATCCAATCACCTTCCTATGTTTTTTTAATAAAATCAGCAACGCTTCATTTTCTTCGGGACTCAACTCGTCGCTCACAATGACTGGATAAGTTTTGTCTGGGCCCAAAAATTCATATTTTAATCCCTTGGGCAAAGGTTTAAGGTCTACTTCGGGCACTTGTGGCTCCTCGGGTTTGATTTCTCCTATGTCTTCGAACTTCTCTTCCTCCATGCTACCGTCATGCGGCTCTAAGCCTTTTGTTGCTTCCTCTAGTTCTTCATCTTGTTGATTACTAATTTGATTTTCCATCGCTCTTTGCAGCGGGTCTCTAAGGGTTTCAACAAAACAAAGACTATCTATCTCTTCTATTTCTTCATCTTCGGGAGGAAAAGGAGTAAGGTGTTTAGAAGCACGAAGAAAGTTATATGTGTACTTTGTTCCATTAAGGTTCATTGTTACTTTGCCTTCTCCCGGCATCTAACACGGCATCAACCAACTTAAGAAAAGGCCTACCTAAGATTATATGATCAGAATTACCATGGTAAGCATCAATAACAAAGAAATCGGTTGGTATATAGTTTCTAGAGATTTTTACTTTCATGTTGCAAGCAATACCTAGAGGTTTGATAGTTCTACCATCTCCCATAATTAATTTCGTTGATGTTGGAGCTAAGTCTAGGTTGTGGTATTGAACTTTATCGTAAATTTTAGAAGATAGAACACTTACTTGGGCTCCGATGTCGCATAAGGCTTTGCATTGAACTCCGTTGATCTCGCAACTCAAGTGCGGCGTCATCTTCTCTTCTTCTTCGGATCCGATCGAATAAATTTCAGCAAGGCGAGCGTATGGTGATGCTTCGGGCTTGATCCCCATGATCCTCTTCACCTCGGCAATATGTTCCGGATCCACCACGTCATCTCCAAAGAGCTTTTCAAAAATCTCACCGGTGGTTTCGAGGTCGTATGAATTTTCAGCTTTCCTCTCCGGTGGGAAATCCACTTCCAATGCTCTTGCCATCCCCTTTTGATTAGGGAACGGTCTTCTCTTGTCGAATACTTCTCCGTAATCAATAGGAACCCAATCCATTGGCTCGAACTCCCTTAGTGGCTTCGCGCTTGACATGCTTCTCTTATTCGTCTCATTTGGTGCGGCGAAGTCGACGTTTGGTGTAGTTCTTGACTTGATGTGTTCTCGTTCAAGCTTCTCCACGATTGGCTCCTCTTTTGTGACTTCCGGGGTTGCCTCTTTAGAAAAATCAGCAAGCTTTTTCTTCCTTGAATTAAATTCCGGCTCTTCCGCAAGTCTTGTTTCCCAATCTCTTCGCATGGCAGCCGCTTTGCTAACTTTTTGTAGAAGTTGGGCGGCTTCCGTGAGTGTTTTCTCCATGAGATCCCCCACCGCACACATTTCGACGTGTCGCATGCAACTAGGGGTTAGGGAAAAGAAAAATGTATGCAAGAGTACGTCACCGGTGAAGCCGAGTTTTGGTCCTTGTTCGATTAATTCATTAAACCTATCCCAGGCTTGGTCTATCCCTTCCTCTTCTCCTTGCATAAAAGTGATCACTTGCCTCCTTAGATGTTGAACCTTGCTCATTGGAAAGAACTTCTCGCAAAACTTCTTTGTCAACTTGTTCCAATTGCCTTCAACTTCAAAGGACGCAACCGAATACCATGTCTTTGCTTTGCCGGCAAGTGAGTAGGGAAAGAGATTCCATTTGAACCATTCATCGGGAACTCCTTCTTGACGCACCGTGTTGCATATTGTCGTGAAATCCCTTATGTGTCTATATGGGTTCTCCTCAACCATCCCTTCAAACGGGTTTTCCGCCACCATCTTCATGATCTTGGACTTAATTTCATACTTGGTCGCTTCGAGCTTCGAATCCGACTCTTGTACCTTTATGTCTTCACATCGAGGGCTGGCGTAATCCCTTAATGATTTCTCCGGTTCTTCCACGGGTTGATTAACGAACTCCATCTAGACAATAAGATAAAAACAAAAACAAAAAGGAAACAAGTGTTTTTCTGATAATAAATGTTAGATAAAGCGAAAAAAAAGATAAACTAAAATATAAAACTAAGTTAGATGCAAATCAAACGATGTAAACTAACTTGCTCCCCGGCAACGGCGCCAGAAAAAGGGGCTTGTTGACGGATAAAAGACGTATCCCTCTACGATCCGCAAGCGTACGGACCCCACACCTTTTTCACCACGGGATTCCCAAGGTTCTTGTCAATCCGCGGAGCAAGGGGATTACAAGCGTTCGATCAACAACGACACACTAGCTACTAAAACCCTAACAACTATTATACTAGAAAAACAACTAAACTCACTAGAGAGAATGATAAACGATCAAGAGAGAAGACACTCGCCCACGGGTCTACGATACTAGAGCATGCAATCGCTTAAAGACATGAAAAACCAATCTAATCTATCGGGGTTGTGACCACGGTTTCGCCCTTTCCCTCCTCTCGTATCGTCACTACGCGAAGGTATTCATGACTAGACCTTTGATGGCCACGGCGTATTGAATTGATCCAAGGAAGCATTGGAGCTCGTACTCCCTCTACGGCATGGTAGCTAACCTTTAAGCATTAAAGTATATTCAACACAAGATGATAGATAGAAAATCCGACAAAGTGCGATTACATCTCACGATCGATTACAACCCATGGACGAATGAGAAGATTACCCCATCAAGGTGCCGATCATGGCACCGTTGATCATGGTTTCCCTTCCGCCGATGTCTTCCTCCTTCTCCACGAGAGGGTGCTTCCTTCGAGGTGGTTAATCTCCCGGCCGGAGATCCTCCTCCTCTCTCTCTAGCTTGTGGATGGCCTTCTCGGTGCGAATAAACTCCCCCCCCGTCCGTTGGCGGCGCGTCGGGGGTTTTAGGGTCGAAGATCCTTCGAGGGCAAGGAAGACGGGACCGAACCGGTGCCCGAAGTGGGCCGGGCCGATCCGACCGGGCCGGCCGGCCCGGTGCCCGGTTCGGCCCGGTTCGGTCGCCCTTTTTGCTCCGTGGGTCCTCTTGCACTTATCTACTTCGCCCCCTCCACTTGGATGATTTTGACGCCGTTATCCTCGCGATCAAGATGGAGACTCTCTTTGCATGAAGTTTGATCTTTTACGCTTCAATCCCCGGGGGTGTTCCTCGTAGCACTTCGGTCCTCACCACCATTGGAAGTAATTTCAGCGAGCTCATGAACACGAACAAGACTCCATGAATGCTCCTTTGAACTTATTGCGAATCCGTCCTTTATGTCCATGATTTCCTACATAAACACAACACTTCCAAATGCATGCACAAAGATGAACTTGTTATATGATTAGTGTGCCTAGTGGCGGGTTAGTTCAATAATCAAATCCAAACCAAAGTGTAATGAACATGCTAGGTGCACCAAAATACACCGTCAACAGTGTCTCTGTCTAAGCAGGGGGTGATTGAGTCCCTGATGAAGATGAAATCTCTATTTGGGCAGGTGACTCAGCCCTTGGTGGGCTTATATGTTGAGGAACAGGGATATCCACAGGATGATCTACCAGTGTTTCTTCTGCAAATACCAGATTAAGGGTAAATGCCAGTATTGATCTTTGAAGAAACAGTAATGAAAGTCATACCAGTAGATGGAGCATTGGCAGGTTCTGAGACTGAAGGCTGCTGGATTCTGGTCTGAAAATTGTATAGAAATTTATTAGTAAAGGATAATCTTGTGATCAAGAAAGGGGAGATTCTACCTCAATAAGAACTTTCTTGACAGTTCTCCTTTTCTTGGCAATTGGAGGTGCGATCAGAGACAGGCCTTTCCTTTTGTCAGCAGTAATACTGGAAAAAATTGGGTCTGTTGTGGCATACCTAGCCATTAGTTGAGCCAAGGTTGGGGATTTAAATCCCAGTGCTGAGATTGGGCATACTGCATTGTAAGCAATTGCCCTGGCTCGAGGGGCAGGTACTGTATTCTGCATGAAAAAATCAAGGTCATGGTGAGAAGAAGAAATGTCTGATTTGGAAGAAAGGACAAATCATGTAACCTCTGAAGTTGGCCGAAAATCAGGCATCAGCTCTATGCAAAAAGAGTGCACTGGCTCACTGAAAATATGGTCATGGAATTCTTGCCACCAAGAGTTGAAGGTGGGGTGAGCTACTGTTGTAGGAGTGAAGGGCCAGGTGTAAACAGTTGGACTGCATACATACTGAAAAACCCTGCTAGTTTGAGCAAGTTCTTTGATTTCCTCTCTGGGTTTGAGGAATTCCAGCAGAAATAGTCTTGGGGGCATCTGGCCACATCCAAGTTGTCGAGCCATCATATTCGGCTGGTAGTATTCATAAGTGCTGTGGTTTAGCCTCCCTCCACTAAATTCAGCTGGCAGAATGCATGGATGGATGAGGATATTGAGGATTTCCAGAAACCTTCCATCTTGGCGTCCAGCTTCAAAGGAGAACTCACAAGGGAGGGTTAAATTATCATTGTCCAAGTAAGGAAGCCAGAGAGGATTGTGGAAGCCTTTGAAGAAGAGCTCAAAGAGCTGGCTGACATTCTGATTGATGGGAACAGTTGAAGCAGCTTCTCCATAGGTGTGGCATCCTCTGGTGACCTGAACTTCCCCTTCATGATAGTTGGATGAAGGAAAAAACCGGGTGTTGTGGTCAATACCAACGATCTGGTGCATGTGCAGTTGCAGCCACATCTGTACAAACCACCAAGGGCCATTGACACATGCTATCTTCTGGCTGGTGTACATTTGGGTGATAGTTTGATGAAGCATGTGGTATACACTGCCCAGGAGGTATTTTCCAAGGGGAATGCGCTTACCACCAGCCAATTGTGTAGCCATTACAATATGATTCAGAGTAGGCTCATTGGCTTTACCACAGAAGATGAACCTGCACAGCCACATATTCAAGAAGGCCCTATATTCAACTTCACCAAGAAGACCATCTTTCATGTGGTTCTGAATATAATTTTTATATCCACTCCCTGACTTCACTCCCGTTGGTCTTGTGGAACCTCTGTAGTCCCAGGGATGAACGGATCCTGAAATATCAAGGCTGGTAATCATGTATACATCGGCCAGAGTGGGGGACATTGGGCCGTGACCAAAAAGGAAGGCATTGACACCATTTGACCAGAAATGACAGGCGGCAATCAGGAGGTCTTCGTTTTTCGGGGTCTCGGCCAAAGAGAGCTCCAAACATTGAGCAATTCGGAGGGTGTCCCAAAGTTGGGTATTAGCACTATTGTCCGCAAGGATCCTCTTATACCAATTCCTCCAGCCCGCAATTGGGGGCAAAGGCCAGTTCTTGAAAGCATCCTGCCACAGGGAAGGCTCGGTTAAAGCTGCTTTGAAGGGGATTCTTTGGGATTTGGCTGCGATGAATTCGCAGGGATCAGAAACTGCCACGAGACCAAGGAAATAAGATGTCGAATTGGCCTTAGTGCAAATCAGAAGCTCAGTGGAGAGTTCCTGCTGGAAGAAGGCGGGAAAGAAATCTCAGGTAAAATCAAAAAGTTGAATGTCGAATGAAGCTTATGGAGGAGGATTTTACTTGAGCAGCTTGATTTTGACCTGCCATTGAGGATTTGAGCTCAGGAAATGGTGATCTAGGGTTTGGATCTAGATGAAGATTCCGGCGGATTGCGAAGAGAGAGAATAGGTGTTGAACAGATTCAAGACGTTGGTGGCTGGAGTCAATTCCGGAATAAAATTACTTTTATCCCGTATTTGAAGGGGAATATGTTAACACCAAAATTTGGTAAGGGGCCTGACCTGTGGGTCCAACGAGGTGAGGAGTCCATCCGGAAGAGGGAAGGTTTCTTCAGAAGAATTCGGCAAAAGAGTCCGCGGTCGGCAATTTGCTTCCGTTCGGCAAGAGAACTGTTGCGCTGATTTTGCGGGATTGCGTGACAATGGGGCCCGAGCGGAAAGGGGCGAATGGATGGATAAGCGATCACATTTAGAGATAAATTAGGTATCAAATCCATTCGAGGTCATGGTGTGACAGGGTATAAATATAGACCCTGAATGTATGTATTTTCATTCGAAAACATTCTCAACACAAACCGGCTTTACGCCAAACCCTTGAGTCCTTTGTCGTGTCGTCGAGTTCTTCGAGAGGGTTCATCGATCCGTCGACCTCCGCGAGTACCGGCAACCTTGTATCATGTCTAGTATCATGCGGTGGATTTAGGTCTGATGCATGTAGTCTTGTTACCATGTTAGTGTCATGCGGTAGATTCAAGCTTGGTTCAAGAGGGTTTCTTGTTAGGTCATGAGCCATGCGGTAGGCTAAGATCTAGCTCGAAGCTAGTGATCGGCTCTATTGAGTTTTGGCAAGATTCAATAGATTCATTAAGTTACCCTGTGTTGCTTTGAGGTTTTACTTTATGTTTAAATTCATGTAGCACTTCTTTGCCCAATCTAGATTTGTTCGGATCGGCTTTATCTCTTTAATGATCCTTATGCGAATCGAATTCGTACCCTTGGCTTAAATAGCACGTGGATCACATGCTCCCCGATAGCCGAAACCTAATCGATCTAGGTTGTCACGTGTTGCGGGTTCAAACTTGCCAAATCTTGTATAAGTCTTGAAAGAACTGGGTATCACGCGGTAGATGCAAGTTTTTGGGTTGTTTTGGAGCTAGTCATCCGGTGGATTAGATTTTCTATTCAATCTGATAGGTTTATCCTGTTTGGTAATGTTCGTTCCTTCATCATGGACCCCGATTCGGCTGTTCAGCCGTATTCGGTTATGCTTTCACGAGTAAAACGTGTTTATAAGTCATGCTTTAAATATTGTATGCTTTTAGCTTCCCATATTTATATTGTATCATGCGGTGGAGAGATTTATTTGTGGACGGTGGTTTGATTTCAAACAAGTTGTATCATGCGGTGGATAGATTTGTTTGATATCATGCCTGACGGGTCTTAAAGTGTCTAGACATGCGGTAGACTAGTGCTTTGGGCCTATGCACACTTGTTTATTACATATTTATGATCATGCTTTTACCTCATTTATCGTTTAATGCTATTTACCGTGAGGATCGGTCATGGCTTTGCGCACGTGCGTCTTTATCCAGATAAAGACTGATTTATCGTCACGCTTGCATCATCTATTCGGCTATGTTACCTTTTGCGCATTGAAGTTCCCGAATGGTTTCTAGTTTGCTGGCAGATAGCTCTCTATAGCTATATGTCATCTCACTTGGCTTTCTAGCCGTAAATATGGAATTGTCTGGTACCACCCGGCAAGTTCCAAGCTTTGGAATTTAACTACTTTGTCTTTTGTTAATTTTCAGGAAAAATTGACTGGCACGTCTTGGAATCTTTGCGCGTGTGAAGCTAGTTTTTTTCAGCTTGCTGTGTGCTTGGCGTGAGGTGCAGGTTTTACGTCAACAACGGTTAGTATCAAAAGTTGGATTGGAGATCATTCAAAGGGATGTACCTTCGATGGTTGCCAGCAACTGTTTGCGCTGGTCCTCCCATTAGAGTTCAGCGATGCAGGCTTTCTTCGAGATTTCTCCTAGCTCGCGCCTGGACTCTTCACGCTCCGCCTTGAAGCGGAGGGCATCGCGCTCGCCTTAGGGCACCGGGGAGTAGTTGTACGATACCGAGGAGTCGTCCGGCAGAGCCGGATTGGCCGGTGCGGGGGCCAGATTCCAGTGGATGAGCCTGGAACAGTAAAATATCGTCAGAAGTGAAAAGAATATCTGGAAAAATTGAAAAGGGAGTTGACGATCACCACCTCCGACAGGAGCCAGCGCGGCTTCCTTCTGCTTCATCACTGGCACGGCGCCTGTTGCCGCTGCCCGCCATTGGTTTTTGGAGGTGCGCTGGTGGAAAAGGAAAGCTTAGATTGGTGAAGGTTTGAAGGCAAAAGGCTTGGTGAAAGATAGGGGGCACCTACGGTTTTATTTATAGGGATGGCAAAGAGATTGTGGCCCTGGATCGTGGTGCATATCCTGAGAAAGTTAGAAAGTGGAGAGGTTTCCTTAACCGAATCGCCGTCGGGTCGTTTGGGAATCAAGCTGAGTCATATTCGGTTGACTGGCTCGGCTGAGTTGTGGTCGGAGTACTATTCGGGTATGGTACTGTTTGACCGCGGTTACTGAATGGATCGTCCAAAAATTGCGAACAGATTGATACAGAAAAAAGGCAAGGTTACAAGTACAATTAATTCAGTTACACACTCCTTAGTACAATCAAATGTTCAAGTACTTTGCAATTACATTGGAAGCATTTGATGTTATCTGGTTGATATTCTCCAGCCGTTCCTGATAATCTTTTTGAGTATTGGACAGGGCTGAGAGTTGTGCCTCGAGTTGGTTTGCCTCGATCATAGCCGCTGATGCTTCCTTTTGGATTTTCTCTGTTAATCCAGGGAGCTCGGCTATCTTTTTCTCATCAGCTTCAACTTCAGCTGACAAATTCCTCAGTTCAATTTCTAACGTAGCTTTTCTGGCAATTTTCAACTCAAGAGCAGACTGCAGTTTGGCCAACATTTCCTTGTTGCCCTCGATTTGAGCTTGTGATCCTTTCATAACCTGTTCAGCTTTGGCTTTCTTTTGCTCAAGAACTGGTCGGGAGGATTGGCTCTTCAAGGCTCGCCTTATTGCTACATAATGAGTATCTAGATCCGAGATAGGTTCCAAGGAAGCTTTGATGTCTTCAGGGAGCTCTTGATCGATGGATTCAAGTATTTCATCGAAGTGATCAACATCTCTGACTTGATCTCGGGCATCTCTTTGCAGCCAGGAAAAGATTTCTTTGAGCTTTGCCTGATTTTTCTCTGACAAGACTTGATTTAAGGATGCTTCATCCTTTTCGGCAGCTGGATCACTCATAATGAGTAGAGCTTGATAGTGATGTAGCCTGGTCCTGAAAAGGAAGGATTGCCGAATTAAGGATGGTTTATTGAAAGAAGATAACAGAGTTGGGTGCCCGCACTTACCTCATGCCTGGTCCCCTGAATTGGGGCAGTGGTTTGTTCAGGTTCAAGGGAAATTTCTTGGGTGACCAGCTGAAGAGGAGTATGAGAAGTTTTTGGCAAAGCTGAAGCTTCTACTTGAGGGGAGGCTGGTGCAGTCCCTGGTGAATTTGAAGCTTCTGGCTGAAGTAAAGATGGATTCGTCCCTAGTGAGGTTAGGAATTCTGCTTGGCAAGGGGGTGATTGAATCCTTGGAGAGTTTGAAGTTTCTGGTTGGGCTGAAGATGGGTTCATTTCTGGTGAAGCTGGAACTTCTGCTTGAGGAGGGGGTGATTGGATCCCTGGTAAAGTTGAAGTTTCTGCTTGAAAGGGAGATGGTTGAACCCTTGGTGAACTTGGACTTGAAGCATGCTGGGGGGAGGAGATCTCCACAGGTTGGTTCACCAATGTTTCTTCTGCCAATACCAAATAAAAGGTAAATGCCAATGTAAATGATGATCTTTAAAGAGAGAGAAGCAGTAAAGGTCATACCAACAGGTGGAGCATTGGCAGATTCTGAGGCTGTTGATGGTTGTTGGGTTCTGCTCTGGAATTGCACAAGATAAACATGTCAGATGAAGAATGGTCTTGTGTTCAAGAAAGAAGAGATCTAACCTCAATGGGGATCTTTTTAGTGGTTCTTTTCTTCTTGGCAGATGGAGGTGCAACCAAGGGTACAGCTTTTCTCTTATCTGAGGTTGAACTGATAAGAGTTGGGTCCATTGTAGCATATCTGGCCATCAGCTGAGCCAGAGTTGTGGATTTGAATCCCAAAGTAGAGATTGGGCCAACAACATTGTAAGAGAATGTCCTTGCTCGAGGGGCAAGCTCTGTATTCTGCAGGAAGCAACCAAAAGTCATGATCAGTAAAGGAATGCATGCCTGATCAAAGGAGAAAAGATAAGTGTGTTACCTCTGAAGTTGGCCGGAAGCCAGGCATCAGTTCAAAATAGAAGGAGTGCACTGGCTCACTAAAGATATGGTCGTGGAATTCTTGCCACCAGGAGATGAAGAGAGGGTGAGCTATTGTTATTGGTGTGTAAAGCCAGGTATAAACAGTTGGGCTGCATTGGTATTCAAAGACCCTTCTGGCTTGAATGTTCTCTTTGATTTTCTCTCTGGATTTGAGGAATTCATGAAGAAATAGCCTTGGGGGCACTTGGCCACATCCCAGCTGTCGAGCCATTATGTTTGGCTGATAATATTCATAGGTGCTGTCGTTTAGCCTTCCTCCACAAAATTATGCTGGCAAGATGCATGGATGGATAAAGATATTAAAGATTTCTATGGATCTTGCATCATGACATCCAGTTTCAAAGGAGAATTTGTAAGGGAGGGTCAAGTTATCATTGCCCAAATAAGGGAGCCAGAGGGGATTGGTGAAACCACTGAAGAAGAGCTCAAAAAGTTGACTGACATTTTGATCAATGGATATGGTTGAAGCAGCTTCTCCATAGGTTTGGCATCCTTTGGTGATTTGAGTTTCTCCTTCCTTATGGCTGGATGAAGGAAAATGCCGATTGTTGAGATTGATGTCAACAATCCGGTGCATGTATAATTGCAGCCACATCTGTACAAACCACCAAGAGCCATTGACACATGATATCTTCTGGCCAGTGTGCATCTGAGAGATGGTCTGGTGGAGCATATGGTATACACTCCCTAGAAGATACTTTCCAAGGGGAACACGATGACCAGTTGCCAAATCTTCAGCCATTGCGATATGGTTCAGGGTTGGCTCATTGGCTTTGCCACAGAAGATGAATCTGCATAGCCACATGTTTAAGAATGCCTTGTATTCGACTTCACCTAGAGGGCCATCTTTCATATGATTCTGGATATATGACTTGTATCCACTTTCTGTCTTCACTCCTTTTTGCCTGGTGGAGGCTTTATACTGGAAAGGGTAAAAAGATCCTGTGATATCGAGGCCGGTCATCATGTATACATCGGCTATGGCAGGAGACATTGGGCCATGGCCGAAGAGGAAGGCATTGACGCCGTTTGACCAGAAATGGCAGGCTGCAGTCAGAAGGCTCTCGTTCTTGGGGGTCTCAGCCAGAGATAGCTCTAAGCACAGGGTAATACGAAGGGTGACCTAA
Source organism: Cenchrus americanus (assembly GCA_947561735.1). Taxonomy (NCBI): domain Eukaryota; kingdom Viridiplantae; phylum Streptophyta; class Magnoliopsida; order Poales; family Poaceae; genus Cenchrus; species Cenchrus americanus. Next base: position 190,900,316 of record OX387242.1, read on the forward strand.
TTGCTGGTTTTTGCATTGTTGTCTGCGAGTATCCTCTTGTACCAATTTATCCAGCCTGCAATTGGGGGCAGAGGCCAGTTCTTGAAAGCATCTTGCCACAACTGGCGCCCTGATAAAGCCGCTTTAAAGGGGATTCTCCTGGATTCGGTTTCAATGAACTCGCGGGGATCAGAGATTCCCACAGGACCGAGGAAATAGGATGTTGAGTTGTCCTCAATGTGAATCAAAAGCTCGGTGGATAGCTCCTATCAAGAAAAGGCGGAAAAAGAAATCTTAGGGGAATCGGAAAGGTAATACCGAATGAACCTCAAGGGGATGAAGTTTACCTGGATAGCTTGGTCCGCCATTGAAGGTTTGAGCATGATGGTTGATGGCCTAGGGTTTGGATCTGAGCGGAGACTCCAACAGATTACAGGAGGAAAAATGGTGTTAAACAGATATGACTTGAAGACGTCGAGCGATTGTGGTCAATTCCGGAATAAAATCACTTTTATCCCGTAATTGAATGGGCATATGTTAACACCAAAAAATGGTACAGGAGAAGGGTCGAGTTGTGGGCCGAGCTTGGTGATAAATACCATTCGGCTTGGAAAAATCTCCTCAAAGGAATCGGTAAAGGACGCTTGCGGTCGGCAGTGCGCCATCGTTCGGCAGAAGGACTGTTTGCGCTTTTAAAAGGGGGAGTTTTCGGGAATGCGTGGTGACGTGGCCCGATGCAGGGAAAGAACGAGTTGATGGCGTATACGAGATGGACATTGACGTCAGAGCATTAATTCAGGCATTTAATGTTGTGCTCGTAGTCGACCAGGAGTCGTGTTAGGACAAGAGTATAAATACAAGCCCTTGATGTATGTAATGGGTATCGAACAATTTCACAACAAACCGGATTTACGCCAAATTCTCGAGTCCTTTAGTCGTGTCGTCGAGTTCTTTTAGGGGAATCATCGATCCGTCGACCTCCGTAAGTACCGGCAACCTTGTATCATGTCTAGTATCATGTGGTGGATTTAGACCGTGACGCAAGTAGTCTTGTTACCTTTCTTAATATCATGCGGTAGATTTAAGCTTGGTCCAAGAGGGTTTCTTGTTAGGTCATGAGCCATGCGGTGGGCTAAGATCTTTCTTGGAGCTAGTTATCGGCTCCATTAGATTTGGCAAGATCTAATAGATTTATTAAGTTACCATGTGTTGCTTTGAGTTTTTACTTTATGTTTAAATTCATGTAACACTTTTTTGCCCAATTTAGATTGGTTTGAATCGGCTTTATCTTGTTTGGTGATCCTTATGTAATATGTTAATATCTTTGGTTTAATACAGCACGTGGATCACGTGTTCTTTAATAGCCGAAGCTGGATCAATCTAAGTTGTCACGTGTTGCGGGTTCAAGCTTGTTAATCTTGTGTAAATCTTTAAAGAACTTGGTATCATGCGGTAGATGCAGGTTTTTGGGTTGTTTTAGAGCTAATCATCTGGTGGATTAGATTTCGATTCAATCTGATAGGTTTATCATCTTTAGCAATGTTTGTTCCTTTTCCATAGAACCCGATTCGGTTGTACAACTGTATTCGGTTGTGCTTTCATGAGTAAAACGTGCTTATAAGTTTTGTTTTAAATAATGCGTGATTTTAGACTTCCATATTTAGATTGTATCATGCGGTGAATTAATCTCTTTGTGGTTGGTGGTGTGATTTCAAACAAGTTGTATCATGCGGTGGATTAACTCGTTTGACTTCATGCTTGACATGTTTTAAAGTACCTAGACATAGACTAGTGCTTTTGGCCTATGCATGCTTGTTTATTTCATATTTATGATCATGCTTTATTTTATTTATTTTATTTGTAGTTTATTATCAAAGTCGGTCATGATCATGTACGAGCAACGTTATTTAAACAAAGATCGATCTTTTGTCATGCTTACGTCATCAATTCGGCTATATCCTGTTTTATGTTTTAAAGCTCCCGAATGATGTTTAAACTGCTGGCAGATAGCTTGTTGTAGCTATATGTCATTTTGAAGGACCGATACGGCGAACCAGAGAGGGGGGGAGTGAATGGGAGCCGATAAAAATTCCTCTCGAAGGAGATGACAACTCCAACAAGACGAACACGGCTTCCAACACACGTCTCCGACTCACTACCCAAGTTGGCCAAGCCCACGTAGCCACTGGAGTGCCACTGGACCTAGGAACCAACACACACAGCCTTCCGACTCGAGAACGCAGCGGAACAACAAACCCCGAGTCTACAGATCCACACCGGTCAGACCGGTGAGCACCACCGGTCAGACCGGTCCCTGTTGGTGAAACTAAGCAACTTTCACTAAGTGGCTCTACACCGGTCAGACCGGTGAGACACACCGGTCAGACCGATGGCAGCCTGAAAGCCCCCAAGGCACCAAACAAAGCCAACCGACCACCAAACGGACCCAAACTCGAAACAAGCCAGCACCACGGGACAACAACGAACACACCAAGACGTTCACCCGAGCAAAATCCCACGAGAGGGTTGCACCGGTCGGACCGGTCAAGAGCACCGGTCGGACCGGTGTAGCTCGGGCAGCTCGGGATGAACAAGACACCCGCGGGTCAACTCCCCCAAATCCAAATCTCGATCTCCCGAATCGCTCCACGGACTTGAACAAGACTTTGGGGATATCGTGAACACCTCATGAGGAGTCCATAGCCAAGTTTAATCCCACCAAATCTTGTCCAAAAAGGAGGAATCGAAGAAATCCCGCCGAGAGCACTTCCAACCCAAGAACTCAAGAAACCCCAAAATCGAGCACCTTTACTCACGGATTTGGGAGGGGAATCACTGCCCAAAGAACCACGAAGGGTTCCCACAAATTTCCCCCATCAAATCCCCAAGAGAAAGGCCCCGAAATCAACCCAAAGAAATCACCGAGAGAGGGCTCCGAAAATCACCACCAAGAACAACCGGGGAAAACACATCCAAACCTTGAGGAACCACGCCGAATCATCTATACATGAAACAAAGGTTCGTACAAGGTCTAGCAAGCCGCCCGATCATCCATCCCTCTCTACAAGATCTCTCCGTGAAGCTCTCTTGCTACTAAGGAAAACCTAGGGAAAATAGGTAGAAAATAGGAAAACTAATGAGCTAGGGTTCCAAGAGTTGGCTGCCATCCTCTCACCTCTTGGGTTATATGGAGGCAACCGAATGTCTAAAATGCCATTCTCTACTAACTAGGGATACAAGCCCCTCAAGGGCGGATTTGGAATTCTTGATGTCTTCACCATCGGACGGATGCCCGGCGACCGCACCTCGCGTAGCCTCGACGCAAGCCATGCGATCCCGACGCGTGTCCTCCGCTTCGAAGATTCCGGACCGCGTCGTCGCACACCGGTCGACCGATCCGGTGCCGCCGCACCTCCGTCTTCGGTTCTCCGGTCTTGGCTTTGTGGATCAACCAAGGAACCCGGTGGTTTTTCGGTGAACCACCGGAAACCCCGCGAACTCGGTGTAGCCTCCGCCAATCTCCACTCATGACTTGGCTCCCACGTAGTCCTCGCTCGACCTTGGTTTTGAGGCTCAACCAAGAAACCATCCACGACTTCATCTTGCTGTTCATGCCACCATGCGGCCCGCACTTGACCCCCGCTGGCCACCGGGTCCCTCGAACGAAGCCTACTTGTCTTCTCCACACCTGGAGGCCTCACCGGCAACGACCTTTCGCGCTTGTTCTTCACCTGCACCAACACGAGTCAAGCCGCAACCTGCACCTGCAATACTTAGCCAAGAATCAGTCCACACAACGTTGTCAATCACTCATCACACAAGGAAGCGACCATCCACCGGTCCTCGAACCACACATGGTCCTCAATCTCCCCCTTGATGAGTGCATTGACAACACCCACACGAAAGTAACAAGGGAGAAAAGAAAAAGAAAAGAGACGAACAAAAAGAAACTCCAACAAGCGATCGAAAGCCAAACAAAGGCAAAGAGCAAGATCACTTGAAGGAAACAAGTCTCGGACCCCTTAGGCAAGGGCAACGGCTCGACACATCCGAGACAAAGCAAAGCTCAAGCAAAGAGCACAAACCACCAAAACAAAGCACGAACACCACAAAGAGCTCCCCCTGCACACATGCAAGCTCCCCCTGAACCAATGCAACTCCCCCTGGACGAATGCATGCAAGACACCACTTGAAACAGGGCAGCTGCAACCAAAACAGCCCTGACCGGTCAGACCGGTCCGCACCACCGGTCAGACCGGTGTGCAACATGTGTACAGAACCAGCACTCACACCGGTCAGACCGGTGACCACGACCGGTCGACCGGTGCACAACGAGCCCGAGAAATGGCTCGAAACCACCGAAAACCTTCTAAACACGTCCAAAGAAGCCATTTCAAGCTCAAACTTCTCCCCCTTGTTGGCAATGCATGAATCAAGCCAAAAATGCAAAACTTTCAACCTAGAGCTTCTCAAATAGACAAAATTCAACAAAGAATGCTACACATGTCCAAATGAGCAAGTTAGATACTCTACGGCTTCGTATCGATCTCAACTACATGATCATCAAGTTTCACAACCATTGGACGAAGCTAAGATGGATTTTGGCAATTTTGCGAAAAACTTGCCTCTCATGAGCAAAGTCCTAAACATGATCAAAGCATATCAAAATGGCAAAGCCACACAAACTTCATGCTAGGACAGCCATTCTAATCATAAGACCATCACAAACACCCACAAGCACCTCATGTCATGTCAAAGCCACCGAGCCATGTGCCTACTTCTATGTATGAGACTTCTCATTGGTAGGCATCATGCAACGGTTTAGCATCCAAAGCAAATTTAATTCAGCACATATGACATGGGAGCATAGTTTCCAAGCATTTTTCATTTCATTTTCAGATTTGTAAGTGGTACATGAAATGTCTTTGCGACAAAAAGGAACTTATGCCCCTCCACAAGATAAATCAAGAGGGCTAAACATTCATGATGGCAAATGAGCCTTTGGCCCCATATGATCAATAAACTAGCTATCCAACCACAAATTAAGCATAGCAAGGCCACAAAAACATGTCAAGAGCATGTAAAGGCTTTTACACATGAGAGGGCATACATGTGACATTTTTCAAAAGCATAGCTATCAACCATGGATTATTCATCAAGATCATCAAGAGCTAAGCCAAACTAACCGTAGCATACCAAACAAGCTCAAAAAGACATATATCTCATTCCATGGTGAACAATGTATATGAGAGAAGCTTTTCCTAACCAATGCATATGATACAAAATGCATGCAATCTAAGATACAAGGATGCCTATACATCATGTTACATATGCCATGCCAAATGCAAGAAATGCACAAAGGAAAGCTACACATATGCTACAAACCGGCTCCTCGAGGGGAGGCAAAACGGGCTCGACACCACCGGCAAAAAGAGCCCCCACACACCCAACTCAAGAAATCAAACACACACCAAGTTCCCCCGCAAACGAGTGAAAGTTGCTTGATCTAGGGGTTTGGTGAAAATATCGGCTAGTTGGTCATGTGTGGGTACATGGATCAAAGCTATCTTTCCTTTCTCGACGTTGTCTCTCAGAAAATGATACCTCACTTCTATGTGCTTGGTTTTGGAATGAAGCACTGGGTTCTTTGCAACGCTTATGGCACTGGTGCTATCACATTGAAGTGGGACATGGGCATACTCCTCACCAAAGTCACTCATGGTGTAGGTGATCCAAAGGAGCTGAGAGCAACAACTAGCAGCGGCAACATACTCGGCCTCGGTCGTGGATTGAGCAACACTCGACTACTTGTGGGAAGACCAAGACACCAAAGAAGAACCCAAAAACTGGCAAGTCCCAGAAGTGGACTTCCTATCCAACCGACACCCGGCAAAATCCGCGTCTGAAAAACCATGAAGCGCCAAAGAAGAGGACGCGGAGTACCAAAGCCGAAGTCGGGAGTGTGACGCAAGTACCTGAAAATTCTCTTCACCGCTTGCCGATGCGAAGTCCTCGGAGACACTTGAAAACGAGCGCACAGACACACTGAGAACTGTATGTCCGGCCTCGTCGCCGTCAAGTAGAGGAGTGACCCGATCATGCTCCGGTACTCCTTCAGGTCCACGTGTTCACCTTCCTCGTCCGCATCAAGAGCTGTAGTCGTACTCATCGGCATCGTCACAGCCTTGGAGTCCTCCATCTTGAACTTCCTCACAATGTCCTTGGTGTACTTAGCCTGGTGCACAAATGTTCCTTCCTTTGATTGCTTGATTTGTAGCCCAAGGAAGAACTGCAACTCACCCATCATGCTCATCTCGAACTCCCCGCTCATATCATCCGCAAACCTCGCAACAAGAGAGTTAGACGAGCCACCAAAGACAATATCATCCATGTACACACCGCACAATCGGGATATCTCGCGCCCGCCTCGGCAAAAACAAGGTCCGATCGACCTTCCCCATCTCAAAGCCTCTCTCAAACAAGAACCCCCTCAACCTCGCCATACCAAGCTCTAGGCGCCGCTTCAACCCATACGGCGCCTTCCTCAACTTGTACACCCGGTGGGGGGTACTTCTCGCTCTCAAACCCCGGAGGTCGCCTCACATACACTTCTTCCTCCAACACACCATTCGGAAAAGCACTCTTCACATCCATTTGGTGCAACTTGAACCCTTTAGCCACAGAAAAGGCTAGAAGGATCCTAATCGCCTCCAAACGGGCTACGGGAGCAAAGGTCTCCTCGTAGTCGATCCCCTCCTTCTGACTGAACCCCTGGGCAACAAGTCTCGACTTGTTCCTCACAACCTCACCCTTCTCTCCCTCTTTGTTTTTCCACACCCACTTGGTACCAATCGGCTTACACCCTGGGAGAGGGCAACCAACTCCCACACCTGATTCCTCTCAATGTTCTCCAACTCCTCATGCATCGAGTTAACCCAATTGTCATCAGATAGTGCGTGTCCAATGTCTTTGGGCTCGAAAGAAGCAACAAACGCAGCATGAGCAAAATGGGAATTGTTTCGAACCCTCGACCGTGTAGTGCGTTCATTCATGTCGCCGATGATCCTCGGAGCTGGGTGATCCACTTGAACTCGCCGGGGAGGTTCTCGCCTCGAAGCTACCTCCCCCTCAACATCAGCTTCTCCTCGTTCTTGATTTGTCGTCGTAGGTGTAGCAGAGGGTCCATCCATCATCGTAGTCGAAGTAGTAGGTACATGTTCAGCCGGGGGCACCGCACCGCCATCCTCATCATCACCTTGTTCATGCTCCTCCTCCTGAAAGATCTCCTCGCCAAGCTCATCATCACTTGCACACTCAAAGACAAGCTGACTACGTGGCTCTGTCTCGTCGAAGGTTACCTCGCAAGTCTCCACGATTTGGTTAGTTTCAAGATTGAGCACACGATATGCTCTAGAATGAGATGCATAACCAAAGAAAATGCCATCGACAGACCTAGCCTCAAACTTATCCAACTTCCTGCCTTTCTTCAAAATGAAACACTTGCAACCAAAGACATGGAAGTGACTCACCTTGGGTGTGCGACAATGCATCAACTCATAGCAGGTCTTCTTCTTGTGCACTCTGAGGTATATCCTGTTCGACACATAGCACGCGGTATTCACCGCCTCAGCCCAATACCTCCTCGGAGTCCTATGCTTATCAAGCATCGTCCGAGCCATCTCGCACAAGGTCCTGTTCTTCCTTTCCACAACACCATTCTGGGGAGGTGTATACGGACTCGAAAACTGGTGCTCAAGACCCAAGTCATGACAAAAGGTTTCAAAACGAGAGTTCCTGAATTCCGAGCCATTATCACTGCGGATAGCTCGTATGGCATCTCTGTGCCCTCTCGTTCCTCAACCTCAAGACTAGATCTCGAACAAAACCAAACGTCTCCCCCTTATCCTCCAGAAAGAACACCCACGCATACCGAGAATAGTCGTCCACCACAACAAGGACATACCACTTCCCACCCGCAGATCGCACACGAGCTGGGCCAACAAGGTCCATATGGAGCGGCTCGCATGGACGCTCAGTCATCACATCGGTGAGAGGCGGGTGAGAAGAGGCCACCATCTTGGCATGCCTACACGGAGCACAAACCAACTCTTTCTCAAGCCTCAATCGTGGCAATCCTCGGACCAAATTGAGTTTACTCAAGCGAGACAAAAGGTCAAAGCTCAAGTGACCCAACTTCCTATGCCACTTCCACAACTCACTCGAAGAACCAGCCAAGAAACAACGCTCCACACCCGAAGACTGAGAAAAATCAGCACGAAACACCTGACCCTCGGGAACGACCATACAAACAAGGTCCCCTCGAGAGTCCACAATCCGAGAACCACCAGGCCGAAACAACACCTCAAAGCCCTCATCCAACAACCGGGACACGTAAAAGCAAATTGTACCCCGCCGATTGAACAAGAGCAACACGCCTCGAGTGATCTTGTCACTCACTTTTATCTCACCTTCGAAAGCACACGCCCACGCCCATTGTCCCCAAAGGTGATGTACCTCTTCGTCACCACGGGACGAGACTTGAGAACCACCCCCTGTCTCTCCGGTCATATGCCTCGAACAACCGGAGTCAATCAACCAAATGTTCTTCAAGTCTCCCACCCGAAATTCAAAAATAGGCACGTGAGCGAACAAACGACTCAAGAGCGGGGTTAGTACCAAAAGAGGAAAACCAGTCTGCCGAGCCATTTGCTCAAAAGTGGGGTTAGCACCAACCAAAGCATCTCTCCTACCAAAACTACCTCCACGAACACCACCACGGTAACCACCCCGAGGGAACCACCCCCTCTCGCCCGGAGGAGGACCAAATCCACGCAAGAAAGCCCGTGGAACGTCCTTCCTCTCCAGCTCAACGCCACGACTCCTCCAATCCCTGTATTGAGCACGAGGAGGAGAACGCCTAGCAAACTGACCACCTGCACCCTTTCCAGCCCAACCACCAGAACCACGACCACCAGAAACAACCCTCGCACTTGTACGAGCTCGAAACCCGAACATCTTTTCGTCCGTGCCCGCACCGGTCCGACCGGGTGCCCCACACCGGTCCGACCGGTGTGACCGGGCGACAACACCACCTGCAGCCTTCTTCTCTCCCCAAGCCCGAACTGTCCTCACAATCGCCTTGCCCCTGGGCATCTGCATACGAGGCTCAAGTACACCATCGGAAGGGTGGTACTTGTCCTTGTTAGCCCACTCCTTCTCTATTCTCTCCTCTCGCTTCCTCTTGAAGCAAAACTCCTCCTTATGGCCATCTCTCCCACAATAGCCACAATGGAACCTCACAAGCTTAGGCTTTGGCTTGGGATGTGGCTGCTCACTCGGTTTCTCTCCACTCAAACCCTCCACCGGTTTCTCACCACTAGCCTTCTCACTATCCTTCCCAAAGAACACTTTCCCCGAAGTGCTCACAAACTTGATAGGCTTTTGTAGGTCATTTGTGGGTGTAGGAAACACGGGTGGAGCTGGGGTTGTGTCTAGTCGGTTCCTTAGATGGTTAGGTTTTGGTGGGAAATCATTTTTGTGGTGGGTTTTTGGTAGCTCCGGGATATTCTCTCCACTTCCCTCACCAACCTTGTTTGCCCCAAGCCCCTCACCATCTTGCCTCTTAAAGGCCTCGATCATCATTCTCAACCGAGGCTCGTGGACCGGACGACCAACCCATCAACTTCCTCAAATCATCATTCTCATCCCGCAAACGATCAACATAATGTGCAAGCTCCAAATTTTTCAATGCATGCATTTCACGGGTAGAGCAAGATGTAGGCATGGGTTCCTTCAATTTAGCCTCGAGCGAACTAGTGTAAGCATGCATCTCATCAATCTTAGCATGCAAAACGGGGCAAGAAGTGCAAGCACCTAGCAAAGCGAGGTCTAGACTTAAGCTCGCCCACTTCAACCCTAAGCACATCTAGTTCCTCACACTTGGAGGCATGCTTCTCCTTAAACAAAGCAAGATCAGCAAGGAATATGGAGCAATCAGCACAATCATTCTCATCAGAAACAATAGGGCTAGCCTTAAGCGAATCAATCTCAAGCTTGCTATCAAGCACCTGTGTCTCTAGCTTAGCCACTCTAGTCCTAGCATCCTCGAGTGATGCCCTAAGTTCTTTCCTCATTTTCTTGGCCTCTCTAAGCATGTCATCACGGTTATCAAGCAAAGAGCCAAGCCTCTCATTCTCCTAGCGCAAGAAGGGAAGCTCATCACGCACCTCGTCGTCGGACTCAGAGTCCGAGTCGCTCTGTGTGCTCTTCTTGCTACCGGAGCTCAACGCCATGGTGCAGAAGCCATCTCTCGCGAAGCGGCTCCCCCGCTCGGTGTTCTTGGACGACTTCTTGTTCTTGCGGCGATCTCCCTCGTCGTCGGCTGGCCGCTCGAGCTCGAGGTGGAGTACGCGGAACCCGGAGTCGACGTCGCTCGCTCCAACCATCGCTCGGGCCTTGCCTCGGCCCTCCTTCTTCCTTGATCGTCGCTCGTCCTTGTACTTGTTCTTGTGCTTGCTCTTGTGGTCGCGCCTCGAACGGTACTTGCCATCGTTCATCCTCGGCTTGTGCTTGTAGCCGTCCTTGTTCTCGGCCTTCTCGGGCGGTCGGCGACGAAGTGTCCCGGCTTGCCGCACTGGAAGCAAGTCCTCGTGTTCCTCCTCATGTTGACGCGGTTCTCGTGCAGCCTCTCGAACCGCCTCGTCAACAGCGCCAGCTCGTCCTCTCCAAGGTCATCAAACTCCTCATCTGGCATAGACATCAAAGAGGAAAACGAGAACATCCTGGTGGATGGGTTAGAGTTAGTCTTTCCTTTGGAACCACCAACGAGGGCAAGACTATGGGAATCAGTCGGTCCCTTGAGCTTGGCAGTCATGCCCCTATCCACCTCAGCCGACTTGAGCTTCGAGAACAGCTCATTCACCGTCAGAGTATCATACCTCTCCGACTCGACTATGGCCTCGAACTTTCCACCCCATATCGTACGATCCAAAGAGTGTAAGAGCTCGACCGCTCTATCATGATCATCGTACGGAAGCACGTCCACATTGGCCCTCATGTTGTTCACCACCACCGTGAACCTCTGAAACAAGGCATCGATGGACTCACCGGGGAGATGAGTGAAGTTCTAGTACTCTCTCCGGTAGGTCGCGTACAACCGTGCCTGAACCTGGGCGTTCCCAACATTAGCCTCCTTCAACACCGCCCAAATCCTACAAGCCAAGTGCTCGGTGTGCACCCGATCGAACTCAGGCTGACACAAAGCACGAAACAAGTAGTCGACCGCCTTATTGTTGGCGTCGAATCTGTCCCTCGGCCCTGGAGCAAAGAAATCCATCGGCTGGACATAGCCTCGTGTCCACCGTGACATCCCAAAGCAACGGGACCCTTTCCGCGGAGGAACGCACCCATCCGCTTGCTCCACATCTGGTAGTTCTTGCCATCGAAGTGTGGAGGACCCGAACCCCGTTCCTGGTACGCCATCCTTGGATCTTAGACTAGTTAGAGTCAATAAAGACCCGAACCGGCTCTGATACCACTTGAAGGACCGATACGGCGAACCAGAGAGGGGGGGAGTGAATGGGAGCCGATAAAAATTCTTCTCGAAGGAGATGACAACTCCAACAAGACGAACACGGCTTCCAACACACGTCTCCGACTCACTACCCAAGTTGGCCAAGCCCACGTAGCCACTGGAGAGCCACTGGACCTAGGAACCAACACACACAGCCTTCCGACTCGAGAACGCAGCGGAACAACAAACCCCGAGTCTAAGGACCCACACCGGTCAGACCGGTGAGCACCACCGGTCAGACCGGTCCCTGTTGGTGAAACTGAGCAACTTTCACTAAGTGGCTCTACACCGGCCGACCGGTGAGACACACCGGTCGGACCGATGGCGGACTCGAAAGCCCCCAAGGCACCAAACGAGGCCAACCGACCACCAAACGGACCCAAACTCGAAACGGCGGCACCACGGGACAACAACGAACACACCAAGACGTTCACCCGAGCAAAATCCCACAGAGGGTTGCACCGGTCAGACCGGTCAAGAGCACCGGTCGACCGGTGTAGCTCCGGCGCTCGGGATGAACAAAGACCCGCGGGTCAACTCCCCAAATCCAAATCTCGATCTCCCGAATCGCTCCACGGACTTGAACAAGACTTTGGGGATATCAGGAACACCTCATGAGGAGTCCATAGCCAAGTTTAATCCCACCAAATCTCGTCCAAAAAGGAGGAATCGAAGAAATCCCGCCGAGAGCACTTCCAACCCAAGAACTCAAGAAACCCCAAAATCGAGCACCTTTACTCACGGATTTGAAAGGGGAATCACAGCCCAAAGAACCACGAAGGGTTCCCACAAATTTCCCTCATCAAATCCCCAAGAGAAAGGCCCCGAAATCAACCCAAAGAAATCACCGAGAGAGGGCTCCGAAAATCACCACCAAGAACAACCTGGGAAAACACATCCAAACCTTGAGGAACCACGCCGAATCATCTATACATGAAACAAAGGTTCGTACAAGGTCTAGCAAGCCGCCCGATCATCCATCCCTCTCTACAAGATCTCTCCGTGAAGCTTTCTTGCTAGTCCTAAGGAAAACCTAGGGAAAATAGGTAGAAAATAGGAAAACTAATGAGCTAGGGTTCCAAGAGTTGGCTGCCATCCTCTCACCTCTTGTGTTATATGGAGGCAACCGAATGTCTAAAATGCCCTTCTCTACTAACTAGGGATACAAGCCCCTCAGGGGCGGATTTGGAATTCTTGATGTCTTCACCATCGGACGGATGCCCGGCGACCGCACCCTGCGTAGCCTCGACGCAAGCCATGCGATCCCGACGCGTGTCCTCCGCTTTGAAGATTCCGGACTGCGTCGTCGCACACCGGTCGGACCGGTGCTCCTCACCGGTCGAGCCGGTCCCCACCGGCCGGGACCGGTCGACCGGTCCGGTGCCGCCGCACCTCCGTCTTCGGTTCTCCGGTCTTGGCTTTGTGGATCAACCAAGGAACCCAGTGGTTTTCTGGTGAACCACCGGAAACCCCGCGAACTCGGTGTAGCCTCCGCCAATCTCCACTCATGACTTGGCTCCCACGTAGTCCCGGCTCAACCTTGGGTTTGAGGCTCAACCAAGAAACCGTCCACGACTTCATCTTGCTGTTCATGCCACCATGCGGCCTGCACTTGACCCCCGCCGGCCACCGGTCCCTCGAACGAAGCCTACTTGTCTTCTCCCACACCGGAGGCCTCACCGCAATGACCTTTCGCGCTTGTTCTTCACCTGCACCAACACGAGTCAAGCTGCAACCTGCACCTGCAATACTTAGCCAAGAATCAGTCCACACAACGTTGTCAATCACTCATCACACAAGGAAGCGACCATCCACCGGTCCTCGAACCACACATGGTCCTCACATTTTAATTGGCTTTTAGCCGTAAATACGAAACTGTCTGGTACCACCCTGCAAGTTCCATGTTTTATCTAATTATTTTTATTCCTTCGTCAGTTTCAGGAAAATTGACTGGCACGCTTTCAGGATTCATCACGCGTGTTAAGCCAGCTCCTTTCGGCTTGCTGTGTGCTTGACGTGAGGTGCCGATTTTGCGTCAACACACACATTTGGTTGGGGATACCTTTAGGTATACATAGTTACCAACTTCAAACTCTCGAGGAGCCTTGGCCTTGTCATGTAACTCTTTTGCCTTATCTGAGCTGCTCTCAAAGTTTCTCTAATCACGCCTACCTTCTCTTCCGCTTCTTGTACTAGCTTGGGACCAAACAAGGTTCACTCACCCGCTTGTGACCAATTTAACGGGGTACGACACCTTCTTCCATACAATGCTTCGAAAGGAGCCTTCTTCAAACTAGCTTGATAACTATTGTTGTAAGCAAACTCCGCTAAGGCTAAGCATTTATCCCAAGCCTTGTCAAAGTGAATGACACAAGCTCTCAACATATCCTCCACTATTAGATTTACTCTTTCCGTCTGACCATCAGTCTGTGGGTGATAGCGGAGCTGTGGATCAGCTTGGTTACCAAAGATTCATGCACTTGTGCCCATAAATGAGGAAAAAATTGAGTGCCTCGGTCTGACAAGATGGTCTTTGGAATGCGGTGCAAGCGCACTATGAGAGCCACATAGATTTCTGCATAACGCTCGGCTAAATAGGTAGTGTGAACGGGAATGAAATGAGCGGTCTTGGTAAGCCGGTCCACTATTACCCAAATAGAATCATGCTTCTGGGTGTGAGAGGTAACCTGACGATGAAATCCATGCTTATATTGTCCCACTTCCATGCAGGAATAGACAATGGTTGCATTTGACCTGCGGTCTTGAGGTGACTATCCTTGATCCTTTGACATGTATCACAACCGGAGACATACTTGGCTATCTCACCCTTCATGTTTGACCACCACAAATTTTCCCTAAGGCCACGATACATTTTGGTACTACCCGGATGAATGGTGAATTTAGAGAGATGAGCCTCATCCAAAATCTCCTTCCTTAGTTCCCGATACTGGGGAATAACTAATCTCTAACCAAACCATACAACTCCCTTGTCATCCCTTCGGAAACAATCAAACTTGGGATCTCTTTCATCGAACTTCTGTTTGATTTTCTGAACCTCTTCATCGATAAGTTGAGCCATAGCAATTCTTTCATGGAGAGGGGATTCGATCGAGACGGCATAAAGATTTCCACGCTCGATCAATTCTGAGTTAAGCTTCCTCATTTCTTCACGTAAATCCTCAATACACGGTCCTAGCGTTACATAGATGCAATGTGTGCGGCTAAGTGCATCTGCAACAACATTAGCTTTGCCAGGATGATAATGGACTTCCAAATCATAATCGATTATCAATTCCAACCATCTTCTCTACCTCATATTCAGATCTGACTGAGTGAAAATATACTTGAGACTCTTGTGATTGGTACCAATCTGGAAAGCTCATGAAATTACCTAATAATCATTTAATCAATCAAAGATCCAATTCTGTCATTTTAGTTGCCTAAACTTGAAGTGAACAGATGCTGCCCAGATTTGTGACTCTGAAAAACTGACAGAATGAAACTTCGATATTTCTTAGATCTTAAATCCGATTGTAGTGTTCTTTACGGCTATAGAAACCCCTAAAAAATTCCTACAACTCATATATAGGTTTTTTATTTTTTTGAGACCATTAAAAGGATGTAAAACAACAATTACTGGAAACTTCGCAGATTGAGTTTGTGCTGAAAACAACGATGAGGGTTCCACTTTACCTAGACCTTAACGGTAAAGATTGACGCTACAAGCATGTGCTAGAACGTCCAAAAACTTAGGGAAAGAATGAAATACAGTGAGTCGTGCCTCACCTAGGGTTTCCCTTCGAAACGGTATGGGAAAAGATGACGGTGGTGATTCCGACGACAACTCCCAGACGTTTTCCTCTCCGTAGCGACGAATGTCACAGAAGCTCTCTCGATTTCATCTCAGCTGCATCACACATGGGTGCACCACCATGAACAGCGAGGAAAGGCAATCAATTGAGGCAAAACGGAGAGAGGAAAGGAAGGCCGACCAATTTTTGAAGAGAAACCACATCGACGAACGGCGGCAAACCCTAATCTCCCTCTCTTCTCTTGTTCTCGCTTCCCTTCTCTCGGTTTCCCATGCAAGAAGAGGGTGGCGGCTGTTGGGCTTGGTAGGGGATGTGCAATTAGGAAAAGAAAAGGTCACGGTGGAGAGAGGGAAAACCGTGATGCGAGCCTGGGCGGTTACTGTAGCAGGACGCGGCTTATGTAGTTGTGCGACGATTACTATAGCATTTATGGGTAAATTTTGGACCATGCATAACTTCTTGATCCGAATCCCGAATTATGCATGTAAGTAGTCAAACGGAAAGGATTCGGCGAGCTCTATGCAACCATGACCTCCGTTCGTCCATCCGAGCGACGTACCAAAAAGTCATGTTTTTGGCCGTCCACTATGGGTGTATGTATTCCATCATACAAAACCTATTTTCCTTTTACACACTATGGGTGTTACATTCTCCCCTCCTTAAAGGAATTCGTCCCCGAATTCACCATCTCTAAGGAAAGAACGTGAAAAGAGCCATATGGATATAAATATTGCTTACCAGTCTCAAAGAGCTCCGGATATTCGCTGCGCATAGAGTCCTCCAATTCCCATGTTGCTTCCCGCTCCGACTGATTAGTCCATAGGATTTTCACATACTTGATAGTCATATTCCGCATGACACGCTGAGAGAAATCCAATATACGCACTAGATGGCATTTTATAGTCAAATCCTTCTCAATAATCACTAGCTAAACCTCCATCATCTACTCTGGATCTTTCAAATACTTCCTCAACATAGAGACATGAAACACAGGGTGCACACCACTCATCGACTCTGGTAGCTGCAAACGATAAGCCAAGGAACCAATTCGAGCAGTGATCAAATAAGGTCCAATATACCTAGGGTTGAG
This sequence comes from Cenchrus americanus, assembly GCA_947561735.1. Classification (NCBI taxonomy): domain Eukaryota; kingdom Viridiplantae; phylum Streptophyta; class Magnoliopsida; order Poales; family Poaceae; genus Cenchrus; species Cenchrus americanus. Next base: position 190,916,769 of record OX387242.1, read on the forward strand.
CTTCCCTCTAGTGCCAAACCGAACAATGCCTTTTGTTGGCGACACCTTAAGAAGAACCTTGTCACCAACTGCAAACTCCAGATCCCTCCGTCTGACATCTGCGTAGCTCTTCTGTCGGCTCTGAGCAGCCAACAAGTTCTGACGGATCTCACGTACCTTATCATGAGTTTGTTGCATCCAATCTGGGCCGACCAAGGACCCCCCACCAAAAACATCCCAACAGAGTGGGGAAATACACCTGCGGCCATACAATGCTTCAAATGGAGCCATCTTGATACTAGCCTGATAGTTGAGCAAACTCTGCCAATGGCAAGTGATCCTCCCAACTGCCCTTCCAAGAGAGCACACCAGAACGCAACAAGTCCTCTAAGGTCTAAATGGTACGCTCTGACTAACCGTCTGTCTGAGGGTGAAAAGCAGTGCTAAGGTCCAAATTAGTACCCAAAGCACTATGCAAACTCGTCCAAAATTTCGATACAAATTTTGAATCACGATAAAAAACAATGGACTTAGGCACATCATGCAACCTCACCACTTCCTTGATATATGAAGGAACCAAATTTGAAGCAAAATTATTAGTCTCCATGGGGAGAAAATGGGCAACCTTTGTGAGTCTATCTATCACAACACAAATTGCATCCTTACCTCTAGGGGAACGAGGTAGTCCAACCACAATATCAATGGTAATGTTCTCAAATTTCCATGCAGGGATTTCCAATGGTTTTAATAACCCTGCAGGCGTTTGATGCTCAGCCTTTACTTTCTGACAAATACCACAAGAAGCCACATACTTGGCAATATCAACCTTCATCTGCTTCCACCAGAAACTCTGCTTCAAATCTTGATACATCTTAGTTTCACCCGGATGCACTGTATATGGAGTCCGATGAGCTTCCCTCAAAATCTCCATCTTAACTGTAGCTTTTTGTGGCACACAGAGGCGACCTCTAAAATAAATAGTACCATCCTCATCCATGCTGAAATCACGAGGTCTCCCCGCCTCAAGACACTTGCGAACAGCAAAGAGCAAGCGATCCTGTAATTGTGCCACACACACCTGCTCCCGCAATGGTGATCGAATAACCAACTCAGTCTCCTCACGGGCAACACCAGCATAGCAGAGAGAAATACCCATATGGTCCAAATCATTAGTCAGTTGCATACAAGTCTTAGGAACACCAGTCCTACTAAGTGCATCTGCAATGACATTTGCCTTGCCGGGATGGTACTGTATATTCAGATCATACTCCTTAATCAATTCAAGCCGCCTCCTTTGTCTCATGTTTAATTCCTTCTGAGTGAAAATATACTTAAGACTCTGATGATCTGTAAAGATGTCACATGACTCACCATAGAGATAATGCCTCCAAATCTTCAATGCAAAAACCACAGCTACTAACTCTAAGTCATGCGTAGGATAATTCTTCTCATGCTTCCTCAACTGCCTAGATGCATCGGCAATAACTCCAGCTTCCTGCATGAGAACACAACCAAGACCAATACGAGAGACATCTGTATATATTGTATAACGCTTGACACTCTTGGGCAATACCAGAATAGGAGCACTCACCAACCTCTCCTTTAGAGTATGAAAGCTCGCCTCACAATCCTCAGTCCAAACAATGGGCACCCTTCATCGTCAGCTTCTTCATTGGCTTTGCAATTGAAGAAAAATTCTGAACAAACCGACGATAGGATCCAGCAAGACCAAGAAAACTCTGAACCTCTATAACAGTAGTCAGTCTCTGCCACTACACCACCGAAGCAACATTCTTTGGATCAACAATAATACAATCCTGGTTAATAACATGACCAAGGAAAGAAACCTCAGAAAGCCAAAATGCACACTTCTTCAACTTTGCATAATACTTATACTCCCTCAGGTTATCCAGCACCAATCTGAGATGCACCTCATCTCCTCCACAGTTTTTGAATAAACTAGGATATCATCAATGAACACCACCACAAAAATGTCTAAGTATGCGTGCAACATTCTGTTCATGGCTTCCATGAAAACAGCAAGAGCACTGGTTAGACCAAAAGACATAACCACATACTCATAATGTCCATACCTCGTGCTAAAAGCCGTCTTCTCAATGTCCTTCTCCTTAATCCTCAACTAGTGATAACCCGACTGCAAGTCAATCTTGGAGAACACCTTAGCACCCTTTAACTGATCAAATAATGTGTCAATACGAGGCAAAGGATACTTGTTCTTGATTGTCACTTGATTAAGCCCTTGATAATCAACCCATAATCTCTTAGTGCCATCTTTCTTCTCCACAAAAATCACAAGGGCAGCCCAAGGGGAGACACTTGGCCTAATAAATCCCTTTGCTAAGAGCTCATCAATCTGCCTCTTCAATTCAACTTGCTCAACAGGTGCCATCTTATACGGCGACCTAAAAATTGGCTGAGTTCCGGGGACCAACATAATCTCAAAGATAGACTCCCTTTCAGTAGTCAAGCCAGGAAGATCAGCAGGAAACACATCTGGATAGTGGCAAACAATTGGAATATCCTCAGCATGTAAGATAGCCTCAGGAACCTTGACCATGGACCACAAAAGACCTGACTTCCTCATCCAGCGACCAGGAAACAAGTAGCATAGCAGTGCAAGGGAAAACTTAGGAGCACTACCATAGAATACAACCTCACGTCCTGAAGGTGCCTGCAGTGGGATTGCCTTCCAGAAGCAAGAGATAACAGCCTGATAGCGAGAAAGCCAGTCCATCCCCAGAATAACATCAAATATACCCAGTGAAATAATTACTAGATTAGCCACAAAATCTTCATCTTCTAGGGAGATACGACAACCTGGACTAACAAACGTACTAGAGACAAGACCCTTAGCAGAACTAACTGTAACTGCCTGACCATTCTGCTGAACAAAAATACCAGTACGACCCATAAAACCCTTGGAAACAAACGAGAAGCTAGCTCCAGAATCAAATAGAACATATGCATCAAATGAATCAATGGAGATAGTACCTATCACCACATCACTACGGTCTCGACCGTCAATTGAGGGCATAGAGTATGCCCCCTGAACACCACTAGAAGGAGAAGGCGTCTGAATCCCAGACTGTGTAGGTGCCCATGTTGGAGCTAATGGAGTAGGAGTAGGAGCATGAGTCACCCAATATGCACCACCAGGAATAGGGGTGTGTGAAGAACCAAGCATCGGTGCCGCTGAAGGCGCAGGCAAGAGCTGCTGCGAAGAGGATGCATGTAAGTACTGTTGTGTGATAGGTGCTGGTAGAAACTGCTGTGCTAGAGTAGTGTGATGCTGCCCAAAAGAACCTCCAGCCATCATGTGTCTAGAGCCACACTGACCAGACGAGGAAGAAGTCACTGGCTCCCAGATCAGCTTGCTGTTAGGATTCTTCCTACACACATCCTCCTTATGATCATGACCACACCTAGAGCACCGACCAGTCCAACGACAGTTCGCACGGTGGTGAGCATCACCGCAACGGAAACATACCAATCCTAGTCCTGTCTTGACAATAGCTCGATACCGAATAGAGCCATCTCTATAACCACCTCTAGAATCACTTCCAGAACCTCGAGATTGAGAAGAACTACCGTTGTATGGATGGTGACGATGATGCTTATCCTTCTTCTAAATTGGACCACTAGAATGTCCCTTCTGCTCCTTCTGCACATGTGCATGATCTCCACCTCTAAGCTCCTTAGTAAAGTCATCCTGCACCTCAACTCCCAAAGCTTTCTCAACAGTCGAGCAGAAATCCTCCACAACAAAAGCACCCAAAACACAACAAATGGAAGCCTTTAGACCTTGTCTAAAAATCCATGCCTTCTCATAGTAATCACGGGCCACATGAGGTACAAAGCGCACAATTTTGTTAAACTCAACCTCATATTCTACAATAGTCCTCTTGCCCTGATGGCACCTCTCAAGCTGAGTCTTCATCTTATCCATAAAAGCAATAGGATAGAACCTTCTCTCAAACTGGCTGACAAAGTCCATCCATGTGATAGGTCCACGTGCAGCAGGATAAGATGATTGAACACCCCTCCACCATACCAGAGCCTCACCGTTCAGCAACTGATGAGCATAACGAACCCAATCTGAAGCACGAACCTCAAAGGACTCTAGCTTGTCAACCACTGAAGATAGCCAATCTGCAGTCTCAGTAGGTGCTCCAGTACCATCAAACTTCTCTAGTGCCATACGACACCAATCTCTCAAGTCCAACGGACGCTCAGGAGGCACTACTGGTACACCACCAAGAACACCACCAGGAGCACCACCAGGAACACCACCCACAGGTGCTTGACGTAAAGCATTCATCTCTGCCCGCATTGCCTACATCTCTGCTAAGATTGCAGCCATATCTGGATTGGGAGGAGGAGCCTCAGGAGCAGGTTCACCCCTACCACGACCATGTCCACGACAACCACGACCACGGTTACGCGTAGCAGGAGGCATAACTACAACCACCACGACAAGAAACAATCAAGCATATCAAATTCAAGATATTCAAGGCATAACCACAAGAGAACAAGGTACAACAAAAGATAAGGAAACCCCTTCCCAACCTACTAGTGCAAGTGTGTCAAGTTTTAAAGTAAGTCAAATTTTAACAAACAAAACTAAGCCAAGAATCAATAACCAAAAGCTCAGATACCAACTGTAACACTCCAGCATAGGAACAACATTCTAGAGCATTACCACACCACAACAAGCTATTATAGGCACACACAAGAAAAAAACAGCAACAAAGAGATAAATTAATAGAGCCCGTTGAAGCAAAATAAATCATCTAGATAACCATCCCAAAACAGGTCCAAAGAGATTATAAGCTAAGCAAGGACTTCCCAACTGAACATTTTTATTACAACACATGTGTCCAAAATATATATATAAAGAAGGTGTGTACAGACGTGTTGCTACTCCCATCCACCATCGCACTCCAAACACAAGGACCTACGAGGAGAATAAACGTATGAGGTTTATGGAAACCTCTGCAAGCAAACCGCTTCAACCATGTCATTCAAATAACAATAAAAATAAGCAACTATTTAAGAGTCACTATAATAAAAGATGCACTACATAACTTCAAGTAATAAGTTAAAATAAATACTCCACAATAATGCTTCATGATGAATTGCAAATGGTGCAATGCAATGCATGTCTTCACTTCTACCCACACATCCCGAAGGAAGGATATGAGGGCTGCAACCACATTGCTATATCTCAACGTGCATTGCTGTACTGGTACTTACTGCACCAATCTGACTACGTTTTCCATCATATGCATAAAAATATGAGAATGCAAATGCAAGATTGCAATGCATGAATTTCATATACTTCATAATTCCTAACTTCAATTCAGAGGTAAAGCCACACGTGGATCAAAATACTCCGATATAAAGATAAATTCAGATTTATCTTGCTGGTGTGAGGTACTGAAATTAAATGGAGGCAATTCAAACAACAAATTTAAAGCATGTAGACCATCGCTATGTTTACTTGCCTTTACCGAAGATCAAGAATGTGATCTAAGCACAATCCGAAGGCGCACCACCTGTCCACAAACATATCTTAGCACTAACACATACATACAAGCATAAAGAAAAATAAATCACAGCGTTCCTATGCCCGAACCCGACATTCTCACAAAAACACACAAGTCTAGTGATCCACAAATAAAGTAAAAATCATGAACATAGGCTAATCTTTAGATGAACCTCGTGCTGAAAATCTGACAATCTCTGCATAACAGTACTAGTAAAATGGGCATATCTTGAGCTCCAAAATTCATATGAATATGTACTTAACCAATCTGGAAAGCTTATGAAATTATCTAAAAATCATTTACTCAACCAAAGATCCAAATCTGTTGTTTTAGTTGCCTAAACTTGAAGTGAACAGATGCTGCCCAGATTTGTGACTCTGAAAAACTGACAAAATGAAACTTTGATATCTCTTAGATCTTAAATCTGATTGTAGTGTTCTTTACGGCTATGGAAACCCATAAAAATTTCCTACAACTCGTATATAGGTTTGTTATTTTTTTGAGACCATTAAAAGGGTGTAAAACTGCAATTACTGGAAACTGCGCAGATTGAGTTTGTGCTGAAAACAACTACGAGGGTACCACTTTACCCTAGCCCTTAACGGTAAAGATTGACGATACAAGCATGTGCCAGAATGTCCAAAAACTTAGGGGAAGAATGAAATACAGTGAGTCATGCCTCACCTACGGTTTCCCTTCGAAACGGTGAGGGCAAAGATGACAGCGGCGATTCCGACGACAACTCCCAGTCGTTTTCCTCTCCCTAGCGACGAATGTCACAGAAGCTCTCTCGATTTCATCTCAGCTGCATCACACATGGCGGCACCACCATGAACAGCGAGGAAAGGCAATCAATTGAGGGAAAACGGAGAGAGGAAAGGAAGGCCGACCAATTTTTGAAGAGAAACCACATCGACGAACGGCAGCAAACCCTAATCTCCCTCTCTTCTCTTGTTCTCCCTTCCCTTCTCTCGGTTTCCCATGGAAGAAGAGGGTGGCGGCTGTTGGGCTCAGTAGGGGATGCGCGATTAGGAAAAGAAAAGGTCACGGTGGAAAGAGGGAAAACCGTGATGCGAGCCTGGGCGGTTACTGTAGCAAGGCGCGACTACTGTAGCTGTGCGATTACTCTAGCAGTTATGGGTAAATTTAGGACCACGCATAACTTCTTGATCCGAATCCCGAATTATGCATGTGAGTAGTCAAATGGAAAGGATTCGGCGAGCTCCACGCAACCATGGCCTTCGTTCGTCCATCCGAGCGAGGTACCAAAAAGTCATGTTTTTGGCCGTCCACTTTATGTGTTCCATCATACAAAACGTATTTTCCTTTTACGCATTGTGGGTGTTACAATGTAGTCTATGCAACAATCAACGCACTCTTCTGTATGGTAGCTCTCGATCATGCTTCCCTCTGGTAATGCCTTGTTTCTCATCTATCCATTGAGAATCGACATAAACCATTCGTACGTCCACATTTGATGAAAGTACATAGGTCCTAGTTTAGTAATTTGCTCGACCATGTGGATCATTAGATGTTCCATGATATCAAAAAATGACGGACGGAAGCACATCTTGAGCTGGGCTTGAGTTTCTGACATAAACAGCTAAAGCCTTGCCAACTCTACACAATCTACCACTTTCTGCGAAATGACGTTGAAAAAGTAGCACATCCTTGTGATGACCATCTTAAGGAATATTGGTTTGATAGCTCAGATCGCAATCGTGAGAAAAACAGTAATCATCACATGACAGTCATGAGAGTTACAACCAATAAGTGTCATGTCCTTCAACGAGACCAATGATCGGATGTTGGATGAGAATCCGGTTGGCACTTTCAGCCCGCGCAAGCATTTGTAGCTACATTGTGTTAAGTTGTAGCTAGCAGGTGGAAGGTACTACTTACCATTAGGACGTGGTTGTGGGTGGAGTTCTTTCCTAATTTTTAGGTCAACAAGATCCTTACGCGACTTCAGTCTGTCCTTTACCTTCCCTGTTAAGCCTAAGAATACCATTGTGCTTTCAAACACATTCTTCTGAAGATCATCCCATCGATGGCATGGCGCACTGTCAAATCTTTCCAGTATGGCAAGTACTTAAAAAATATAGACATCTTCTTGAAAGGCACGTCAGTGTTTTCTGTAGTTTCAGCCTCCTTCCTTCCCCTTTTGGAATTATCACCAACATCACCTTTTGCTTTATTACCAAGTTTAAACTTGACCATCTGATACATTTCAAATATGGTTTTACCAGTGCCCGGTTGTGGGGAAAAAGAGTCTTTCTCAATCTTTCCATCGAAAGAGTCTGCCATCTTACTGTACTTGTGAGTCCTTACTAGCCAGCGTCTGTGCCCCATATAAACTGTCTTCTGAGATCCTTTCAGGTACACAAATATTGTACCATTCAAACAAACTACGCATCCTGTTTTTCCTTTTTTCTGACTAGACAAAGAAAATAGGGCAGGGTAATCGTTAATGGTAACAAAGATAATTGCCTTAAGTGTGAATGTCTCCCTTCTGTACTCATCCCACATCTCAACCCCATGTTCCAAAACTTCTCCATTTCTTCCATCAATGGCTCCAGGAAGACATTTATATCAATATAAGGTTGCTTCAGTCCTTGGATTAGAATGGTAAGCAAAAGGAACTTTCTCTTGTGACATAGCCAGGGGGAAGGTTGTATATGGTCATCAACACTGGCCATGTGCCATGCGTGCTGCTTATTTCACCAAATGGATTCATACCATCTGTACTTAACGCGAACCTTATGTTTCTTTTTTCTTCTTTAAACTCTTTGTGCTTGGAATCAAAGGTCCTCCACTGCCGAGCATCAGAAGGATGTCAAAGCTTCCCATCAGACTTCTCTGGCGATCTGCGTGCCAAGTCATTAGTTCAGCGGTCTTTGGGTTCGAGAACAATCAAAGGTCCTCCACTGGCAAGTACCACATCACCAATGTAGGGACTTTACGTTGAGTAGCAGTGTCAGTACCAATACTATACTCCTCCTCAACTTGAGAAAATACACTTTTCTTTCCACCCACCTTCCTCTTCGCGCCTTTAGATGCAATGACCCGTTCCACAGCAAAATCGGCATTACTTTTGTAACGATTAGCATCGCAATTTGGACATTTCTCCAGTTCTGCATAGTCACCGCGGTACAATATGCAATGGTTCCTACACGCATTTATTCTTTGCACTCGCATCTTCAATGGGTTGATAATATTCTTTGCTTCATATGTGTTTCTTGGGACTAAGTTAGGCTTCGGGAGTAGATTGGGCAACAAAGTATGGAGTTCGTTAAAACTCTTGTCCAACCATCCAAATTTTGCCTTCACAATCAGAAGATGGAGCATGAAATGCAACACGGTCCACTCCTTCCCATAACCCTCATACATATGGTCCTTTACTGCCTTCTCTAGTGTCTCAAAATTTTCTAACCCTTTAGCACTCCCTAGCAACACCTCCGGTTCAATGTGGCGCAACATTTCTTCCATATCAACATCACATTCCTCGTCCACCTGTCGTGCATCTGTTTGATCATCATTTCAATCTTCACAGCAAAAAGCATCATCCATCATGACATGATCATTTTTATCTGCATCTTCATCATCCACTTCATCATACCTGGTGCAGATGTCTACATTGTTGAAAGTACTTTCTGCTTCACCATGGTGGGACCAAGTTTTATATCCTTTCACAAAACCACGCTTTATCAAATGCATCTTGATGGCATTAATATCTTCCCACACAATTTTGTTGCAACAATCACAACATGGACAATGTATTTGCTTTGTCCTAGAAATTTGGGCATACTTCTGTGCAACCTCAAGAAAGTTTGTTAACTTTGTCAACAATGTAGACCAATTTCTCTGTATGCCATGCATCCATGCTCTATGTTCCATCTTAAATAACCTATTGTCACACCACGATTTCCGAAGAGGAACCAAGTGCATCTCATATGTGCGCCAGGATCAGTTCACACACATATGATAGACAAAATGAGTGAAATATCATAAACAGTATTCAAACGTATTTCAAAGTTTAACCTCTTATTACACTCATGCGGGGAGACTCGAAGGTCTCTAACAACGGGAAACGATAACTACTCATCGAGTCCTCGTCTTCCGCTCCCACAGGCACTTGACTGGGGGTCCGCAAGCCTCACAGCTCATCGAAGTCATCATAGAACTCCCCTCCAAAGTTTTCCTCTGAACAGCGATAAGCAAGGCTGAGCACACTTATGGTTGGAGCTCAGCAAGTGGGGGGGAAATGCAAGGTTATCAAGGATAGACTAAGGTTTTGCAGCGGTTAGCATTTTAATGTTGATCAAGTTTTAATTATTGAACACCTAGTTACTAAGTGTAAGTTCGTACCAACCCACTTAAGAAAAACTTAAATACAAAAACAGCCCAAGCTCAACGAGCTTCACCAACCACGATTTATCTCGTCTTAAGTTTATTAATCATGTGAGGGTCCAAGCCGCTCATGACCGTGAGCACGGCCGATCGATCGGTTTTACACTCTCGGAGAGGTTTGCACACTTTACCCACGAGTTCGCGTAAAAGCTCCGAAGAACTTTAAACCCAACCATGCGATGCGGCCAAGCACCATACCACACTTCCGAGGTGTGATTGCATAGGGACGCTACGAAGCCTTTATAAAGGCATGCAAAAGACTAACGACCCGCATAGTTACAGATCAGGGCGGACCATAACCCTTCCTAGTGGTCAGCACCTTAGCAAAGGCTACTACCCCAAAAGGGTCGGGCTATACCCCTGCAACCCGGATCCCCCTCTGCTCCTTTCGGAAAAGGGCCACTAGTACGATCACACACCTAATTATTCGGCTAAGGTCAGAGCCATGTAACACTGTGGTTGCGCATGTTTTCTTGGGTGGTTCTCCATGTTCCGATTAAAACAGGTGTTCTTGCATTACCCAAAACATTAACTATAATCCATGTATCATTTCCATAAAAGACCCACTTAACCAACCCATGTTAAGCAACTAGCGTTTTCTACCCAAAACTTTATTTAAAAGGGCTAGGCCAAGGATCAGGGTAAAAGATCTAGGTAAGTCCTTAAAAAGGTTTCCTGTCAAATTAATGCAATGATATCATAAAGGTAAACATTATTTATAATGCAATTATATAGGATAAAAGAGAACATGCAGGGGGAGAAGACCACTTGCCTTCCTCAACTACAGCAAATACTTCCTCCTCTTCGAACAACTGCTCCTGATCGTCCCCGAGAGGTGGCTCGGATGAAACGAGCACGATATCTACGATGCACACATAAAGCATACAATGAATAAAACAGATCACCAATCAATCCTAAAGACCGAAAACATGCTACTAAAACAACGGGCTCGCTGAGACGATCGTAAGGACTACTAGAACGCTAAAAACGGAGTTATAACGGAGAAGTTATGCTAAAAACAAGATTTAAGGACTAATCTGCGATAAACTAAACTATACAGGGACCTAACAGCAAGAAAACAGGGGCTAAAACGTAAATAAACTTAAAAACAGAAGGTTTAAACTATAAAAAGGCTGTTCTGGACCTCGGGTGCAAAGTTCTATTAAGGTCAAGGGCTCAAACATAAAATTCAGGACTGATCTGTAAGAATTTTTAAAGGTGGGAGGACCGGCTTGCGATAGAAAAGAAATCGGGGGTCTCTTTAACAAAAGGACCCCGGTTGATCATTACGCGCGGGCTTGACCCGCGGGTCCAACGGCCCAGGGCCGTGGATGGCCGATCGGACAGCCAGCCACGCCCGCGCGCGACGGGTGGGGGGGGGGGGGCGCGCTCGCGCGGCGGCGGCGCGCGCGGCGCACGGCGGCGGGTCGCCGGCGACGACCAAAACAATGCTCCCGGCCACGAAATCATGCGGGGAAAGCTCCTACGCGAAGCTGGGAACAATGCGAACCTAACCAAGTGCTCACACGGGTGGAACGGGCGGCAACCGAGGCGCGGCGTCCATGGGGGCGGACGGCCGGCGGCGGCGAGCGGCGGCATGCGCTACGTTGGGCTCAAGCGAAAAGGAGGGCGGGGATAGGATCCTTACATTGGGTAGGAGCTCTGGTGGGCGAGGATTGGATGGAGAAGGCGGCGGCGGTGGAGTTCAACACCGGCGGCCGGTCTTCACGGGCGGCGACGGCGAGCTTCGATTGGGGCGCACGGGAGCCTGCGGGTTCGATTGGGCACAAGAGCTAGCTCACACACGCGAAGGAGAAGTGAATGGGAGGGTCCAGGGAGCTTCACCGACGGCGGAAGAGCACGGGCGACGGCAATGGCGCGGCGGCCGGCGGTTCAATGCGGTGGCGCAAGCGGCTAGGGCACGGGAGGCGCGTGGGCTTGGTGTGAAGCGAAGGGGGAGGTGCGGGGTGCTCTGGGGGTGCTTAAATAGGCCCGGGGGAGCTCCGGGAGGCGGTTCCCCGGCGGCATGGCCATTGCGGCCGCGGGCCTTGATGTGGAGTTAAGGGGGAGCGGGATTAAGGGGGGGTAAGCGACGATTGAAGAGGGGGGAGTGATGGGGGAGCTTCATGGCGGCTTAAATGCGCGGTTTGAAGGTGCGGGGCGCGGGGAGGCGGCCGGTAACGGCCCGGCGGCGCGAGGGAGGGGGCGCGGTTGACCCGGCTGGAGGTTGGGGACAGCCCTGACGGCCGGGTCCCACCTGTCAGCGACTGGAGTAAAAAGAAAAGGGAGAGGGGCGGTGCTGGGCCGGCGGGGTTGCGGAGCTGGCCCAACTGGGCCGTCTGCGTGCGCGCAAGAAGAAGAAAAAGAAAAGGCCTGCCGGCCTGGGTTGGTTGCGGGCCAAAAGTGAAGGGAGAGAGAGAGAGAGGGAAAAGGGTTTTTTCCTTTTTCTTTTAAATTTTCTTTTCAAATTCATTTTTCAAACATTCAAACTTCAATCAAACAAAATCCATGCATTCGAATCATGATGCACAAGCACTTATTATTTCTAAATTAGTTTAGTGATGTTTAATTATTTTAAAAGCCAATTTGTTTAATAATTTATTTATGTCCTTAAAGGAATTTAAACCTAGCCATTTGTTGCTAAATTAATTTAGTGATGGAATTTTTAGGGTGTTACACCTATAAAAGTAATTCTATTATAAACTCTGTATGCTCTATGCTTCATTTAATATGTAAAAAACGGAAACAAAACTAAATTCTATAATTTTAATTAATGAAGCTAATAATTTTAATGACAAACTAATAATTTAATATGTAAACTTGCTTCTATAATTGCAATAATAAGTTAATATAATTTCTTCTATAATGTAAACTTGCTATTAATGACAAACTAATAACTTATGTAATTTAATATAACTTGCTTCTATATTATGAACATTTAAATATTCTGCATTGACAAAATAATAATTTAATTCTAAAGCTATTTAAAAAATAAATCTCTAAATCAATATCTCTCTTCACTCCCCTCTCTCTCCTAGCTAACCCTAGGTCTATATCTAGATCTCTATCAAATCATGAATAAAAGGAGAAAACTAAGGTTAAAATAGCACAAACTCACCTTATATAGCCACCTCATCCAAGAAAATCAAGAGCAAAACCTTCCCCCTTTGGTGTTTTTGGAGCTTTTCCCGAGCTCTTCTCGGGCACAACACCATTGGAAGGTTTCTGGGAAGAAGGGGCTGATCTATATTCATAGAAGACATAGTGCTGGTAGTTGACATAACGCAACCGCCAGCAGTATTATCTGCGCTGGCGGTCAGCTTAGGCCACTCGCCAGCACTGATACCTTTCCTGGCGGGCTCTTAAGCGAACCGCTAGCACACTTGTCTGAATATATTAGGTCAGAACGCGGTTTGACTCAACTACTCACTCACTCACACACACTAGCTCCCAACCCTAGCAACACCTCCGGTTCAATGTGGCGCAACATTTCTTCCATATCAACATCACATTCCTCGTCCACCTGTCGTGCATCTGTTTGATCATCATTTCAATCTTCACAGCAAAAAGCATCATCCATCATGACATGATCATTTTTATCTGCATCTTCATCATCCACTTCATCATACCTGGTGCAGATGTCTACATTGTTGAAAGTACTTTCTGCTTCACCATGGTGGGACCAAGTTTTATATCCTTTCACAAAACCACGCTTTATCAAATGCATCTTGATGGCATTAATATCTTCCCACACAATTTTGTTGCAACAATCACAACATGGACAATGTATTTGCTTTGTCCTAGAAATTTGGGCATACTTCTGTGCAACCTCAAGAAAGTTTGTTAACTTTGTCAACAATGTAGACCAATTTCTCTGTATGCCATGCATCCATGCTCTATGTTCCATCTTAAATAACCTATTGTCACACCTGATTTCCGAAGAGGAACCAAGTGCATCTCATATGTGCGCCAGGATCAGTTCACACACATATGATAGACAAAATGAGTGAAATATCATAAACAGTATTCAAACGTATTTCAAAGTTTAACCTCTTATTACACTCATGCGGGGAGACTCGAAGGTCTCTAACAACGGGAAACGATAACTACTCATCGAGTCCTCGTCTTCCGCTCCCACAGGCACTTGACTGGGGGTCCGCAAGCCTCACAGCTCATCGAAGTCATCATAGAACTCCCCTCCAAAGTTTTCCTCTGAACAGCGATAAGCAAGGCTGAGCACACTTATGGTTGGAGCTCAGCAAGTGGGGGGGAAATGCAAGGTTATCAAGGATAGACTAAGGTTTTGCAGCGGTTAGCATTTTAATGTTGATCAAGTTTTAATTATTGAACACCTAGTTACTAAGTGTAAGTTCGTACCAACCCACTTAAGAAAAACTTAAATACAAAAACAGCCCAAGCTCAACGAGCTTCACCAACCACGATTTATCTCGTCTTAAGTTTATTAATCATGTGAGGGTCCAAGCCGCTCATGACCGTGAGCACGGCTGATCGATCAGTTTTACACTCTGCAGAGGTTTGCACACTTTACCCACAGTTCGCGTAAAAGCTCCGAAGAACTTTAAACCCAACCATGCGATGCTGGCCAAGCACCATACCACACTTCCGAGGTGTGATTGCATAGGGACGCTACGAAGCCTTTATAAAGGCATGCAAAAGACTAACGACCCGCATAGTTACAGATCAGGGCGGACCATAACCCTTCCTAGTGGTCAGCACCTTAGCAAAGGCTACTACCCCAAAAGGGTCGGGCTATACCCCTGCAACCCGGATCCCCCTCTGCTCCTTTCGGAAAAGGGCCACTAGTACGATCACACACCTAATTATTCGGCTAAGGTCAGAGCCATGTAACACTGTGGTTGCGCATGTTTTCTTGGGTGGTTCTCCATGTTCCGATTAAAACAGGTGTTCTTGCATTACCCAAAACATTAACTATAATCCATGTATCATTTCCATAAAAGACCCACTTAACCAACCCATGTTAAGCAACTAGCGTTTTCTACCCAAAACTTTATTTAAAAGGGCTAGGCCAAGGATCAGGGTAAAAGATCTAGGTAAGTCCTTAAAAAGGTTTCCTGTCAAATTAATGCAATGATATCATAAAGGTAAACATTATTTATAATGCAATTATATAGGATAAAAGAGAACATGCAGGGGGAGAAGACCACTTGCCTTCCTCAACTACAGCAAATACTTCCTCCTCTTCGAACAACTGCTCCTGATCGTCCCCGAGAGGTGGCTCAGATGAAACAGGCACGATATCTACGATGCACACATAAAGCATACAATGAATAAAACAGATCACCAATCAATCCTAAAGACCGAAAACATGCTACTAAAACAACGGGCTCGCTGAGACGATCGTAAGGACTACTAGAACGCTAAAAACGGAGTTATAACGGAGAAGTTATGCTAAAAACAAGATTTAAGGACTAATCTGCGATAAACTAAACTATACAGGGACCTAACAGCAAGAAAACAGGGGCTAAAACGTAAATAAACTTAAAAACAGAAGGTTTAAACTATAAAAAGGCTGTTCTGGACCTCGGGTGCAAAGTTCTATTAAGGTCAAGGGCTCAAACATAAAATTCAGGACTGATCTGTAAGAATTTTTAAAGGTGGGAGGACCGGCTTGCGATAGAAAAGAAATCGGGGGTCTCTTTAACAAAAGGACCCCCGGTTGATCATTACGCGCGGGCTTGACCCGCGGGTCCAACGGCCCGGGGGCCGTGGATGGCCGATCGGACGGCCCGGCCACGCCGCGCGCGGACCGGGTGGGGGGGGGGGGGGCGCGCTCGCGCCGGCGGCGGCGGCGCGCGGCGGCGCACGGCGGCGGGTCGCCGGCGACGACCAAAACAATGCTCCCGGCCACGAAATCATGCGGGGGAAAGCTCCTACGCGAAGGCCGGGAACAATGCGAACCTAACCAAGTGCTCACACGGGTGGAACGGGCGGCAACCGAGGCGCGGCGTCCATGGGGGCGGACGGCCGGCGGCCGGCGAGCGGCGGCATGCGCTACGTTGGGCTCAAGCGAAAAGGAGGGCGGGGATAGGATCCTTACATTGGGTAGGAGCTCTGGTGGGCGAGGATTGGATGGAGAAGGCGGCGGCGGTGGAGTTCAACACCGGCGGCCGGTCTTCACGGGCGGCGACGGCGAGCTTCGATTGGGGCGCACGGGAGCCTGCGGGTTCGATTGGGCACAAGAGCTAGCTCACACACGCGAAGGAGAAGTGAATGGGAGGGTCCAGGGAGCTTCACCGACGGCGGAAGAGCACGGGCGACGGCAATGGCGCGGCGGCCGGCGGTTCAATGCGGTGGCGCAAGCGGCTAGGGCACGGGGAGGCGCGTGGGCTTGGTGTGAAGCGAAGGGGGAGGTGCGGGGTGCTGCGGGGGTGCTTAAATAGGCCGGGGAGCTCCGGGAGGCGGTTCCCGGCGGCATGGCCATTAACGGCCGCGGGCCTTGATGTGGAGTTAAGGGGGAGCGGGATTAAGGGGGGTAACTGACGATTGAAGAGGGGGAGTGATGGGGGAGCTTCATGGCGGCTTAAATGCGCGGTTTGAAGGTGCGGGGGCGCGGGGAGGCGGCCGGTAACGGCCCGGCGGCGCGAGGGAGGGGGCGCGGTTGACCCGGCTGGAGGTTGGGGACAGCCCTGACGGCCGGGTCCCCACCGTCGGCCGGTGGAGTAAAAAGAAAAGGGAGAGGGGCGGTGCTGGGCCGGCGGGGTTTGGGCCGGCCCAACTGGGCCGTCTGCGTGCGCGCAAGAAGAAGAAAAAGAAAAGGCCTGCCGGCCTGGGTTGGTTGCGGGCCAAAAGTGAAGGGAGAGAGAGAGAGAGGGAAAAGGGTTTTTTCCTTTTTCTTTTAAATTTTCTTTTCAAATTCATTTTTCAAACATTCAAACTTCAATCAAACAAAATCCATGCATTCGAATCATGATGCACAAGCACTTATTATTTCTAAATTAGTTTAGTGATGTTTAATTATTTTAAAAGCCAATTTGTTTAATAATTTATTTATGTCCTTAAAGGAATTTAAACCTAGCCATTTGTTGCTAAATTAATTTAGTGATGGAATTTTTAGGGTGTTACACCTATAAAAGTAATTCTATTATAAACTCTGTATGCTCTATGCTTCATTTAATATGTAAAAAACGGAAACAAAACTAAATTCTATAATTTTAATTAATGAAGCTAATAATTTTAATGACAAACTAATAATTTAATATGTAAACTTGCTTCTATAATTGCAATAATAAGTTAATATAATTTCTTCTATAATGTAAACTTGCTATTAATGACAAACTAATAACTTATGTAATTTAATATAACTTGCTTCTATATTATGAACATTTAAATATTCTGCATTGACAAAATAATAATTTAATTCTAAAGCTATTTAAAAAATAAATCTCTAAATCAATATCTCTCTTCACTCCCCTCTCTCTCCTAGCTAACCCTAGGTCTATATCTAGATCTCTATCAAATCATGAATAAAAGGAGAAAACTAAGGTTAAAATAGCACAAACTCACCTTATATAGCCACCTCATCCAAGAAAATCAAGAGCAAAACCTTCCCCCTTTGGTGTTTTTGGAGCTTTTCCCGAGCTCTTCTCGGGCACAACACCATTGGAAGGTTTCTGGGAAGAAGGGGCTGATCTATATTCATAGAAGACATAGTGCTGGTAGTTGACATAACGCAACCGCCAGCAGTATTATCTGCGCTGGCGGTCAGCTTAGGCCACTCGCCAGCACTGATACCTTTCCTGGCGGGCTCTTAAGCGAACCGCTAGCACACTTGTCTGAATATATTAGGTCAGAACGCGGTTTGACTCAACTACTCACTCACTCACACACACTAGCTCCCAACCCTAGCCGCCACCGCAAGCAGCCGCGAGCCCCACCGCAGCCGCAACCGACCCTGCCCCCGCCACCGCGACTCGTGAGCTTCGCGCGCGTGTCGTCGCCTCAGCCGCCATCGGCAAACTGTCGACCCACTCTTCAACCTCCAGTTCCTCGACCGACGTCGAGCAGGTTCAGCGCCATCGCCTGGCGAGTAGCTCCGCGGCGCCAAACCTTAGCCAATTCGTGCCTCTCCCCCTACTGACCTGCCCGGCGTGTCGGCTCCGGTTTGTTTGGTTCAAGACGAAGTCACATGGCGTCATCTACAAGTGCCCGAACAACCACGTGGTTTGTTTTCATCTCATGCCCTAATTCATTTGATTAGTACTGATTCGGTTGATATAATATTAGTGATTATTAGTTGATATAATATTAGTTGGATTTGTTGATTATTATTGATTCAGTTGATATAATATTAGTAGGATTTGTTGATTATTATTGATTTGGTTGATATAATATTAGTAGCATTTGTTGATTGGAGGACGGAGATAGTGTTGAGAGAGAGAGAGATGAAGCAATTATTACTTAAAGACACCAATAGTTTATGTAGATGATTTTTGTGTTATGAAAGCCGCGTCAGTTTTTCCATTGGGATTGTGCTAAATCATCGTAAAAATCTTTTCCTATTCCTCAGTTTGGCAAGGAAGCAATATACTTATTTTATAGAGATAACATTACCGGCATCACACATTGAGCTAAGCTAGTAGATGAATCCACTCGATCCGTTTATGAGGCTTGATGCTAGCTTGAATGAGTCTTCTAGTAGGCAATTTGAACGATGACTAGCTTAGCTTAGCTTAGTTATGTTCACTGCATGCGTCTCATTTTGTTAAAGGACTATTTAACGTCAACTATGTCATAAGAAACATTAAATGGCCTCGTCATGTGCACCATCAAGAGGGCTATATTGGACACTACGGATCTCAATACCGTCATTAATGATTTTGCATCAAGAAATGAACAAAGAAATATTTTTTAATGAGAAGCAATGAATAATTGGATATTATGGAGTAAAATTAAGGTAATCATATAAATTTTAGATGTACATGTATATTTCTGTTTTAATGGATAATATATTTATTTTCACTTTGCAAGAAAAAATCTGTGCATAAATATTATAAGATTTTGTATAAAGTTCGTACATTGGAGGGGCCACCGCGACCAGTTCGTCAGAGGGCATTCAAAATGATAGGGCCGGCACTGGAGTTGAGATATATGAATCAAGCAATTATTATTCGAAGACACCTATAGTTTTTTAGATGATTTTTGTGTCATATGAAAACGTCATCATATTTTTTCCATTGGGACTGTCCGAAATGATAGTAAAAAAAGTTTTCACACAACGGGAAAACCCGTGTTTGCCGTGCGTCAAAATCTTTGCCGTGCGTTTTTTTTCGGGCGCACGGCAAAGAGCTTGTTTGCCGTGCGTTTTTTATATAGCGCACGGCAAAGAAAAAACGCACGCCAAACAAGTTGTTTGCCGTGCGTTTTTATTATAGCGCACGGCAAAGTATTTTCTCCCCTTACGCATTTCTGAGAAAACCAAATGTAATTCTTTTAAAAATACTTTGCCGTGCGTATTATTTTCGACGCACGGCAAACACATTGCCGTGCGTTTTTATTATAGCGCACGGCAAAGTATTTTTTACCTATTATCCCTAGGTCCCAAATCCAATTACTCCTAAAAAAACTCTCGGCGCCTTTAAATATTTTTCAAATCTACGCATACAACACGTGATACTCTTGGTAGATTCTTGTAGTCATTTACTATATTTAACTAATTAATTATATTTCAAGCAATTTTTCGAAAGAAGTCAAATTTGAACTACAAGTGATGCATACAATAGAATAAATTGAGTATAAAATGATATTTGTGTTATTTAGCATATTTTAAGACCATTGTCATGAAATCAAAAGAAACTTTGAACATCTTGACTAGGAAACACGACCATGATGTTGTGTCCAAATTATTTGAAAATTCTAAAAAATACAAATAAACTTTAAAAATTATGAGAATTGTAAGTATCTCATGATATCATATGCGAAGGCTATAGTAAAAAAATATGAATGAGTTTTGAATATTTTGTCATGTACGATGGTTAGAAATCTAGACATCTCTGATGAAGTTCCATAGAGTTACGAAAGATATGGTGAGATTTGTAAGCGACGCGACCTTCAAATTGCATTTTGACTTCAAAACTTGTTTGTATAAGCAGTAGGACATCATAACTTAATTTGTGTTAACTTTCTATTTTTTTCAAATTTATTTGGTATTTTTATGAATTTTATAAAATTGTTGAAATCTTTGTTTGCCGTGCGCACTATTAAAAAACGCACGGCAAAGAGGTATTTGCCGTGCGTCTTTGCGAAAACGCACGGCAAAGAATAACCATTGCCGTGCGTCTAGAAGTCAACGCACGGCAAAGGCAGCCTCTCACGGCCCGGCCCGCCTCCCGCATCGGCCCCACCCACAGCGCATCCGCCCCCCCCCCCCCCCCCCCCGCCTCGATCTCGGCCGTCCGCGGCATCCGAGCGGCGGGGGGCGATCCAATCAACATATATAACATGAAACCCTAACTACCCCACCTCATTTCCCCCTCCCCGGCCGCTCTCCTCCGGATCTCACATGGCCGGCGGCGGCCCTCCTCCGGCGCGGTGGCCGCCCTCCGCCCGGGCGCGGTGGCCGCCCTCCTCCCGGGCGCGGTGGCCCCCGGCCCCCCGGGCGCACCGGTGGAGGCCGCGGCGGCCGACGGCCCCGGCCCTTGGGCGCGCCGGTGGGGGCCGCGGCGGCCGGCGGCCCCGGCCCCCGGGCGCGCCGGTGGAGGCCTCGGCGGTCGGCGGCCCCGGCCCCCGGCGCGCGCGGTGGGGGGCGCGGCGGCCGGCGGCCCCGGCCCCCGGGCGAGCCGGTGGAGGCCTCGGCGGCCGGCGGCCCCGGCCCCCGGGCGCGCGGTGGGGGGCGCGGCGGCCGGCGGCCCCGGCCCCCCGGGCGCGCCGGTGGGGGGCGCGGCGGCCGGCGGCCCCGGCCCCCGGGCGCGCCGGTGGAGGCCGCGGCGGCGGCGGCCGGCGGCCCTAGCTCCTCGGCGCGGCGGCGGCGGCCCTAGGTTTGTCGTTCCCTGTCCTCCCTCCTCACGCCCAGATCTAGGTTTTCTTCTGTGATCTTCATCTTCGTGTACAGGTGGTGGCGGATCCGGGCGAGGAGCTATGAAGCTCGGCGGCGGGCCGAGCGCGGCGGCACTGCGCGGCCGGCCCATCCCCTTCCTCGGCGGATGGCCGGAGCAGTTGGTGATGGCGATGACGGGGAGGCCTCTGGCCTTTGTTTTTTTTTCTGTAACGATCGGATGGCCAGAGCAGCAGATGGCGGCGACGGGGTGGCTCTTGCCTTTTTTTTTATTTTTTCTGTAATGTTTGTCGTGCGTCAATTTCGACGCACGGTAAATTTTTAATGGATTTCGAAATTCTTTGCCGTGCGTCGAAATTGACGCACGGCAAAGCTTTGCCGTGCGTGACGATAAAAAGTGCACGGCAAAGTACGTTTACCGTGCAATTTTCTGCCGTGCGCTCTTTGCCGTGCGTTTTCGAGAAAAACGCACGGCGAAGCCTTTGCCGTGCGTTTTATCGCATTTGCCGTGCGCCGCAGACGCACGGCAATCCCTCTGATTCCCGTAGTGTCATATTCCTCAGCTTGGCAAGGAGGCAGTATACCTATATTATAGAGATTATATTCCCGGCGTGACACCCAGAGCTAAGCTAGTTGATGAACCCACTCGATCAGTTTATGAGGCTTGATTCTAGATTGAATGAGTCTTCTAGTAGGAAATTTGCATTGACTGACGACTAGCTTAGCTTAGCTTAGCTTAACTATGTTCACAACACACGTCTTACTTCGTTGAAGAACTATTTAAGGTCAACTATGCCATAAGAAAGGTAAATGGCTTGGCCATGTGCACGTTCAAGAGGGCTATATTGTACACTATTGATCTCAATACCCTCCTTGATGATTTTGCATCTAGAAATGCTCGAAGAAGTAATTTTTTCTGAGAAGCAATAAATAATTTGATATTATGGAGTAAAGTTAAGGTAATCATATTAATTTTAGAAGTACAAGTATAATTCTGTTTTAATGGATAATTTATTTATTTTCACTATGCAATAAAAATTGTGTGTATGTATATTATAAGATTTTATATGAAGTCCGTACTTTGGAGGGGCCAACACCACGAGTTCGCCAGGGGGCATTGAAAATCATAGGGTCGGCACTGGAGTTGTGAGAGATGAATGAAGCAATCATTACTCGAAGACACCTATTGTTTTTTAGATGATTTTTGTGTTATATGAAAACCGCATCATTTTGTTCCATTGGGACTGTGTGAAATGATAGTAAAAAACTTTTCCTGTTCCTCAGCTTGGCAAGGAGGAAATATACTTATATTGTAGAGATTATGTTAATGGCGTGACATACATAACTAAGCTGTTAGATGAATCCACTCGATCGGTTTATGAGGCTTGATGCTAGCTTGAATGAGTCTCCTAGTAGGCAATTTGACCGACGAGTACCTTAATTTAGCTTAGCTATGTTCACTGCACGTGTCTCACTTTGTTGAAGAACTATTTAAGGTCAACTATGTCACAAGGAAGATAAAATTTATGGCCATGTGCACGTCCGAGAGGGCTATATTGGACACTGTTTATCTCAATATCGTCCTTGACCATTTTGCATCAAGAAATTCTGGAAGAAGTATTTTTTTATGAGGAGCACTAAATAATTGGATATTATGGAGTAAAATTAAGGCAATCATGTTAATTTTAGAAGTATAAGTGTATTTGTATTTTAATAGATAATATCTTTATTTTCATTATGGAAGAAAAATAGTGTATATATATTATAAGATTTTGTATAAAGTGCGTACTTTTGCGGGCCAACACGACGAGCACTACGTGAAAAACTGGCTTTGGTAACGGGCATAGATCGCCTTTGGTAACGGGCAATGCGCCCGTCACCGATCAAGTGTTCCAAATAAGTCAAGAATGCTAACGGGCAGATGCCCATTACTGATATGACATATTCATAACGGGCATTAAACAACGACCCTTACCAAAACTAGTCACCGGTCATGTGAAATGGCTGTTTTTTCTGCGCCCACAGGGAACTTTCGTAACGGACACCAAAGCAAAGCCCATAAGCTCAATATAAGAGACGCCTGATGTGCACCTGTGTCTCCACTGTCTTGACGAACTGATACGCGTCTATTTCACGCGCGTCTTAGTACATATAGGATTCGTAAGGGGCATCAAACAACGACCGTTACCACAACTAGTCACCTGTCACGTGAAATACATGTTTCTCGGGGCCCTCATGGAACTTTGGTAAACGGCATGAAACAGAGCTCGTTACTGTGAAATTAACTTCAGAGACGCGTTCCGTGAACCTGCGTCTCCACTGTCTCGACGAAATGAGATGCATCTGTTTCTATGCGCGTCTGCTTTCTCTCCATTAAAGTAGACGCTTGCTTTCAACCTGTGCCTCCTATATCTCGATGAACAGGCCAAGTCCTGGGGCCCACCGGTTAGGACTGGTAACCGGCTTTTACACCGCCCGTTACATTGTGGGCAGTTTTGTAATGGGCTTTCCGAATGAAGCCCGTTACTCACTGATCAGTGTTTGTAACGAGCTTTAATTAATGCCTGTTACAGATACGGCTGCCACCCCTACAGTAACCTGCCCGGTTGCCGACAACATCCTGGAACCAGCCTGGATTTGGCAGCCACCAGGGGCTGCATCTTGGAACCAGCGAGGATTTGGCAGCCACCACAACAACGAGACATCACAAACACATTCTCACATCACAGATATTGGCAAAGCAATATCACATTTATAGACAAGCTAGGATCACATCAAGTTTCAAGTTACTCTCATCACGGTTTATTTGGATGGAGTCATGAGAAAACTGCCTAAACTAGGCAGTATCTGACCCCTACCAAGCAAGCCAAGTAGGTTTCTCATGCAACAACACCTGACTAAATAAGACTTAATGAGTTTCAAGTTTCTGGTCACAAGAAACTCATGGTGCACCACTGTAGAAGTTGCCCTTTCGGTCGATCGTATCCTTAAGAATGTACTTGCACAACATCTCCCGGACACGCTTTACATCTTCTCACTACGTGAAAACCTCAAATAGGTCACGCAGTATTTGCAACGAGCCTTTGTCGGGGACAGCCCTGAGGGTCCCCTAAAACAACCAGGGAAATCCTGCTTAAAGTCTACAAAGAACCGAAACTAAACACATCTCACTTAAGCGCACACACACGGGGCACGGCCCACACTGCGCTGGTCCCCGCGACCCACCGGAGTGGCCCACTCAAAGGCCCCCTCGAGCAGGTTCCGCCTTGCTCGAGGGTTCACACCTCCCTCGAGCGGGTTCCGCTTCGCTCGAGGGTTCACGGCCCCCTCGAGCGGGCTCCGCCTCGCTCGAGGGTTCGCCTCCACCACGCCCGAGACTCCCTCACACGCACGCCCGTTCCAGCACGCTGGTACAGACATTTAATGCTCTGGCATGGCAGGGTGGTGCCATCATGCGCTTGGGAATCATGCCCCGGCACTGTTGCGACATGGCCAGTGTCAGCTCCGCGGCACTGCGCCGCCTACTCCCGTACGGCTAACGCGCCGTGCCCTCGAAGGGGGGCCGGCCACTCCCTCGAACCGCTTTCTCGTGAACCTGCAGGGGCAAATCATGATGCTAGGCCGGCGGGACGCCATCCCCGCCACTGTTGGTCCTGTGCGGCCGCCCCCGTGCTCGCGACACCACGCCGGGCACTGTTACAACTACTCCGGTGCTGTGAGGCACGCGGGGACGGGGCGCTGCCACGCCTGCCACTGTATCCCGTACGGATCGCCATCAACGGCTTCCTCAAGCCCTTCTGAAGGCGCCACGGTCAGCCACTGTGCCCCCACCCTCGAAGCTGCCACTGTTCGGGTACAAGACACGCCATGATGACTAGATCGCAGCAAGGACCGTCAAGGCGGCCGCCAACTCTGCGGCGCTGCACACCATACTTCCCCATGTAGCTGAATAGTGAGGCATGCTTGTAATTTGCCCTCTCCTTGGTCTATAAAAGGAAGGTGAACCCCTCGCCGCAGGGGACATGAGACATCAGACATCCAGTAGGGAACAACACACACACACTCCCCAATTCTCCCACAACATCTGAACTCACTTAGATCACTCCACCAGGGACTTGGAGGCCACGTCTCCTCTCCCACCTTGCTTGTAGCCGGCCCACTACAGGCATCCCGGTGCTGAGCAATACAGTGCCCCGAGCACACCACTGCTGGACGTACGGCCCCCAGCCGGAACCAGGATAAATCTCGTGTCTTTAGTCGCTTAGCACCGACCATTGAGGGATAGACCTTGGCGCTTATTACTAGTTAGTGTCGGGACTATATTCCGCACCGACACCCTTAACGCCCGTTACATCCACCCACATCTGTAACGATTGTTGTTTGGCGCCCGTTACCTATAAGCGCACTAGGACGATCCCGGGGTTGGCCTCCACAACGCCCGTTACCAATGTGGACTTCTGGTAATGAGTTTCTTAAACGCCCGTTACATAAATTCTTTGTAACGGATGTTAAAAGAGCCCATTACAAATGTCAAACATATCAGTAACGGGCTTGTAAAGTCTGTTATCAATCAATGCACTATCAGTAACGGTCTGCTTAAGTACGTTACTGATCGCTGCTGTATTGGTAATGGGTTATAAAGTCTGTTATGGATAAGTTCGTACTGGAGACGCATGCTTGTAGGATCCGTCTCCTTGGTTGCCACCCGGGCTCGCCTTTTTTCTCACATCAGAGACGCATGTTGTTATCTCATATGTGTCTTATCCTTTTGACACCACTAGCTCTCTCTCCACAGAAGCTAGGCCACTCTTGTTCCGACAACAACACTCATTCTCTCTCTCCTCAGAAGGTCACTCGCTCGATCTGTGTGCTCAGATGTCTCCGCCGGCCTGTCCCGTTCACTGCCGCCACCTGTGACGACGAAAGGGCCAGAGCAGACGTCGACCGTTTCGTCCTCCGCGCTGTCACCGCGGCCGCGACGCCGCCTCCGATCCTCCTCCTCAGCCGCGCTCGCCTCGTAGAAAGTCCTTGTCAAGGTGGAAATTAATTTGCCCCTTTTATCGAAATTCTTCAGCTGTCTTTTTGTGTGATGAATTATGCTGATTTGGAGTATGGAATGCAGATGGCGTCTGCTGCTCGGGCTTGGATGTACAGACAGCCCCAGGAAGATTAGGAGAATTTCTTCAGCAGGGTCAATGGTTTTCTTAATCAAGCAGAGGCGGTTATGAGAAACCGTGGTGTTCAGGCAATGTTTTGTCCCTGTATTGATTGTCTCAACCAAAAGAAATTAGCACAGCGGGAAATCTTTTTTCATCATTTGGTCACACATGGTTTCACAATTTGGAATAAACATGGTGAGGAAGGCCTTAATGAACTTGAAGCAGGCTGCCTAAATGAAGGTGAAGTGCGACACCATGCTAACCATGATGAAGACCTTGATGACAGTGGACTTTTTGAGGGAAATGAACCATTATTCCCACCAAATGTGTTGAGGCCTGAGGATATCACTGATCAAGAAGTTAGGGGCTTCGATGATGGTGAGGTGTTGCAACGTGTGCACAATGTTGATCAATGTTGCGGGATATTGAGTTTCAACGAGTGTACACACCTTCTGAGTTTGCGAGGCTGAAGCAGTTCGTTGAAGATTCAAAGAAACCCCTCTTTCCTGATTACCAGAAGTACTCTCGCCTTTCTAGTGATCTAAAACTTCTGCAGCTTAAGGCAGATCATGGTTGGAGCAACAAAAGTTTCAAACATCTATTGGATGTTCTTAGAAACATGCTACCTGAAGGAAACCAAATGGCAGAGTCTGTCTATGAGGCGAAGAAGATAATCTGTCCTTTGGGAATAGAGGTTGAAAAAATCCATGCATGCAAGAATAGTTGTGTATTGTTCCATGGAGATTATGCAGACCTTGACAAGTGCCCCAATTGTGGCTATGATTGGCACAAGAGGAAAAGGATGACGGAGATGATAATAATGCTGATGACGAGAATGAGCCCGGCGAGATCAGAGGCAAGAAGAAGAAGGCTAATAGAGGGGCTCCTGTGAGGGTGGCATGGTATTTTTGCATCATTCCTCGACTGAGAAAATGGTTCGCAACACGAAAGGAGGCCCAACTCTTGCATTGCCATGATGAAGGCCAAAAGGAGTTTAATTATAAGAATGATGGCAAGTTTAGGAACCCCATAGATGCAGCGCAATGGGGTAACATTAATACCCACTTCCCATGGTTTGACGACGCATGGAGCATACGGTTTGCTATGAGCACAAATGGCGTGAACCCATTCAGTAACCAGAGCTCAACACATAGCATCTGGCTTGTCGTGCTGTCGTTGTACAACCTTCCACCCTAGCTATGCAAGAAACAGAAATATATGATGCTGACAATATTGGTCTCCGGGCCAAAACAACCTAGCGACCGTATTGATCTCTACTTGAGGTCACTAGTTGATGACTTGAAGATATTGTGGAAGCCTGGTGTGCCAGAGGTTTGTGATGAGTACAAGCGTGATGAGTTCACAATGCATGGCATGTTGTTCACCACCATCAACGACAACCCGGCTCAGCGTAACCTCTCTGGCCAGAGTAAAAGGAAAGGTGCAGCTTGCCCACACTGCTTGGAAGATACTTGCGCAATTTGGCTAAGACATTCAAAGAAATACGTATTTATGGGGTACCGTCATTTCCTCGGCAAGAAACATCCATATAGGGTCATGGATTGTCAGTTTAATGGGGAAAAGGATAATCGAGAGGCATCGTTGCATGTAACTGGAGATCTGGTCCACTTGAAATTCAAGGACATCAAAACTATCAAGGAGTTACCCAAACTGACTGAAAAAACCCTTGGCAAAAGAAAGATACGAGATGGTGAAGAAGAAGAAGGAATGCGGAACAACAAATCAATTCTATGGGAGCTAGAGTATTGGCCGATGTTGGATGTGTGTCATTTGATTGACAAGATGCATGTCAAGAAGAATCTGTGTGAAGCTACTGGTGGAACATTGCTACAACTGATGTTCAAACGAAAAGTTCATAAAAATGCAAGGGAGGATATTAAAGAGCTGGGCATTAGGCCGGAGTTCTATGGAGAGGAAACAGAGACGGGGACGAACCTTCCCGTTGCTGCAACCACCTTGTCAAAGGCAGAGAGAATAGAATTTTGTCAGAGTTTGCATGATTTGAAAGTACCTTCATGCTACTCATCAAACTTCAAGAGGCTGGTGTCAGTGAAGGACATGGAAATGAATTTCAACTTGATGAAATCTTATGATTGCCATGTGTTGATGACAGTTCTTCTTCCTGTTGCACTTAGAGGTATCAAGAGAGAACTGGTTCGCGACACGGTCATGAGCTTGTGTTTATTCTTCAATGCAATAGAACAGAATGTGATTGATGAGGAAAAACTATTGGACATGGAGAGGAGGCATTTCAAGATCCTATGCCTGCTTGAAGCTACCTTCCCACCATCATTCTTTGATCTCATGCTGCATCTGACAACACACCTCATGAGGGAAACCTGGTTCCTTGGCCCATCTTACCTTCATCAGATGTTTCCATATGTGCGGTTCTATGGATTCCTGAAATCATTGGGACATAACCGGTTATTTCCGGAGGGAGCCATTGTTCGTGGCTACGAGACCATCAAAGCAATGGAGTGGGCCATGGGTTATATGGACCCACAAAACCTCATTGGTGTGCCTCGCTCACAGCATGAAGGTAGGCTTTCAGGTGTTGGGACTCCGGATGCAGATGCCTTCGAAAAGGCTCATTTCACCGTGATACAACAGCTGCACCTAATTACAACATTTGCTAATGAGCACAAACGACAACTGCGTGAAGACAACCCTAACCGTGGTAGGGCTTGGCTTGCAAAGATGCACATGCAAGGTTTCAGCAGGTGGCTCCGAGGTTATGTCGAGACAAGCAGCAATAATGTTGTAATTACCAACGAGATAAGGAATCTAGCAGCGGGGCCATTGTTAACTGTTACAAGATACGATGGAATGAATATCAATGGATACACGTTCTACACCATGACCCAGGATAAAACAAGCGTCTATCAAAATAGTGGTGTGTGTGTACGGGCCGTCGTTGACGACAGTCATGACGATGATGATGGCATGGAGACAAACACATATTATGGTCAAATAGAAGAGATATGGGAGCTTGATTATGTAGGATTGAAGGTGGCCTTGTTTCGGTGTAGATGGGTCACCAATGGGAAGAGAGCTATGAGCAAGGACAAATATGGTTATGTTAGTGTTGATCTCCGGGTCTTTGGTTACAGAAACGTACCGTTTGTCTTCGCCAACAATGTTGAGCAAGTGTTCTATGACCTGACCTTGCAAAGAAGAACTGGTCAGCGGTTATGCCTGAAAAAAAGGATTGTGGGGATTGAAAATGTTGTTGAGGAGCAATACAACCAGTTTGACGAAATTCCATCCATTGACACTTCATACAAGCCCCAGCTCTTGGGAACTAACAAAACACCATACTTACGAATCGACCATAGTGAAAAAATCCGTATGCAGAAATGAAGGAAGAAAAAGCAAGCCTGATTTCGGCTGAATCGTTTTTGTAATACCGGAGGATGTGTCTATTGGTGAAATGGAATCCATTTTGTAATATAAAGGATGCGATGTATTGGTGGAATTTCAATCCTTTTTGTAATATATGGGATGTGGTGGAATTTGAATCCTGCTTGTAATATATTTTGCCAAAGATACTATATATACTCTGTTTATATTCTGCTTCAGTTCAGTAATGGGCAAGAGACGAGAATTAATGAACCCGGGTCGCCTTTGTTACAGGCAAGATACGAGGACTAACGAACCAGCGTTGCTTTTGTTATGGGCAAGAAGATATGCGAAATCACGAACATATTACATCAAGAGACACGGATTTTCACAACTTCTAAAAAGATATGCCAAGTAAAAAAAGAGTTCATCTCCTAGCATAATTTCACAAAAGCATGTCTCTTGAGATGCAAAATCACACGAACACTGATTACAGTCATCATTGATAGATCAGAACAAGGTTACAATGCGGCCATATCATAATGACGTGATATGCAAAATCACACACACACACATCGATCTTGCTCACAGGTGGTCAACGAACAAGCTCCATTTCTGCTGACGGCTTAGAGACTTGATTCCTGGCATGACTAATTAAAGAAAGCTTCTGTCTTGCAACACTAATTTTGGTTCGCAAGACAGAAGTTTTCCTTAATTATGCTGATCTTACAAGGAAAAATAATGACATATGCTCCATCCAGATTCTGGCTGCTTCCTCATCTTACAAGTGAACACAAGAGAAAGATATAGAGAGGGTGGAAACATATGCCTTAAAACATCCCTCCTCCTGAAGGAGAAGGGGAAAGCAAAAGGAAGACAAGTGTGAGCAAGCATTCTGTCGGCTTGTTCATCCTAATGGCAGGAGGTTCTGGGCTACCTTCCCCGGGCACAGCTGCGAGCAAGGGGTATATCACAAGAATTCTTCTCGTAGCTGTGTTCGAGGGATGAGCAACCCAATCATCCCTATCACAAGAATTCTTCTAGCAACTGAGAGATCGAGGAGGAGGAAAAAGAGAGAAAAGCAAAAGCTTGCGCCCTACAAGATCTATTCTTTGCACCATAGCTAGATCTAGATCTAGAGAAGAAGGAAGCAAGTGACTCACTTTATTGCATCAGAAGAAGGAACCATATAGCTAGATCTAGATCTAGAGAAGAAGGACGCAACTTGATTCCAATGTAGAATTAAATGATACGCAGAGTAATCAAACATCGTCTCCAATGGCCGTGTTTGGATGTTAGATGTTAGATTTACTGTTAGTGGTAGTTTTTAACACCTTCAAATTAACACATAAAAAACTA
This sequence comes from Cenchrus americanus, assembly GCA_947561735.1. Lineage (NCBI taxonomy): Eukaryota > Viridiplantae > Streptophyta > Magnoliopsida > Poales > Poaceae > Cenchrus > Cenchrus americanus. The sequence continues at coordinate 190,947,635 of OX387242.1, forward strand.
ACATCTTGGATGTTTGGATGGAGGTGTTAGTTTGCATTTGAATTAACTTTTCCAAACATTTGAAAAAGGAAAGGGAGAGAAAGGAAAGGGGTGGGATCCACCAAACTAACACCAATTACCACCTATTGGAGGTGTTAGTTCCAACTAAACACCAAACTAACACTAGCACCTCCATCCAAACATGACCATAATAATGTAGTCTCAAAAAAAAGGAGAGGAAGGGATAAGATCAAGAGCACAGGAAACGGGAAGAGGTTCCCAAGAAGGTCAATGGAGAAACTGTTGCTAGTAAATGGCTGAGAGCACCGCTGCAGAGGTAGTGATTCCAATGTACAATTAAATGATACGCGAAGTAACGAAACATCGTCTCCATTGCATACTTAAACCGTGTTTGAAAACAAATATCTTGTATCTTCTCCTTCCAAAACAATTAGATCCCCTGCCCCTTCATCTCTACACGCGAAAAACAGCAACTGCCTACTCTTCATCGTCACCATTCCCAACCGGAGATAGATAGCATGCTGGGAAGAAGCACGCGGCACCAGTCGTCATCGCTGCTGGTGGGCCTCCCTCAAGACCTCCACATTGAGATTGCGGCGTGTGTCGATGCGACCTTGGAGTGGCCCTTGGCTGACCTCTGCAGCCTACGCGGTACTTGCTCAACCATGCGCCGCGTGTGTGGCAAGGACGACGTCGGCCAGCGTTTGTCGATAGAGGGGATACGAGATGAGATTTCTTAGGTGTGGAACACCACCACTCACAAAGCATTCCTTGATATGCTGAGCGGTCTCGGGAATCCGGAGGCTTGCTTCCTCTTCGGAATCAAAGCCTTCTTCATCGAACACAGGTGATACAATGATGCCCGGCGTGCCGCCGAGGGTGGGCACGATGCGGCGGCCTATCTATACGCCATCTTTCACTACAAAGACAATGGCGGTGTTGCTGCCGACGACACCGCGAAGGGGTACATGAGGCGGGTGGCGGGTGGCAGCAGTACGACGTCGAGATTGTGAAGGACCGATACGGCGAACCAGAGAGGGGCGGAGTGAATGGGAGCCGAAAAAATTTTTTCTCGAAGGAGATGAAGGCTCCAACAAGACAAATACGGCTTCCAACACACGTCTTCGACTCACTACCCAAAATAGCCAAGTCCGCGTAGCCACTGGAGTGCTACTGAACCTAGGAACCAACTTCCAACCTCACAGACCCAGAACGCAGTGGAACACCAACCTCAAGTCCACTGACCAACACCGGTCAGACCGGTGAGCACCACCGGTCAGACCGGTCCCTTCTGGTGAAACTTGGCGACTTCCACAGAGTGGCTCCACACCGGTCAAGCCGGTTGTGATTCCTTGTTTTTTTTGTTTATGGCTGATCGCATTTTCAGAGAACTTAGGTTTGCCACTCATGTGCAGACAACTCGACAAGTGAAGGTGTGCGGTATCATGTGCCGGTGTGCAGTCAAAAGACGTGAAGAATTTGAATATTGAGCTCATGCTTGAAGCTTTCTTTTGTAATATTGTGAGATCTTTTGCTAGATTAACTAGAGTTAAAATTATTTGATGCTGATGAGATGCTTTAAAAACATTGATATGGTATTTTGATGTCATGGTGGACATGAACATGATTGATGGAAGCATTTTTGGCCAGAAATGTTGCATTTTATTTTGGGAATTTGGATTTGGATCTATTTGAAAAAATTTGTTGGGATGAAATGTATATGGGTTGTGGCTAAGATGTATTTGAGTTGGGTTGACATGTATGGGTTGTGGAAGAAATATCTATGTGATGAAATAGTTGTCCAATTTTAGGCCCAACTTTAATTTCGCCTGTTAACAAATGGCACGTGCTGATGTCAGCATTAGCCACATCATCTTCCATGTAATCATGTGCCATGTGATCTGCCACGTCATCACTTGCCATGTCATCATCCACGTCAGCCGTCAACTCAGCGTCCAAGTCATCCAAAAAGTGATGACGTCTCTCGAACGAAGCCTACTTGTCTTCTCCACACCTGGAGGCCCCACCAGCGACAACCTTTCGCCCTTGTTCTTCACCTGCACCAACACCAGTCAAGCCGCAACCTACACCTGCAATACTTAGCCAAGAACCAGTCCACACAACATTGTCAATCACTCATCACACAAGGAAGTGACCATCCACTGGTCCTCGAACCACACATGGTCCTCAATCTCCCCCTCTCTCAGGGTCGATCAACACATAAAGCTTAATGTTAAACTTATCTTGTCACAGGCTATCTTGGTGTACTCCTGTCACTATGGCTTTTGTCACCTATCTAGGCTTCTTTCCTACCAGTACTTTGGTTGTGCCAAGACAGTATTTTATTATTCTGGATGTGCTAAGACTTTGTTTATTTTCTCTGGTGCTTTTTTGCCTGCAATGCTATATTGTGGTCTTAAGACCAAGGCTTGGTTATTTTTTTTTACTTGGGAAATCCTGGTCCTTCCAGGGGATCGATCGCGGTTGTCTCTTTCCCATTGTTTCTCTTGGGTTTGGTATTACCCTTTCTCCAACTATGCTAGTCATGGTGGTCTGCTCAGTCCCCTCTTTTTTTCGATGAATAGAAGTTGGAATATTTTATGCTGGAATATTAGAGGTATAAATGGAGAAAGCAAATGGGATACCCTAAGAAATAAAATTGATGAAAGTGCAGCTTCAATAATTTGCCTCCAAGAAACAAAAAGAGAATTCTTTGATTCACAGTTCATTAGAAAGTTCACCCCAAAGAGATTTGATAAATTTGATTTTATACCCTCCATTGGTGCCTCTGGAGGGATTCTGGTTATTTGGAATAGCTCTTTATTTGTTGGGCATGTCATTGAAAAGGAGAGTTTTGCAATTACCATGAGCTTTTCCTCTTGCCATAATCTCGATTCTTGGAAGCTCACTGTTGTGTATGGTCCATGTCAAGAGCCGGCTAGATCTTGCTTTGTTCAGTGGCTAAGGTGTCATCTAATTCAACCTATTGATTGTTGGTTGTTCTTAGGAGATTTCAATTTGTATAGATCACTTGAAGATCGTAATAAACCTGGAGGCAATCTTAATGACACTTTTATTTTCAATGACACGATTGGTCATTTGGGCCTAATTGAATTGCCAATCAAGGGGAGGGCATTTACATGGAGCAACATGCAGCAGGACCCATTACTTGAACAGCTTGACTGGTTCTTTACATCTGTGAATTGGACAACCAAATATCCAAACACACTGGTGCTTCCTATGGCCAAACCAATATCAGATCATATTCCTTGCAAGGTTGTCATCAGTACAAACATTCCAAAGTCTAAAGTTTTCAGGTTTGAAAATTTTTGGCCAAAGATCAGAGGTTTTCTCGATACAGTTAAGTCCTCTTGGTCAAACCAACCTGGGAATAAGGCCAACCCTGCTTCTTTTCTGGCAGCTAAGTTTAAAACCCTTAGACAAAGGCTTAAATCTTGGAGTCGACAATTCTCCAATTTGCAAGGTATTATAACCAAATGCAACAAAGTTATCCTCTTCTTTGATTGCCTAGAAGTTTTTCGACCACTATATCAGTTGGAATGGAATTTCAGGGAGCTCATCAAAGGTCAACTTTTATCCTTCCTCAGATTTAGAAACATTTATTGGAGAAAGCGTTACACAATAAACAGAATTAAGTTTGGAGATGAATGCACAAAGTTCTTCCATGCAATGGCCACTGTTTCATTCAGGAAGAACCTAATTTCTCAGCTGAAAGATGATTTTGGTCAAGAGTTTTCTGATCATGAGGGGAAAGCAGCATTGATCTGGAGATCTTTTAGACAGCGTTTGGGGGTTTCCTCCAACCTGAGTGTGCTTTTTGACCTAGCTGACCTCATAAATTTGCAAGTAGACCTCACCTCCCTCACACACCCTTTTACAAGGGTGGAAATTGACAAAATTGTCAAGCAAATGCCTCCAGATAAAGCTCCTGGGCCTGATGGTTTCAATGGTATGTTTCTGAAAAAGTGCTGGGATATAGTCAAAGAGGATTTCTATAGATTATGTCAAGCTTTCTACGATGGAGAGATCAATTTGGAATCTATCAATTGCTCATACATCACACTGGTACCAAAAGTCAATAACCCTGAAACTGTCAATGATTTTAGGCCAATATCCCTACTGAACTGCAGCATCAAAATACTGACAAAGCTATTAGCTGACAGGCTGCAGCTAGTCATTTTACAGTTACTCCATGAGAATCAATATGGTTTTCTTCGTGCAAGATCAATACATGATTGCCTGGCATGGTGCTTTGAATACATCCATCAATGTCATCAATCCAAGAGGAAGATCATAATCCTGAAGCTTGATTTTGCCAAAGCCTTTGATACTGTGGAACACTCAGCTATTTTGCAAATCATGACTCATATGGGCTTCCCTGCTAAGTGGTTAACCTGGATTAAATTGCTTTTCTCTTCTGGTTACTCTTCAGTTCTACTGAATGGGGTTCCTGGAAAGCAATTCAAGTGCAAGAGAGGGGTGAGACAGGGAGATCCCCTATCCCCCCTTCTTTTCGTTCTAGCTGCTGAACTTCTGCAACTGGTAATAAACAGAGCTTACCATGATGTTATTCTAAAAGAACCACTCCCTAAAAATCACTGTGATTTCCCAATTGTACAATATGCTGATGACACTTTATTGATAATGCAAGCTGATGCAGCTCAACTACAATCTCTAAAAGAAATCTTGCAGTTGTTTGCTGATTCAACAGGTTTAAGAGTAAACTATAGCAAGTCCTCTATGATCCCAATCAATGTGTCAGATGAGGATATGACTACACTAGCTTCAAGTTTTGGTTGTCAAAAAGGATCAATGCCATTTACTTACCTTGGTTTACCCATGGGCACAACCAAGCCACACATAGAAGATCTTTCTCCCCTCATGGATCGTGTTGAACGTCGGCTCTCAGCATGTTCTTCCCTCCTGTCATATTCTGGGAGATTACAAATGGTGAATTCAGTCATTACACCCACTTGTCTGTATGCCATGTGCACTCTCAAATTACATAAGGGGGTTATTGAAAACATTGATCGGGCAAGGAAACAATGTCTGTGGCGAGGCACTGACAGAGATAAAAAGGGAGGTAATCTAGCTGCTTGGCCTATGGTTACTTTGCCCAAGAAAAAGGGAGGACTGGGTGCTCTCAACCTTTATGTGCAAAATGATGCATTACTGCTGAAACACCTTCACAAATTCTATGCCAAAAAGAACATCCCTTGGGTAAATTTAATCTGGTCCACTTATTATTCAGATAAAGTGCCACATGGTTACAAAGAAGTTGGTTCCTTTTGGTGGAGAGAGGTCCGCAGGCTAAACATCATGTACAGAGGAGTGGCAGTGTGTAAACCTGGCAATGGTTCAACCGTTCTGTTTTGGGAAGACCTTTGGAGCTCCTTAGTCCTAGCTAACTCATTTCCCAGGTTATACTCATATGTTTTAAATGCTCAAACATCTGTAAAAGATGTCATGGTTGCAGAAGACCTAGAATCCCTCTTTTCTCTGCCTCTTTCACAGGAGGCTTTCCTTGAGTTGCAACAACTGAACCTACACTTACAAACAGTCAGGTATGATGTTGATGCTAATGATCAGTGGACCTTTCTTTGGGGTAATGCAAAGTATAGCTCAAGTAAGTTCTACAGCATGGTCTTCTCAGGAAGACAAGCCCCAGTCACCTTCACCTGGTTGTGGAATTCAAAGTGTAGCCCACGGCTGAAATTCCATGTCTGGCTCTTATTGGTTGATCGTTTGAATACAAAGGATATAATTAGACGCCGTCATTATAACACACAAGCTGGACTGTTCTACGTTATGTGCGATGCCCTAGTGCATGAAGACAGGGATCATCTTTTCTTCAATTGTCAGTTTGCTCAAGCCTGTTGGGACATATTGCAAATTAAATGGGATGACTCCGTTCTAGACATCCATGACAGGATCATGAAGGCACGACAAGAAGCTGGATTGTTCTTCTTCATGGATGCTTTCATTGTTGCAACCTGGGAGCTTTGGAAGCTTAGAAACACAGTCATATTTGATGCTGTCCAACCTAGTACTCAGCTTTGGACCTGGAAGTTCAAAGATCAATTCCTCCTACAGCTTCACCGTTTTAGAGACGATCGTAGACTTGTAATCTCTCAATGGATAGAGTCTCTTGTGTAACTTTCTATTTCTTGTACATACCTGTAAGTATGTCTGTTAACTCTTGCTTTTAATGGAAAGTAGTGCTGTGGGGATCTCCCCCACAGTTTGCCCTTCAAAAAAAAATCTCCCCCTTGACGAGTGCATTGACAACACCCACATAAAGTAACATGAGAGAAAAGAAAAAGGAAAGAAACGAACAAAAAGAAACTCCAACAAGCGATCGAAAGCCAAACAATGGCAAAGAGCAAGATCACTTGAAGAAGGCAAGTCTCGGACCCCTTAGGCAAGGACAACGGCTCGATCACATCCGAGACAAAACTATGCTCAAGAAAAGAGCGCAAGCCACCAAACCAAAGCTCGAAAGACCACAAAGAGCTCCCCCTACACACATGCAAGCTCCCCTTGAACCAATGCAACTCCCCCTGGACGAATGCATGCAAAACACCATTTGAAACAAGGCAGCTGCAACAACTCAGCCCTGACCAGTCAGACCGGTCAACACCACCGGTCAGACGGTGCGCAACATGTGAACACGACTAGGACTCTGACCGGTCAGATCGGTGACCTCGACCGGTCAGACCGGTGCACACTAGAGCCCAGAAATGGCTCAAAACCACCTGAAAACCTTCTAAATGCATCCAAGAAGCCATTTCAAGCTCAAACTTCTCCCCCTTGATGACAATGCATGAATCAAGCCAAAAATGCAAAACTTTCAACCTAGAGCTTCTCAAATAGATAAAATTCAACATAGGATGCTACACATCTTCTGAGCAAGTTAGATACTCTATAGCTTCGTATTGATCTCAACTACATGACCACCAAGTTTCACAACCATTGGACGAAGCTAAGATGGAATTGGGCAATTTTGCGAAAAATTTACATCTCATGAGCAAAGTCCTAACCATGATCAAAACATGTCAAAAAGGCAAAGCCACACAAAATTCATGCTAGGACAACCACTCTAATCACAAGACCATCGCAAACACCAACAAGCACCTCGTGTCATGTCAAAGCCACTGAGCCATGTGTCTACTTCTATATATGAGACTTCTCATTAGTAGACATCATGCAACAATTTAGCACCCAAAGCAAATTAAATTTAGCACATATGACATGGGAGTACATTTTCCAAGCATTTTACATTTCATTTTCAGATTCAAATTTGGTACATGAAATGTCTTTGCGACAAAAAGGAACTTATGCCCCTCCACAAGATAAAGCAAGAGGGCTAAACATTCATGATGGCAAATGAGCATTTGGCCCCATATGATCAATAAACTAGCTATCCAACCACAAATTAAGCATAGCAAAGCCACTAAAACATGTCAAGATCATGTAAAGGCATTTACACATGAGAGAGCATACATGTGTCATATTTCGAAAACATAGCCATCAACCATGGATTATTCATCAAGATCATCAATAGCTAAGCCAAACTAACCATAGCATACCAAACAAGCTCACAAAGACATAAATAGCATTCCATGGTGAACAATGTATATAGGAGAAGCTTTTCCAATCCAATGCATATGATACAAAATGCATGCAATCTAAGATACAAGGATGCCTATACATCATGTTACATATGCCATACCAAATGCAAGAAATGCACAAAGGAAACTATACATATGCTACAAAGGAGCTCCCTGTCGGTGCGGAATGTAGTCCCGACACTAACTAGTAATAAGCGCTGAGATCTGTCCCTTGATGGTCAGTGCTAAGCAACTAAAGACGCTTGGTTTAGCCTGGTTCCGGCCGGGGCCGTACATCCAGCAGGGGTGTGCTCGAGGCACTATATTGCCTCGCACCGTGGTGCCTGTAGTGGGGCGGCTACAAGCGAGGTGGGAGAGGAGGCGTGGCCTCCAAGTTTCAGGCGGAATGATTGAGGCGAGTGCCAATATCGTGGGGAAGGCGGGAAGCGTGTGAGCGATCGCAGCCCGCGGTCCCGTGTCTGATGTCCTCCCTCCCCGCGGCGAGGGGGATCACCTTCCTTTTATAGACCAAGGAGAGGGTGATTTACAGGCATGCTGCACTATTTAGCTACGTGTGGATGTATGGCGTATAGTGCCGGGGAGTTGGCGGTCATCCTGGCGGTCCTTGCCCTGGTCTTGGCCGTCGTGGTGTGCCCTGTACTTTAACAGGGGCAGCTTCGAGGGTGAAAGCGTAGCGGTCGGCCTGGGCATCTTCATGTGGGCTCGAGGGAGCCGTTGACGGTGATCCGTACGGGGTATAGTGGCAGGCGTGGCGGAGTCCCATCCCCGTGTGCTCAATAGCGCCGGAGTTGTTGTAGTAGTGCCCGACGTGGCGCTGCAGGGGCGGGGATGGCCGCACAGGATTGACAATGATGGGGATGGCGCTCCTGCCGGCCTGACGTCATGGTTCGACCCTGCAGAGTCACGATAGAAGGGTTCGAGGGTGCAACCGCACCCCCTTCGAGGGCGCGGCGTGTTAGCCGTACGGGAGTGGGTGGCACAGTGTCACGGAGCTGACACTGGCCTCATCGCACAGTTCCCCACAGTGGCGGGGATGGGCTTCCCCTAGGGAGTTGGCGGAACAGCGCTGGGGCGTGATTCCCGGGCGCATGATGGCGCGGCTCTGCTGTGTCAGGGCACTAAATGCCCGTACCCGTGTGCGAGAGCCGGTGCGCCCGTGAGGGAGCCTCGAGCGAGGCGGAGCCCGCTCGAGGGGGCGTGAGCCCTCGAGCGAGGCGGAACCCGCTCGAGGGAGGTGTTAGCCCTCGAGCGAGGCGGATCCTGCTCGAGGGGGCCTTTGATTGGGCCACTTTGGTGGGCCGCGGGCGCCACCGCAGCGTGGGCCATGCCATGTGTGCGTGTTTAGGTAAGCGGTGTGTTCTGTTTTGTTTTTTGCAGGTTTTAAGCAGGATTCCCCCGTTTTTTAGGGGACCCTCAGGGCTGTCCCCGACAGTAGCCCCCGAGCATCTGTGGGTGTGCCGCCCAGGCTCCCGCAGATGCTGAGGCCTACTGATAGGACATCCTTCCCCCCTGTTTGCAAATGCCGTCCGCGGGGCCGTGTCAGCGGACCCGCGGGTCTAGCCCCTGAAGCCCTGCAGGAGCGTGGGTTCTCCTGCAGGGGTTTTACCGCGGAATCTTGCCAGTGGGCGTGGTACGTGTTTCAACCGGCATCGGCAATGTCTCAGCCGGCTTCGGTGACACACGCGCGACTGGCGCCATTCGAGTCCGGTGCATCCCAGGAGGTGTACCCATGCATCAAGCCCCCAAGCCTGGGCCTATTCGTGGCGATTGGGGCGAACTCTTCGTCTTGTTTTTAACGCGCCCTCGCCTACCCTCCGCGGGACGGAGGTTGAGGTTTCCGCAACCCCCATCGATCGGGTCGCGGATTGTGGATTCCTCGTTGAGCTGCTAGCGGTTGGTTCAAGTGGACGCCCATGCCCCGTTCGATAAGGGTAGGCTCGTGGTCCGGAGACTCGTCCATTAAAGTGCTTGCATGGGTTTGCTAGGTGGGGCTCGGTCCCATTCGCTAAGGACCGAGGGTGCGGAAGCTCTCCCTCGGTGGGATCCCCCCGGCTAGCTGCAATGGAGCAAGAAGACACACTTGCCGCTGATGCTGCCGAGGCGCTCACCGACCGCCACGGTTGTCTCCACCTCTCCGCGACAGACCGTCTCCCCCATCTGAGAAGTGCCAACGCAGGCAGGAGCTCTTCCGGCCGCGCCTTGCCTCCACCTCCTAATCCGGCCTCTCCAACACCCCTCCCCTCTTCCTCGGATGCGGCATGAGGGTGGACCGACTCTAGGGGACCACACGAGCACACATCGGCGGAGGATTCCTGGCGGATTCATGGCCAGCTGAGGTCTGTCGGCCGCAGCCGATCCATTTCCTAGCCCCTGCCGATGGTGAATCCTAGATTCTTCCGACGAGTCCAAGTTGTGGAAATGCCAACGCCGGTGAAGTCAGTGCTCTTTGTTCTGCTCCTCGGCTGCGGTGGCATCGGCTGCTACCTCCTCCGCCACATCGTGTCCTGCCCCCTTCCACGCCAACCAGATATTCCTCTTCTTCAACTACCCCCTCCTATTTGACCACCTGTATGACCCGATCGGTTTGGTGATCACTGATGGTTTCTGTTGTTTCACTGCCTACTTATTGTTGATAGGGTGTGGCTATCTAGGTGGTTGTTGTTGCCGATAGCTCCTCGCTACTCGTCACCAAAGATGTCCACTCCAACAGCCTAGATGATGTGCTCGTCACCCACATCTACGCCGCCAAGGTCGTCGGCTCTCCCCTGTCCTCCATGCTCGGCCATGGTGGATACTCCCCCATTTGATTATGATCACTTTCGTTGACAATGTGGAGTGATAGATGCTTCGATGTGCAATTTCAGGTCACTGACAGCTATTTCAGAACCCTGAGGCTAGGACCAAAGACTTTGATGTCGCTACCATGCTTGGAAGCACAACTGGTTGGTTTTTTTGTGCTCAACTGCGTATACATATCTTCATATCTCAATCTGTAGGCTCCAAAAAGCTTTTATGTGCTCAACTACCACTCTTGTATATTTTGCTTTATGCCTTTTATGTTCCAATCTGTAGGCACCAAAAAGCTTTACAACCTTGCTATTTTCCTATCTAGTAGATTTGAATCATATTGTTGGTATCTCTTGAAGCAAGCAAAAGGATGTGTGTCTGAAAGGATCTCTTGTGTACTTCATGAATTGTATATAAATTGGCCAATTGGCCAACTATGTTTTTTTATCTGGCATCTAAATTAACTGAATATGTGTCCATGTTTATCTGTTCTTATGTTTAAATAGGAAGTCATTTTAATCCTCACAAATGCATCTATAGGGTTTTAGTACATTGTTTTGTCCTGCAGTTCGGTCCTTATTTAATTATCCATGTGCTTGCGCAGAAAACATGATCTAAAATTCTTGTTTTGTTATGTGTGTGTCCTTTTGCAAGGTTGAGTAATCCACATCTACTTCCAAGCCCAACTAAGGTCCTTATATGCAGTGCGCACTTCAGTGAATAAGCATGTCAGTGCGCACTTCAGCGAATAAGCATGTAATGGAACTTTTTTCCATATGCTTCTTACTTTCCTCATATTTGTGGTTCCTGTTTGTTGGATTATAAATAACCTTTACTTAGTATTTTATTGTTTCACATGTGGTAGTTGTCGATCCAATTGTTTAAACATCTCGTTGAAGTTCATGCTTATCACCTTGTGATAGTTGTAGGAGAATACATACCATCCCTCTGAAGTCTGAACAAATATTTTTTACTGTTCCATTTTCCTAAGTATTGGGTTACATATTTTGTATAAGAAAACTACCTGTTCCTACAATTTAGATGAATCTTTTTAATATTTACTTTTGTGCAACTAATATGCATCATTGTGATGTGCATATGATTACTTTTACTATGTATGGCATGTCTAGTGATATGGAATACTTGATATTAGCTCATCATCACATTCAGTTCTTATATCCTGCTTGTCTAGCTCTCATGGTGCTTTCTCAAGTGTAACTTGCATTCTATGACTTGACCATAGTTTTGTACCTTCAGAGTTCAGAAAAGTCTAGCAATGGTATGTGGTCCCCAAGTACATGTTCAATGGGCTTGCCTTAATAAGATTGTTATTGTAGAGTACTTTGTGCTTAGTGGTTGTGATTCCTTGTTTTTTTTGTTTATGGCTGATCGCATTTTCAGAGAACTTAGGGTTGCCACTCATGTGCAGACAACTCGACAAGTGAAGGTGTGCGGTATCATGTGCTGGTGTGCAGTCAAAAGATGTGAAGAATTTGAATATTGAGCTCATGCTTGAAGCTTTTTTTTGTAATATTTTGAGATCTTTTGCTAGATTAACTAGAGTTAAAATTATTTGATGCTGATGAGATGCTTTAAAAACATTGTTATGGTATTTGGATGTCATGGTGGACATGAACATGATTTATGGAAGTATTTTTGGCCAGAAATGCTGCGTTTTATTTTGGGATTTTGGATTTGGATTTATTTGAAAAAATTTGTTGGGATGAAATGTATATGGGTTGTGGCTGAGATGTATTTGAGTTGGGTTGACATGTATGGGCTGTGGAAGAAATATGTATGGGATGAAATAGTTGACCAATTTTAGGCCCAACTTGAATTTCACCTGTTAACAAATGGCACGTGCTGACATCAGCATTAGCCACATCATCTTCCATGTAATCATGTGCCATGTCATCTGCCACATCATCACTTCCCATGTCATCATCCACGTCAGCCGACAACTCAGCGTCCAAGTCATCCAAAAAGTGAGGTGGCAACTTAATCCATGATGGTCAACTTCGTCACAGATTTTGGGTTTTGGGCTGGGTTCAATGGGCTTTAGACAAATCTATGACGGCTTGAGAACGTGATGGATCATGTTACTATGACGAAAACTTAAGGACGTCACAAGAAGGGATCCGTGATGCTCAATACATGACCTTCTCAATTTTCGTCATAGATGCTATTTTTTGACGAATTTTCAATGATCCATGACGAAAGTGGGACGACATAGACTACAACATTTTTTGTAGTGGGAATCTAGCAGCAGGGCCATTGTTCAATATTACAAGATACGGAGCAATGGATATAAATGGATACACGTGCTACACCATGGCCCAGGATAAAAAGAACGTCTATAAAAATAGTGGTGTGCGTGTACGGGCCGTCGTCGACAATAATCATGATTATGATGACACGGAGACAGACACATGTTATGGTCAAATAGAGGAGATATGGGAGCTTGATTATGTAGGATTGTACGTAGCCTTGTTTTGGTGTAGATGGGTCACCAATGGTAAGAGAGTTGTGAGCAAGGACAAATATCGTTATGTTAGTGTTGATCTCTGGGTCTTTGATTACCAAAACGAACCGTTTGTCTTCGCCAATGTGTTGAGCAAGTGTTCTATGTACCTAACATTGCAAAAAAGAACTGGTCTGTGGTTATGCTTGGAAAAAAAGGATTGTTGGGGTTGAAAATGTTGTTGAGGAGGGAGGAATACAACCAGTTTGACGAAATTCCATCCTTTGACACTTCAGACAAGCCTCGACTCTTGGGAACTTACAAAACACCGTAATTGCAAAGCGACCATAGTGAAAAAATCCATATACATAAATCAACGAAGAAAAAGCATGCCTGATTTCTGCTGAATCCGTTTTGTAATATAAAGAATGCGATGTATTGGTGGAATTCCAATCCTTTTTGTAATATATGGGATGTGGTTGAATTTGAAACCTTCTTGTAATATATTCTGACTAAGATACTATATATATTCTGTTTATATTCTGCTTCAGTTTAGACGAGGATTAGCGAATCCGCGTCGCCTTTGTTACGGGTAAGAGACGAGGACTAACGAACCCGCGTCGCCTTTGTTACGGGCAAGAGATGAGGATTAGATAGCCCCTGTCGGCTTGTTCCTCAAGCTTTGCAGGTGAGTAGGTAAAGCATACAAAAAATTGTACTGCACAGAGATAATCAGACAAGCATGTCTCTTGAGATGCAAAATCACACATACAGATTACATCAAAAGAGACACAGATTATCTAGCCCCCATCAGCTTGTTCTTCTTCACACTTGCAAGTGAGTAGGTAAATCATACAAAAAATTGTACTGCACAGAGATAATCACACAAGAATGTCTCTTGAGATGCAAAGTCACACACAGATTACAGTCATCATTGATAAATCAGAAGGTTACAATGCGGCCATATCTTCATGAAAAATTTGGTTTGCAAATGCTTTCCGAGTGGAGAGAGAAAGCATGGTCGTAGGAAAAATAATAATCCATTCTCCTCGAGATATGCTCCATCTTGATTCTGGCTTCTTTCTCATATCACAAGTGAACACAAGAGAAAGTTACAAAGAGGGTGGAAACATATCCCTTAAAAGACCCTCCTCCTGGAGGAGAAGGGGAAAGCAAAACGAAGCCCAAGTGTGACAGAAAAACTGTAGCAGGCTTTCCATCAGCATGCCGGGAAGAAGCAGGCGGCACCAGCCGATGTCGCTGCTGGGCCTCCCTTAAGACCTTGGCATTGAGATTGCGACATGCATCGGTGCTTGCTCGACCACGTGCCGCGTGTGCGGCCACGACGACGTCAGCCGACATTTGTCGATAGAGGGGATACGAGATGAGATTTCTTAGGTGTGGGACCCCACCGCTTACAAAGCATTCCTTGCTATGCTGACCAGTCTCAGAAATCCGAAGGCTTGGTTCTTCTCCGGAGTCAAAGCCATCATCATGGAAAACTAGCTGAGGGTGGGCACGATGCGGCGGCCTATCTATATGCCATCTTGCTCTACAGAGACAATGGCAGTGCCGCCACCGAAGGCACCACGAAGCGGTACAGAAGGCGGGTCGCGGGCAGCGGTAGTACGACGTCGAGATGGTTGAGCAACGAGGGGTGTCTGCCTTTGCTGGAGAAGGCCGCGCGTGCGATCCACTCCTCAACTTGGCGCATTTGGGATAAACCGCTGTCGCCTCCGGCACAGGTGCGCGGCGATCAGTCGTGCACAGGCGGCTGCTACGGCGCAGATAAAGGATGGCTTCGAATTTTTCTGTTTTGCAGCGAAGACTGTAGGCTGTGCTGCGAAATGGTGAAGTTCGAACGAAGTATAGGAATAGGAAATAAGTAGTAGATTAGCTTTTGTATGATGCTCGAATTATCTGTGTAAAATTTTAGGAGAGTATTCAAATGAAGAATAGTTCCCATTTCTTCTTTTAATCTGTGTAAAATTTGCACCCGCGTCACTAATGACTATGGGGCCCAATTCTATACAAATGAAGAACAGTTCCCATTTCTCCTTTTAATCTGCAATAAAATGTTGTAACAAGTATTTCGTTGTCATTATTAGTCCAAATTTGATTTTTCTTTCTAAATTTTTCTAAAATCACCATCTTTTCATTAATTTCATTTTTTAGTGTATATTCCGTTTGTTGAATAATGGTTATAGTGTTAATTGGAAATATGCCATTACAACTTTTGCTGTTTTGAGGTATGCCATTACAATTTATGAAATTGGATGTATGCCATTGCAGTTCAATCTGACGCCAAAATTGAATGACAAGTTTCTATATCACTCTGAATTGCAATGGCAAGCTTTCGCGTGTGGTTGAATTGCAATGGTAAATTTTCAATTAGGTGATTTTTAATGGTAGATCTCCAATCCTTAAAAATTGTAATGACATATTTCCAATTAACCCATATATGCCTCTAAGATCTAGTTCATCACAACAGATCTCCAGTTCATCACAACAGATCTCCAGTTCATCACAATAGAACACAGTTCATCACAACACAGATGGATCTACTCGCGTCTATTAGATCGAGTTCATGACATACAATATCTAACAACCAAACTAATTAACTAAGCAGTTCGTGATTAACAGACAAACTAAGCAGCTCATGTCCAAGAACCTGACGAAGACACAAAAGCGCACACACATTGTTACTAATCGGTAGAGGAGTCTACCAATTACTTAGAGTCTCGTCGTCATCACCGCTGCGGCTACTGTCGTCTCCGTCGTCGCCGCTGTGGCTGCCGTCGTCACCGTTAGAGCAGCCGTCATCGAAGACAAAGTGGCAGCGGGCAGCCTGCTTGACCACGGGGAGGTTCTTCAGCTTCTCAGCCAAACATGGGTCCTGAAGGCGATACCGTTCACGCTCGAGTCCTTGTACACATCATGATGCGCCTTGATGTCGAAGGCCGCACCAACATCTTCAAGCTTTCTGAAGGCGCTCCTGAGCAACTCAACGGCGGTCTTAGTGTCGTCGAAGAACAGTTCCTCATCAGCATCCTTGGTTGCCGGCTCCTTCCCCTTCTCCAACTTCTTTTGACGGCGGCTTTCGTCATCGTCATGCTCCCGTCGTCCCCACTTCGATGGCAGCAGGCTCCTCAACGCCATCTCCTCCATCTCTCGATGACCAAAGATTTGTAGTGGCGAATCGCGAGGAGGAAGAAGTGAAAATGATGATATGCTTATGGAAGAAGCAGGGGAAAGCAAGGGAGGGCTAGGGAGATATATTGACAAGACGCGGAACCGTTAGGCACCTCTGCCCCCACCCACTACTCCATTACTGCAAGTACGTGCCACTCGATTGTGCGTCGGGCTCCATTTCGGGTGCAATACCGTCCAAAACCACGCGTCGCCTTTCAATTATGCGGGAAGGCGAAGGGGCATAGGCAATGATGTGGAGGCCACTCATCAACGGCAGCAGCTAAACTGCAGCGCCTTTTCAATTTCCGTTTATAGTTTTATTACATGTCTGAGGTCCCTTGTTAAACCTTCAATCCTCATCGCCTTCCTCAACTTCAATCCTCATCGCCAACTTCATCCTCGTCGCCTTCAACTTCAATCCTCGTTGCCAACTTCATCACTCATCGCCAACTTCAACCCTCGTCGCCTTAAACTTCAACCCTCATTGCCTTTCAATTTCCAAACCCCGACGCTTTAACTTTCTATTTCCTCCTTTTCTCCTTGATGCCCGCGGTGTGCTTGATGCAGCTGCTGCCAGATGAATTTGTCACCCAGATGATCATCCACTCCATCAAGGATGAGCCCATCTTCCATTTTCTGAACTTTTGCAATAAAATCTGCGGCACCATTCGGTGCATCTGCGACTCCGATGAGGTACTACTACATGTGTCGCTGCGTGATCTTCGTGAGATGTGCAAGAATCGCTACGTCAGGTCATGCTTTGAGCGGTGCTTTCGTGATGCCAATCATCCGGAGGCATTGTGCTTCGAGGGGATGGAGAGGTTGATGAGGCAGCAAAACCCTGATAAGGGTCTGAAGCTCATCGGAGATGCCGCTGCTGAAGACTCTGGTGCCAAGTACTTCTTAGCGATGTTGAAGTACCATTGCAACCCAGCGGACCCCGAAGCCATAGCAGTGCTCCAGGAAATCAGCGGCAGCTCGTCTCCCCCTGACGGCCGGTGGAAGAACCACAACCTGCGACGGTTGTGCTACCTCGTTAAGCAGGATCTCGACAACATTGTGTGGTGGTACTGGCTTGATGACGGCGACGACGACGACATTCCGTTGCTGCCTGTCCAGAATCCCCACATTTGGGCAGCGGGTTGTAGGCGCTACGGGTCGGATACCAATGAGATCATCCACTACTGCAGCACCGAGTGTCGCATTCGTCATGGGTTCGACGTCTAGACGCGTAGCTTCCGCCCCGCCGTGGAGCACGCCGTTAGCAGGATGAACATCGGGATGTAGGCGCAAACATTAATGAAAATTATATTAGATATTACTAAACGCTGATTTGATTGTATCGAGATTTCTTAGGTGTTGTTTTATGGGCTCTAATATTTTAGGGAAGAACCTTTCATTCGAAAGAAAATAGTGGCTGGCTCATGCGTCAGCGTCAGCAGCCAAAATAAAAAGATAACGTTGCCCGCCCGCCGGACCCAACTCCAAACAAAGGCGATGCTGCTTCACTAACCATCGTCACCTATGACACTGTCCCACTCGTCAGCGTTAGTAGGCAAACCGTGCACGGGCTGCTCAAAATTTTCCACCTATATTGACTATAGTGCCCATGGAATTCCAATTGCTGCAAAGAGTCGTCAAAGCATGCTAGTAGTTTCATAAGCACAGTTACGTGTTCCATTCATATTCGGCTCCTTGCTAGATTGATCCACAATGCATGCACTCTCCCCACTGTCACCGCCACTCTCTCCGCTCGCCTTCATCGTTCTCTCCCCACCGCAGCCCTGCTTTTCTCCAGCCCCACCGCTCCCTGCCAGACGGCAGTGACGAGGACGCGGTTACTGGCATGCGGACATCTTCTCAGCCAATCTAAAGACGGTTGACGCGGATCCGTCGACATCGTCCCCAGCCACGACGACGAGTCGGCTACCTCCGTCACGAGCCAACATGGATCTGCCCCTCCGACAATAACGAGAATGACTACTTCATTCGCGAGAGAGGTTAGTCCTGCTTGAACCCCCAACACCCTCTCTCCTCGGCCACAAAATCTGCTATATATTCATGTCAATGTTGATTAGGGAGACATGCCTTGATAGTTCATCTTTAATTGATTGTCTATGGATTTGATGGATGGATTTTGTTGCCCCAAGTCTATTCGAGTAAATTGTTGCTAACAGATGTAGTTATATGAACAGTTGAAATTCATTTTCATGTTCCTAGTGATACAATGTTTGCACTCTAAATTCATGAAAAGCATTGCGGATGTTAGCATACTTTAATTCTGCTGTGCTTTGAATGTACTAGATCGACAGTTATGCTTTGGACATGTTAGCATACTTTAATTCTGCTATGGTTTCAATGTACTAGATCGACAGTTATGCTTTGGACTTGTTAGAATATTTTAATTCTGATAGCCATATAATGTCAGTGGGAATTGCATCGCAGTGGTTTATAATGTAGTCCACCTAATCTGCTATATATTCATGTCAAGGTGGATTAGGGAGACATGCCTTAATAGTTCATCTTCAATTAATTGACTATGGATTTGATGGGTGGATTTTGTTGCTCCATGTCTGTTCTGAATAAATGGTTGCTAACCGATGAAGTTATATGAAATGTTAAAATTCATTTTCAGGTTCTTGGTGCTACAATTTTTGCACTAAAAATTCATGAAAAGCATAAAGGATGTTAGCATACTTTAATTCTGCTATGCTTTGAATGTACCAGATAGACAGATATGCTTTGGACCTATTAGCATACTTTAATTTTGATGGCTATATAATGTTAGTGGGGATTGCATCGAGGTGGTTTATAATGTAGTGATAACTAGACTATCTTATGCTTTGTTGTGAGTGTTAATTGTTTCACTAATGTCATATATATTGTTATTGTTGGTGTCATGATGTGTTGTGATTGTTGTTTCACTATTGTCATTTATAATGTCATGTCCATTGCTTTATCATGTTGTTGCATGCCCACATGGAACACACAATTCATCGCTACTGAAGTTGGACAAGAAGCAATTGAAGTAAATTATTCTCTGCTTTGATATATAAGCATATTGTTATGTCCCTGTCAAAATGGTTAGCACCTATCCCTGTATGCTAATTAAGTAGAGTACGAACTGTCTATGTCTATGCTGATTTTATTTACGACTGCATCAACTACTTGTTGGGGGATTCAGAATCAGGCCTTTCGTACGGCGGATTGAGAGATCATTGCAGTTAGTTAGGTTCAATTGGATAGGCTCAGATGCGAAACCCCAGGAGCCCATAAGTTCGTCTTCATTTTCCCGATTCTATCTTTCGGCTAGGACCTTTCGTCGGCAGCATAACGGCCAAGTTAGCACAGGGATTCAAAGTGTTGGAGTTTCGGTTAGGCGGTTCGATTTTCTTTGAGACAAAACCTCGGGGGCGAATCCTGCCTACCCAATTTATTACAACCTGGGTTTCGCCCGAGGGGTTTCGTCGTCCCTAACGGTTAATGCTTTTAAGTTTGGCTGTGATTTGTGTTTTAGGGATGTGCCAGGCGAAAGGGAGCTCTCCAAAAGATTCAAGGTCTTCTCTCGACAAGCGCATGTGATGACAGCAAAGAAGGTGCCGCGATTTGTGGTGTGACGTCACGGGGCACTGGTTTAGTGAAGACCTAATTGGAGACTTCCCAAAACTAGCCTAGCATATTCTGTTTTAATTCGTTTTACGCGATGGTATTCTTGGTATGTAAAAAGTCTGTTCGCCACCCTACAAAAGGAGACGGACTGGCACTTGTAAAGGGGATCGCCTTTTGAGAAATGTACCGTTGAAAAAGAGCATTTGGTTTTCCCTTTTTTGTGTTCGGATTGTGGTTTTGGTTCTTGAGTTTTAGTTTCCCTTCATTGTTTGTGTAAGGTAGCTTCACTACCCCACAACAATTGGCGCCCACCGCTCGAGTAACAAACCCAGAATGTCCACAAGGAAAAAGAGAACTACCGCCAATGTTATCCTAAACGGCCTAAACGGGTGGTTTAAACGGGTTTAAACGCTAAACGGGATAATGTCGTCTACGTCGTTTAGCCTGTTTAAACACCGTTTAGCCTGTTTAAAAACCATTTAGCCCCGTTTAAACAGGCGTTTAAAAAAATTAAACGCTAAACGATGGTCGACTGACTTGTCTACCGTTTCCGTCTAGGAAAACATTGACTACCGCTAATTCCACCAGGGGAGCTTCGTCATCCTCGATGAGGAGTTGAACCCCTCCACCTTGCTCACCCAGGGAGAGGAGCTCCCGGAGTCCGGCGCGTCAACGGCCAGAATCGCACACGAAGCTGAGTTGGCCAAACTGTGTAGGGAGGCTGAAGAACTAGCTACGACCAAAAACAGGTTGCTAGCAGTGCAGCACGAAGCTGGGATTCAAAAACAATAGGCAGAGATTGCTAAATTGCAGAAGAGTTGCGTTCCATAAAAGAAAAGCAATCCCTGAGTTTCAATCAACCCTCTCCCGAGTATACTATCCCCAATCAGTCCAACTTCACTGAACGCACTGAGTTTTTCACCCAGCCCCCTCTGCACACCACTTTCAACCGTAACCCTTTCGCAAATCCTTTCGAGTCTGGCCCTTCGCATCAAGACGTTCATACCATTCGCACGAGGTCTTGGGATCCTAAGTGTCCCTTGTCTCAAGAAATTCAGATCGTCCCATGGCCACAAACATACAGGCCAGTCCCACTTCCCAGATTCTTAGGCCAATTCGACCCTAGACAATTCCTAATGAGTTACGAAGCCGCTATCCTTTCAGTTGGTGGTGACAATTTCATACTGGTGAAATCCTTCATCATTGCTGCCGAAGAGGCGGCAGTGCAATGGTATTCTCTTCTGAGTCCCAGTGTCATTAACGAATGGGACGATCTGAAGTAGCGGATTCTCTCCAACTTCCAGGGTTTTCAGCATCCATAACTTAAAGAGAGCGACCTTTTCTCGTGTAAGTAGAAGGACAAGGAGCCTCTCCAAAATTACTTTAGGAGGTTTGTTCACCTCATAGCCCAGGCACCAAATGTGCTGGACGCCGTCGCTATTAACGCTGCAATTGTGGGTTTGAGAGCTGGCCAGTTTCACTCACATCTCATGCGCGAAAGGCCCAAAACAATCCAGCATCTATACGAAGAGTTCGAGAAGTATTGTTGCTCGGACAATGACTTCAGGATGTGCATGGAAGAGCAATCTCAGCAAAAGAAGTCCGTAAAAGCTAACCAATCTAGGGAGAGGGAATGGTCCAATCCTAGAAACGCCTTGCATGCCAACCCTCAGAATGTTTTTGGCCTTGACGGCGAAAACGCCCAGGAGAATCCCAATCAACAGGCTGACTCTGAAAGCCTGGTCTCTAGACCGCCTTGTCCACCACATTCGAATCAAGGTGGCGGCCGCAGAGGCGGAAGAGGCGGCGGCAGGGGCCGAGGCCATCATGAGAAAAGAAAATGGTACTGCATCTTCCATAAGGAGAACGACGACCATAGCTCGAATTACTGTCCAGACAAGAAAAGATTTGAGGCCATCCTTGAAGAGGAGAGGAAGGAAAAGGAGAGAGCTAGTACCGTAAACCACTATGCTCCGGCATGGCAAAACCCTAGCTTTGGGAGAAACTCTTTCGCTAACCCTTTTCAGCCACCTCAATTCAAGCCACCTCCCTCAACTCATTCTCAACCTCCACCTTGGCAATCACAAACTTTCCAAGCTCAGAATATTGAGCGCAGGCCCATTGAACAACACCCCATCGCTCCCCCACCTCCTCCTTTCAAAGGCTCGTCAGCTCCGCCTATGCCAGCGAAGCTAGAGGGTCAAAACGATCCTCTGCCATTCATCGAAACCATAATGCCAACTTCAGGGGGCTCCACATTAGAGTTCAGAACCAAGAAGGAACCTAAGCATTACTTTCGTGAGGTGTGGAACATTTGTGTGGAGGGAAGAGTTGAAAAAACAAGATGGTCTCACATCCCAATCACCTTTTCAGAGGAAGATGTAAGGTTGCAAGGTTTTCCCCACAATGATGCTTTGGTGATAGAAGCAAACATTGCAAGGTGGACTTTGGGGAAGCTTTTGGTTGACAACGGTTCGTCAGCTCACATTATTTTCGCTGATGCTTTCGACAAGATGGGGCTGAGCAAAGATCTGTTGCAAGCCCCAGACACACCTTTTTATGGATTCGGAGGGTGAATCATCCACGCTCCTGGCAAAGTGGTTCTCTTGGTGTCCTTCGGAAAAGTCCGAAATGGCGGAACCGAATATTTGTCCTTCGACGTGGTGGAGATGTATTATCCTTACAATGACATCTTGGGCAGAGGATTCCTCAACAAGTTTGAGGCAGTCATTCACCAGGCTTATTTGTGCATGAAAATCCCAGTGACGCTAGGGGTCATCACAATTTGGGGTCACCAAAACGACATCCGCAATCTAAATCAAACCGTCATCATCAGGTCTGATCTTTCGCATGACGAGGAGGGGAGCCTAGTTCAATTCCATCAGAAGAACAAAGATGTGTGTGCTTGGTCCACCAAGGATCTTACAGGCGTGGATCGAAGTTTCATCGAGCACTGATTGAACATTGACCCTTCGGTCAAGTCGCGAAGGCAGAAACTAAGAAAGATGTCCGATGACAAAATGGTAGCTGTCAAGTCGGATGTTCAGAGGCTGCTTGACGCCACCATCATCCGCGAGGTCATGTACCCCAAATGGTTGGCCAACACGGTACCTATCGAGAAGAAGAACGGGAAATGGAGGATGTGCGTCGATTTCAGAAACCTCAACAAGGCTACACCGAAAGACAACTACCCATTGCCAAGGATGGATCAGGTTGTGGACTTTGCGGCCAACACGACGGTTATGTCCCTGCTAGATTGTTTCTCTGGCTTACATCAGTGTTGGATGGCGAATGATGATGAGGAAAAAACCAGTTTCATCACACCTTTTGGATCTTCCACAAGGCCGGATAAACAACCGCTCAGCATAGTCAATGCAATGACCAGCGTGGATTGGAGAGCCCCCATCATCGCTTTTCATCGCGGGCATTATGAGCCGGTCGAAACCCACGATTTCAAAAGAATGCAAGCTCAGGCTAGGGGTTACATTCTTAAGTGAGGACCACGTGTGGTTCGAGGACCGGTGGATGGTCGCTTCCTCGTGTGATGAGTGATTGACAACGTTGTGTGGACTGATTCTTGGCTAAGTATTGCAGGTGCAGGTTGCGGCTTGACTGGTGTTGGTGCAGGTGAAGAACAAGCGTGAAAGGTCGTCGCCGGTGAAGCCTCCAGGTGTGGAGAAGACAAGTAGGCTTTATTCGAGGGACCCGGTGGCCAGCGGGGTCAAGTGCGGGCCGCATGGTGGCATGAATTGCAAGATGAAGTCGTGGACGGTTTCTTGGTTGAGCCTCAAAACCAAGGTCGAGCCGGGACTACGTGGGAGCCGAGTCATGAGTGGAGATTGGCGGAGGCTACACCGAGTTGGCGGGGTATCCAGTGGTTCACCGAGGAAAACCCTTTGGGTTCCTTGGTTGATCCACAAAGCCAAGACCGAAGAACCGAAGACGGTCTTTGCGGCGGTGCGACCCGGTCGGCCGGTGGGTCCGGCCGGTCCCCGGCCGGTGAGGAGCACCGGTCTGACCGGTGTGCGACGACGCAGTCCGGAATCTTCGAAGAGGAGGACACGCGTCGGGATCGCATGGCTTGCGTCGGGGCTAAGCAGGTTGCGGTCGCCGGGCATCCGTCCGATGGAGAAAGCTTCAAGTCTTCCAAAACCACCCTTGAGGGTCTTGTATCCTTAGTTATTAGGAAATGGTATTTTACTCTTTCGGTTGCTTCCATATAACCCAAGAGGTGAGAGGATGGCAGCCAAGCCTTGGAACCCTAGTTCATTTGCTTTCCTATTTTCCCTTCCTATTTTCTTAGGATTTGCTTAGGACTAGCTTGAGAGCTTCATGGTGAGATCTTGTGAGAGGGTTGGATGATCGGGCGGCAAGCTAGACCTTGTATGAACCTTTGTGGCATGTATAGATGATTCGGCGTGGTTCCTCAAGGCCTTGTTGTGTTGTTCCCGGTTATTCTTGGTGGTGATTTTCAGAGGCCATTCTTGGTGTTTTCTTGGGTTGTTTTCGTGACCATTCTCTTCGGGATTTGATGGGGGAAATTTGTGGGAACCCTTCGTGGTTCTTTGGGCTGTGATTCCTCTCCTAAATTTGTGAGTAAAGGGGCTCGATTTTGGGGTTTTCCGGGTTCTAAGGTTAGAGGTGTTCTTGGCGGGATTTCTTCGATTCTTCCTTTTTGGACAAGTTTTGGTGGGACTAAACTTAGCTATGGACTCCTCATGAGGTGTTCCTATTATCCCCAAAGTCTTGTTCAAGTCCGTGGAGCGATTCGGGATATCGTGGTTTGGATTTGGGGTAGTTGACCCGCGGGTGCTGTTCATCCTGAGCTGCCTAGGCTACACCGGTCTGACCGGTGCTCTTGACCGGTCTGACCGGTGCAACCCTCGGTGGGTTTTTGCTCGGGTGAACGTCTGGGTGTGTTTGCTGTTGTCCTGTGTTGCAGTTGTTTCGAGTTTGGGTCTATTTGGAGGTCGGTAGGCCTGTTTGCTGATTTGGGGGCTTTCAGGTGGACCGGTTTGACCGGTGTGTTACACCGGCCTGACCGGTGTGAGGCCACTTAGTGAAAGTTGCCAACTCTCACCAGCAGGAACCGGTCTGACTGGTGGTGCTCACTGGTCTGACCGGTGTTGGTATGTAGACTCGAGGTTTGGTGTTCCGCTGCGTTCTTGGGTTGGAAGGTTGTGTGTTGGTTCCTAGGACCAGTGGCACTCCAGTGGCTACGTGGGCTTGGCCAATTTGGGTAGTGAGTCGGAGACGTGTGTTGGAAGCCGTGTTCATCTTGTTGGAGTTTCGATCTCCTTTGAGAAGAATTTTTATCGGCTCCCATTCACTCCCCCCTCTCATGTTCGCCGTATCGGTCCTTCAAGTGGTATCAGAGCGGGTTTGGGTCTTTATTGACTCTAACCAGTCTAAGAGCCAAAGATGGCGTACCAGGAACGGGGTTCGGGCCCTCCACACTTCGATGTCAAGAACTACCAGATGTGGAGTAAGCGGATGGGTGCGTTCTTCCGCGGAAAGGGTCAGATCCTTTGGGATGTCACGGTGGACACAGGCTATGTCCAGCCAATGGACTTCCTTGCTCCAGGATCGAGGGACAGATTCGACGCTAGCAATAAGGTGGTCGACTACTTGTTTCGTGCTTTGTGTCAGCCTGAGTTTGATCGGGTGCACACCAAGCACTTGGCTTGTAGAATTTGGACGGTGCTGAAGGAGGCTCATGTTGGGAATGCCCAGGTTCAGGCACGGATGTATGCGACCTACCGGAGAGAGTACGAGAACTTCACTCATCTCCCCGGTGAGTCCATCAATGCCTTGTTTCAGAGGTTCACGGTGGTTGTGAACAACATGAGGGCCAATGTGGACGTGCTCCCGTACGATTATCATGATAGAGCGGTCAAGCTCTTACACTCTTTGGATCGTACAATATAGGGCGGAAAGTTCGAGGCCATTGTGGAGTTAG
The DNA here is from genome assembly GCA_947561735.1 of Cenchrus americanus. NCBI lineage: Eukaryota > Viridiplantae > Streptophyta > Magnoliopsida > Poales > Poaceae > Cenchrus > Cenchrus americanus. Next base: position 190,973,295 of record OX387242.1, read on the forward strand.
AGAAGTATGACACTCTGACGGTGAACGAGCTGTTCTCGAAACTCAAGTCGGCTGAGGTGGATAGGGCATGACTGCCAAGCTTGAGGGTCCGACTAATTCCCATAGTCTTGCCCTCGTTGGTGGTTCGAAAGGAAAGGCTAACACTAACCCATCCATCAGGGTGTTCTCTTTGTCCTCCTTGATGTCTATGCCAGATGAGGAGTTTGACGTGCTTGGAGAGGACGAGCTGGCGCTCCTGACGAGGAGGTTCGAGAGGTTGCACGAGAACTGGGTGAACATGAGGAGGAACACGAGGACATGCTTCCAGTGCGGCAAGCCGGGACACTTCGTCGCCGACTGCCCAGAGAAGGTCGAGAACAAGGACGGCTACAAGAACAAGTCGAGGATGGATGGCAAGTACCAGTCGAGGCGCGACCACACGAGCAAGCACAAGAACAAGTACAAGGACGAGCGACGATCGAGGAAGAAGGAGAGCCGAGGCAAGGCCCGAGTGATGGTTGGAGCGAGCGACGTCGACTCCAGTTCCGCGTACTCCACCTCGCGCTCGAGCAGCAGTGAAGATGAAGGTGATCGTCACAAGAGTAAGAAGTCATCAAAGAACCTAAGGGGGCTGAGCTGCTTCGCGAGAGACGGCTTCTGCACCATGGCGCTGAGCTCCAGCAACAAGAAGAGCACATAGAGCGACTCGGACTCCGATTCCGACGACGAGGTGCGTGATGAACTTCCCTTCTTTTCTTGATAACCGTGATGACATGCTTAGAGAGGCCAAGAAAATGAGAAAAGAGCTTAGGGCTTCACTCGAGGATGCTAGGACTAGAGTGGCTAAGCTAGAAACACAGGTGCTTGATAGCAAGCTTGAGATTGATTCACTTAAGGCTAGCCCTGTTGTTTCGGATGAGGTTGATTGTGCTGATTGCTCCATTTTCCTTGCTGATCTTGCTTTGTTCAAGGAAAAGCATGCCTCCAAGTGTGAGGAACTAGATGTGCTTAGGGTTGAAGTGGCTGAGCTTAAGTCTAGACCTGTTTTGCTAGGTGCTTGCACTTCTTGCCCTGTTTTGCATGCTAAGATTGATGAGATGCATGCTTACACTAGTTCTCTTGAGGCTAAGCTGAAAGAACCCATGCCTACATCATGCTCTACCTGTGAAATGCATGCTTTAAAAAATTTGGAACTTGCACATTATGTTGATCGTTTGCAGGATGAGAATTATGATCTGAGGAAGTTGATGGGTTGGTTGTCTGGTCATGAGCCTCAGTTGAGGATGATGATCAAGGCATTTAAGAGGCAGGATGGTGAGGGACTTGGGGCAAACAAGGTTGGTGAGGGAAGTAGAGAGAATATCCCAGAGCCACCAAAAACCCACCACAAAAATGATTTGCCCCCAAAAGATAACCATCTTAGGAACCGACTAGACACAACCCCAGCTCCACCCGTGTTTCCTACACCCACAAACGATCTCCAAAAGCCTATCAAGTTTGTGAGCACTTCGGGGAAAGTGTTCTTTGGGAAGGAAAGTGAGAAGGCTAGTGAAGGGAAACCGGTGGAGGAGTTGAGTGGAGAGAAACCAAGTGAGCAGCCACAGCCCAAGCCTAACGTAAGCTTGTGAGGTTCCATTGTGGCTATTGTGGGAGAGATGGCCATAAGGATGAGTTTTGCTTCAAGAGGAAGCGAGAGGAGAGGATGGCAAAGGAGTGGGCTAACAAGGACAAGTACCACCCTTCCAATGGTGTACTTGAGCCTCGTGTGCAGATGCCCAGGGCCAAGGAGAGTGTGAGGACAGTTCGGGCTTGGGGAGAGCGGAAGGCTGTTGGAGGTCTTCTTGCGCCGGGGTCACACCGGTCGGGCTGTGTGGGGCACCGGTCGGACCGGTGCGGGCACCCGGACGGGCGGCGGTTTGGGTTTCGTTCTCGTACAGGTGCGAGGGTTGTTTCTGGAGGTCGTGGTTCTGGTGGTTGGGCTGGAGAGTTTGCTGGTGGTCAGGTTGCTAGGCATTCTCCCCCTCGAGTTCACTACGGGGATGGGAGGAGTTGTAGCTTTGAGAAGGAGAGGAGGGACGGTCCACGAGCTTTCTTTCGTGGTTTTGGTCCTCCTCCAGGCAGAGAGGGGTGGTTCCCTCAGGGTGGCTACCATGGTGGTGTTCGTGGACGTAGCTTTGGTAGGAGAGATGGTTTGGTTTGTGCTAACCCTACTTTCAAGCAAATGGCTTGGCACTGGTTTTGCTCTTTTGGTACTAACCCCAGTGCTGAGTCGTTTGTTCGCTCACATGCTCATTTTTGAATTTCAGGTGGGAGACTTGAAGAACATTTGGTTGATTGACTCCGGTTGCTCGAGGCATATGACCGAAGACAGGGGGTGGTTCTCAAGTCTCGTCCCGGTGGTGACAAGGAGGTACACCACTTTTGGGGATAATGGGCGTGGGCGTGTGCTTTCAGAAGATGAGATTAAAGTGAGTGACAAGATCACTCTCAGGTGCGTTGCTCTTGTTCAATCGCTGGGGTAGAATCTGCTTTCTGTGTCCCAGTTGTTGGATGAGGGCTTTGAGATGTTGTTTCGGCCAGGTGGTTCTCGGATTTTAGACTCCCAGGGGGACCTTGTCTGTATGGTTGTTCCCGAGGGTCAGGTGTTTCGTGCTGATTTTTCTCAGTCTTCGGGTGTGGAGCGTTGTTTCTTGGCCGGTTCTTCGAGTGAGTTGTGGAAATGGCATAGGAAGTTGGGTCACTTGAGCTTTGACCTTTTGTCTCACTTGAGTAAACTCAATTTGGTCTGAGGATTACCACGGTTGAGGCTTGAGAAAGAGTTAGTTTGTGCACCATGTAGGCATGCCAAGATGGTAGCCTCTTCTCACCCGCCTCTCACCGATGTGATGACTGAGCGTCCATGCGAGCTGCTCCATATGGACCTTGTTGGCCCAGCTCGTGTGTGATCTGCGGGTGGGAAGTGGTATGTCCTTGTTGTGGTGGACGACTATTCTCGGTATGGGTGGGTGTTCTTTCTCGAGGATAAGGGGGAGACGTTTGGCTTTGTTCGAGATCTAGTCTTGAGGTTGAGGAACGAGCTATCCGCAGTGATAATGGCTCGGAATTCAAAAACTCCCGTTTTGAAACCTTTTGCCATGTCTTGGGTCTTGAGCACCAGTTTTCGAGTTTGTATACGCCTCCTCGGAATGGTGTTGTGGAAAGGAAAAACAGGACCTTGTGCGAGATGGCTCGAACGATGCTTGATGAGCATAGGACTCCGAGGAGGTATTGGGCTGAGGCAGTGAATACCGCGTGCTATGTATCGAACAGGATCTACCTTAGAGTGCACAAGAAGAAAACATGCTATGAGTTGATGCATGATCGCACACCCAGGGTGAGTCACTTCCATGTCTTTGGTTGCAAGTGTTTCATTATGAAGAAAGGCAGGAAGTTGGATAAGTTTGAGGCTAGGTCTGTCGATGGTATTTTGTTTGGTTATGCATCTCATTCTAGAGCATATCGTGTGCTCAATCTTGAAACTAACCGAATCGTGGAGACTTGCGAGGTAACCTTCGACGAGACAGAGCCATGTAGTCAGCTTGTCTTTGAGTGGGCAGGTGATGATGAGCTTGGCGAGGAGATCTTTCAGGAGGAGGAGCATGAACATGGGAATGATGAAGATGGCGGTGCGGTGGCCCCGGCTGAACATGTACCCACTACTTCGACTACGGTGGTGGACGGACCCTCTCCTACACCTACGACGACGAATCAAGAACGACGAGAAGCTATTGCTGAGGGGGAGGTTGAATCGAGGCGAGAACCTCCCCGGCGAGTACAAGTGGATCACCCAGCTTCGAGGATCATCGGCGACGTGAATGAACACACTACACGGTCAAGGGTTAGAAATAACTCCCATTTCGCTCATGTTGCATTTGTTGCTACTTTTGAGCCCAAAGACATTGGACACGCACTATCTGATCACAATTGGGTTAATTCGATGCATGAGGAGTTGGAGAACTTTGAGAGGAATCAGGTTTGGGAGTTGGTTGACCCTCTCCCAGGGTGTAAGCCGATTGGTACAAAGTGGGTGTGGAAGAACAAAGAGGGAGAGAAAGGTGAGGTTGTGAGGAACAAGTCGAGGCTTGTTGCTCAAGGGTTCAGTCAGAAGGAGGGGATTGACTACGAGGAGACCTTTGCTCCCGTAGCCCGTTTGGAGGCGATTAGGATCCTTCTAGCCTTTTCCGTGGCTAAAGGGTTCAAGTTGCACCAAATGGATGTGAGGATTGCTTTTCTAAATGGTGTGTTGGAGGAAGAAGTGTATGTGAGGCAACCTCCGGGGTTTGAGAGTGAGAATTACCCCCACCGGGTGTACAAGTTGAGGAAGGTGCTGTATGGGTTGAAGCAGGAGCCTAGAGCTTGGTATGGCAGGTTGAGGGGGTTCTTGTTTGAGAGAGGTATTGAGATGGGGAAGGTTGATCAGACCTTGTTTTTGCTGAGGCAGGGCAGAGATATCCTGATTTTGCAGGTGTACGTGGATGATATTGTCTTTGGTGGCTCATCTAACTCTGTTGTTGCAAGGTTTGCAGAGGATATGAGCAGGGAATTTGAGATGAGCATGATGGGTGAGTTGTAGTTCTTCCTCGGGCCACAAATCAAACAATCAAAGGAAGGAACATTTGTGCACCAAGCTAAGTACACCAAGGACATTGTGCGGAAGTTCAAGATGGAGGATTCCAAGGCTATGACGACGCCGATGAGTACGACTACAGCTCTTGATGCGGACGAGGAAGGTGAATATGTGGATTAGGAGTACCGAAGCATGATCGGGTCACTCCTCTACTTGACGGCGACGAGGCCGGACATCCAGTTGTCGGTATGTTTGTGCGCTTGTTTTCAAGCGTCTCCAAGGACTTCGCATCGGCAAGCGGTGAAGAGAATTCTCAGGTACTTGTGTCACACTCCCGACTTCGGCCTTTGGTGCTCCGCGTCCTCTTCTTTGGCGCTTCATGGTTTTTCAGACGCGGATTTTGCCGGGTGTCGGTTGGATATGAAGTCCACTTCTGGGGCTTGCCAGTTTTTGGGGTCTTCTTTGGTGTCTTGGTCTTCCTGCAAACAATCGAGTGTTGCTCAATCCACTACCGAGGCAGAGTATGTTGCCGTTGCTAGTTGTTGCTCTCAGCTCCTTTAGATTTAATACACCATGAGTGACTTTGGTGAGGAGTATGCCCATGTCCCACTTCAATGTGATAGCACCAGTGCCATAAGTGTTGCAAAGAACCCTGTGCTCCATTCCAAAACCAAGCACATAGAAGTGAGGTATCATTTTCTGAGAGTCAACGTAGAGAAAAGAAAGATAGCTTTGATCCATGTACCCACACATGACCAACTAGCCGATATTTTCACCAAACCCCTAGATCAAGCAACATTCACTCGTTTGCGGAGGGGGGGAACTTGGTGTGTGTTTGATTTCTTGAGTTGGGTGTGTGGAAGCTCCTTTGTAGCATGTGTATAGCTTTCCTTTGTGCATTTCTTGCATTTGGCATGGCATATGTAACATGATGTATAGGCATCCTTGTATCTTAGTTTGCATGCATTTTGTATCATATGCATTGTATAGGAAAAGCTTCTCCTATATACATTGTTCACCATGGAATGCTATTTATGTCTTTGTGAGCTTGTTTGGTTAGTTTGGCTTAGCTCTTGATGATCTTGATGAATAATCCATGGTTGATGGCTATGTTTTCAAAATATGACACATGTATGCTCTCTCATGTGTAAATGCCTTTACATGATCTTGACATGTTTTAGTGGCTTTGCTATGCTTAATTTGTGGTTGGATAGCTAGTTTATTGATCATATGGGGCCAAAGGCTCATTTCCCATCATGAATGTTTAGCCCTCTTGCTTTATCTTGTGGAGGGGCGTAAGTCCTTTTTGTCGCAAAGACATTTCATGTACCAATTATGAATCTGAAAATGAAATGTAAAATGCTTGGAAATGTGCTCCCATGTCATAAGTGCTGAATTTAATTTGCTTTGGGTGCTAAACCGTTGCATGATGCCTACCATTGAGAAGTCAAATACATAGAAGTAGGCACATGGCTCGGTGGCTTTGACATGAAATGAGGTGCTTGTGGGTGTTTGTGATGGTCTTATGATCAGAATGGCTGTCCTAGCATGAAGTTTGTGTGGCTTTGCCATTTTGATATGTTTTCATCATGTTTAGGACTTTGCTCATGAGAGGCAAATTTTCCGCAAAATTGCCCAAATCCATCTTAGCTTTGTCCAATGGTTGTGAAACTTGATAATCATGTAGTTGAGATCGATACGAAGCCATAGAGTGTCTAACTTGCTCATTTGGACATGTGTAGCATCCTTCGTTGAATTTTGTCTATTTGAGAAGCTCTAGGTTGAATGTTTTGCATTTTTGGCTTGTTTCATGCATTACCTACAAGGGGGAGAAGTTTGAGCTTGAAATGGCTTGCTGGATGCATTTAGAAGGTTTTCAGGTGGTTTCGAGCCATTTCTGGGCTCTGTTGGTCACCGGTCTGACCGGTCGAGGTCACCGGTCTTACCGGTGTGAGTGTTCATCCTGTGCACATGTTGGGAACCGATCTGACCGGTGGTGGTGACCGGTCTGACCAGTGTGAGCTGAAGTTGTTGACGCAAAATCTGCACCTCGCGCCAAACACACAGCAAGCCGAACAAGCTGGCTTCACACATGAAGAGATCACAAGACGTGCCAGTCAATTTTCCCTGAAAATTAACAAAAGACAAAGTAGTTAAATTCCAAAGCTTGGAACTTGCCGGGTGGTACCAGACAGTTCCATATTTACGGCTATAGAGCCAAATAAAGTGACATATAGCTATAGAAAGCTATCTGCCAGCAAACTGAAACTATTCGGGAGCTTTAAAAAGGAAAAAGTAACATAGCCGAATAGATGATGTAAGCATGACGACGAATCGGTCTTTATCTGGACAACGATGCACGTGCGCAAGACCGTGACCGATCCCCGTGATGATTAACGTTAAATAATAAATGAAGTAAAGCGCGAGCATAAATATGTTATAAACAAGCATGCATAGATCCAAAGCACTAGTCTACCGCATGTCTAGGTACTTTAAAACCCATCGGGTACGACACCAAGCGAATCTATCCACCGCATGATACAACTTGCTTGGGATCGTGCCACCTTCCACAAACAGATCTATCCACCGCATGATACGATCTAAATATGGAAAGCTAAAAGCATACAATATTTAAAGCATGAATTATGCACGTGTTTTACTCATGAAGAACATAACCGAACACGGCTGAACAGCTGATTCGGGGTCCATGAAGAAGGAACGAACATTACCAAGTAAGATAAATCTATCAGATTGTTTTGAAATCTAATCCACCGGATGATCAGCTCCAAAACAACCCAAAAACTTGCATCTACCGCGTGATACTCAATTCTTTCAAGATTTATACAAGCTTTGGCAAGCTTGAACCCACAACACGTAACAACCTAGATCGATTCGGTTTCGGCTATCAAAGAGCATGTGATCCACGTGTTAATTTAGCCAAAAAGCACGAACTTGATTCGCATAAGGATCATCAAAGAGGATAAAGCCGATCCAAACCCATCTAGATTGGGCAAAAGGTGTTACATGAATTTAAACATAAAGCAAAAACTCAAAGCAACACAGGGTAACTTAATGAATCTATTGAATCTTGCCAAAATTCAATAGAGTCGATAGCTAGCTTCAAGCTAGATCTTAGCCTACTGCGTGGCTCATGACCTAACAAGAAACCTTCTTGAACCAAGCTTGAATCTACCGCATGACACTAAGCATGGTAACAAGACTACTTGCATCAGATCTAAATCCACCGCATGATACTAGATATGATACAAGGTTGCCGGTACTCACGGAGGTTGACGGATCGATGAACCCTCTCGAAGAACTCGACGACATGACAAATGGACACTAGGGTTTGGCGTAAAGCCGGTTTGTATTGAGAATGATTTCGTATCTCCGTTACATACATCAAGGTTCATATTTATACCCTACCAAGCACGACCTCGAATGGATTTGATACCTAATTTATCTCTAAGCTTGATCGCTTATCCATCCATTCGTCCTTTCCGCTCGGGCCACGTCACCATATAATCCTGCAAAATCAGCTCAACAGCTTCCTTGCCGAACGAAAGCAGATAGCCGACCGCGGATTTTTCTGCCGAATGCATCTGAAGAAACCTTCCTTCTGCCGGACAGATTTCTCACCGAGTTGGACCCACAAGTCAGACTCCTTACCAAATTTTGGTGTTAACACATGCCCCTTCAATTACGGGATAAAAGTGATTTTATTCGGAATTGACTCCGCCACCAACGTCTTCAAATCGAACTGTTCAACACTTTGTTCTCTCTTCGCAATCCGCCGGAATCTTCGTCTAGATCCAAACCCTAGATCCCCTTTTTCTGAGCTCGAATCCCCAATGGCGGCTCAAAATCAAGCTGCTCAGGTAAATTCCTCCACCATAAGCTTCATTCGGCATTCAGATTTTCAATTTTTACCTGAAATTTCTTCTCCGCTTTCCCTCAGGAGCTTTCCACCGAGCTTCTAATCCGTACTGAGGCCAATTCAAGATCCTACTTCCTTGGTCCTGTGGGAGTTTCTGATCCTCGCGAATTTATCGCAGCTGAATCCCAAAGGATCCCCTTCAAAGCGGCTTTAACTAAGCCTTCTCAGTGGCAGGATGCTTTCAAGAACTGGCCCTTGCCCCCAATTGCAGGCTGGAAAAATTGGTACCAGAGAATTCTCGCAGATAAGAGTGCCAGGACCCAAAACTGGGATACCCTCCGCATTGCTCAATGCTTGGAGTTGTCTTTGGCCGAGACCCCCAAAAATGAAGACCTCTTGATAGCGGCTTGCCACTTCTGGTCAAATGGCGTCGACGCCTTCCTTTTTGGTCACGGCCCAATGTCCCCAACTCTGGCCGATGTGTACATGATTACCGGCCTTGACATTACAGGATCTGTTCGTCCTTGGGATTTCAAAGGTTCCTCGAGACAAACAGGGGTGAAACCAGGAAGCGGATACAAAAATTATATCCTGAACCATATGAAGGACGGCCCCCTTGGTGAAGTCGAATATAGGGCATTCCTGAACATGTGGCTGTGCAGGTTCATCTTCTGTGGTAAAGCCAATGAGCCTACCCTGAATCACATCATAATGGCTTCACACCTAGCCAATGGTAATCGCTTTCCTCTTGGGAAATACCTCCTGGGCAGTGTGTACCACATGCTCCATCAAACTGTTACCCAAATGTACACTAGCCAGAGGATAACATGTGTCAATGGTCCTTGGTGGTTCGTACAAATGTGGCTGCAACTGCACATGCATCAGATTGTCGGTGTTGATCTGAACACCCGGCTCTTCCCTTCATCCAATTATCATGAAGGGGAACCCCAAGTCACCAGAGGATGCCACACTTATGGAGAAGCTGCTTCAACTGTTCTCATCAAGAAGAATGTCAGCCAGCTCTTCGAGCTCTTCTTCAAAGGTTTCCCAAATCCTCTCTGGCTTCCTTATTTGGATAATGACAATTTAACTCTCCCTTGTGAGTTCTCCTTTGAAACTGAACGCCAAGATGGAAGATTTCTGGAGATCTTCAATATCATCATCCGTCCATGCATTCTCTCGGCTGAATTCAGTGGAGGGAGGCTGAACCACAGTACTTCTGTATACTATCAACCCAACATGATGGCTCGGCAGCTTGGATGTGGCGAGATGCCCCCGAGACTGTTTCTGCATGAATTCCTCAAGCCCAGAGAGGAAATCAAATAACTTACTCAAACTAGCAGAGTTTTTCAGTATGTGTGCAGTCCCGCTGTTTACACCTGGCCTTTCATACCTACAACAGTAACTCACTCCACCTTCAACTCCTGGTGGCAAGAATTCCATGACCATATCTTTAGTGAGCCTGTGCATTTGTTCTGTATAGAACTGATGCCTGATTTTCAACCAACCTCAGAGGTAATACGATTAATCCTCAAATCAGACATTTCCTCCTCCAACCCTGATCCTGATTTTTGTTTTCTTTACCCACAGAACACAATGCCTGCCCCTCTAGCCAGGGAGATTGCTTACAATGCAGTGGGCCCAATCTCGGCATTGGGATTTAGATCACCAACCCCGGCTCAGCGATGGCTAGATATGCTACAACGGATCCAACTCGTCCGAAGATTACACTGCGACGGGAGGCAAGGCTTGTCTCTGATTGCACCTCCAACTGCTAAGAGGAGAAGAACCATCAAGAAAGTCCTTATTGAGGTAAAATTCTCTCTTTATTGGTCATAGGATTACTCTTTTCTGATAAATCTCGCCCTGTGTGATTTCAGACTAGAACTCAACAGCCTTCAATTTCAGAACCTGCGAATGCTCCATCCACTGGTATGACCTTTACTGTCCTTTCCTTAAGGATGAGCACTGGCATTCATTCTTAATCTGGCATTTGCAGAGGAAACAATGGTGGATCATCTTGTGGATGTCCTAGTGTATCAACAAGCAAGTCCACCCAGGGTTGAACCATCTGTCCACGTAGAGATCTCATCTTCGTCAGGGACTCAATCACCCTCTGCTCAGACAGAAACACCAACCTCTCCAGAGGTAAATTTTCCCATCCAACCGGAGCCATCAAGTCCTCTAGGGGCTCAATCACCCATTGGCCAGGCAGAAACATCAACCTTAGAAGAGGTGGACCCATTTCCTCTCCAGCCAGAAGCTCCCAAGTTGCCAGAAAATGCACCAGCACCCTCTCACACAGAAGCTTCAGCCTTGCCTGGAACATCCCCTTCACCAGTGATTCCAGGGGTCGCCCTGCACAAAATCCTGCTCCGGTTCAGGAAGTCAGGCATGGGGTAATTATTTGCACCCAATCCTGTTATCCTTTACTTCCAATACTCCTGACTCGGCAATACTGCTCTCTTAGGACCAGGCTCCATCGTCATCAAACCCATCAAGGGGGAGCGATCCAGCTACCGAGACAAGGGAAGGAGTGCCTCACACTTTGTCAGAGACAGTGCAAGAAAAACTCAAGGAGATTTTTGCCTGGCTGCAAAGAGATGCACGAGATCAGTTCAAAGAGCTTGATCACTTTGAAGAAATGCTTGGACCCATCAGCCGAGAACTCCCTGAGGACATCAATGCCTCACTTGAATCCATCTCCGGTCTAGATATTCATGACATGCCCATAAGACGAGCTCTGAAAAAGGTGTCTTCCCGCCCAGCTGTTGAACAGAAGAGGGCCAAAGCTGAACAAGTTGTGAAGGGAGCACAATCTCAGACCGAGAGTCACAAAGAGACATTGGCCAATCTGCAAGCTGCTCGTGAATTGAAGATCGCCAGAAAAGCCGCATTGGAGGCAGAACTGAGAAGTCTGTCAGCTGAAATAGAAGCCGATGACAAGAAAATAGTCGAACTCCCTGGACTGATAGAGAAGATCCAAGAGGGAGCAACATCGGCCATAGCTGAGGTGGATCAATGTGATGCAGAACTCACCATCCTGTCCGACGCCCAGAAAGATTATCAAGAACGGATGGAGAACTTTCGTCAGGCAACATCGAGTGCCTCCATTGTAATTGCGAAGTATTTGAACATCTAGATGTTTTGATCGATGTGTAACCGAACTGGTCTCTCTTGTAACATTTGCTCTTGCAATTTTATTTCTCTTTTCCTCTGCACGTCCTTAACTACAACACTGAACGACCCATTCGGTAAAGAAATGCCAATACCCGAATGGCACTCTGAATCCTTTCAGCCGAGCTAGTCAACCGAATACGACTCAGCCTTGAACTCCAAACGACCCAACGGCGGATTGGTCAAGGAAACCTCTCCACCTTCCAATTTTCTTGGGATATGCGCCACGATCCGGAGCCACGACTTGAGGCCACGATCTGTCTTGCCAGGCCTATATGAAAACCATAGGTGCCCCCAGCTCTCCACCAAGCCTTTAGCTCTCAAATCTTTGCCAATCTCAAGCCTTTTTTTCCAACCAGCGCAAATCCCAGAAGCATGGCAAGCAGCAACAACCGGCGCCGCGCCGCTGATGAGGCGGAGGGGAGCCGCGCCAGTGCGCGTCGGAGGCAATGATCATCAATTCTTCTTCTACAATTCGTCTTTGACCCCCTTTTGTTTTTGACGATCATCCTTGTTTCAGGTTGATTCAATGGAATCCATCCTCTACACCGGCCGGTCAGCCCCTACCAGACGACTCCTCGGAGTCCGACCATTACTCCCCCGTGCCCTACGGGGAGCTCGACGCTCTCCGCTTCAAGGCGGAGCTGGAGGTGGCCCAGCGTGAGCTGGAGGATGTCTCCAAAAGGCTGGCATAGCCGAATTGGAGTGGGAAGACCAGCGCAAGCAGCTGCTGGAGACCATCGACGGTACGGCTCCGAAACCGCTCTTTGATCCAATCCGGCCTTTGATGCTAATCACCTTCATCTTGTATTTTGCAGCCTGTGACGCTGAACTCAACCAGCTGAAAATGCTGGTGGAGCAATTGGCCGACAAGGTGAATGCCCGCGGAGACACGCCAGCGGAGCGCCTTGCCGCGGTGGAGCACCGTGTGGATGAAGTAGCCACCCATGGCATCCGCTTGGGCACCACTTTGGGCCTGGCCGCCATGGCGACGCACACTAATGTCGACTACTCCACCAGGCCGGACAGCTTCCGGGGCGGCGCGCCAGAAGACATCGAGGAGATCGAGATCATCTTGGAGCGCCTCGATGGCCACGGCGACGCCATTGCCGAACTCACTCATCCCAGTTTGTGTTGAACAGGCTCTTTGATTAGATTGTATTAGGGATGTTTGATATCGGCAATAAATAAAGAACTTTTGATTTCTGTGCTTGCACTGTGATGATTTTTCCATGTTTGCATCCGTGAATCTTGTTTTTTCTTAAACGTATTCGGGAACTCGCTTCAGCCGAACACGCGAAAACAGATGCCCCTTGGCGCAAAATCCGTAGAAGATCCCTGAATCAGCAATCCGTAAGCACTGTTAAGACGAAAACACTTCGCATTCGAGAAGAAAACCCTGCCGCTTGGTATTCCAATAGTGCACGCTGGCCAGTCATCACTCCCAATGCACTCCCTCAGACAATAAAATAGTCTGCTGAGATGCCCTGCAAATCCACTCGAACACTCATCCATCACTTCTCATCTCCCCCCTGTCCTCAGAGGGAAAAAACCCCAAGGCCATGGACAAAGGCAAGCAACCCTAGGAGAGCAGCACTCCAAAGAAACGCACGATTCGAGAGTGAGTTTTCCCTTGATTCACTCCTTGTTTACCTCCTCTCTACCTTTCCTCTTTCAGCCTTGATCTGCTTCCTGAGGAAATCATCGGGACCGAAGACATGCCTGAGTACATCTCCTCTGACTCTTCCCTTGAAGCAGAGGATGCTACGCCCGAGCAGAGAACCAGCCATTAACTGTGCCGCCGCGTTCGGCACCTGGAGCATGACCTCAGGGACATCACAGCTCGTTGCCAGGCCGAGCGCGAGCGTCGCATGGCTTTGGAGGCACTAGTGGGAGGTAAATGTTTCTAACTCTTTCTTGACTTCGCGTTCACATCTGGATTTTGGCCCCTAATAACTGCTCCTCTGTCTCAGATGTCTCTGATAGGTACAACAACCTGAAAGCGGCTTGGGACAGCTTGGTGGAGGCGGCAAATCATGGTCACCCCCGTGCATTCCAAGTTGCCGTCACGGTGGTCCTGGAGCAACTGAAGAGGGAGCAACTGAAGAAGCAAAGAAAAGTTTGAATCATACTTTCGCTTCTTCCTCCAGGCCTTCTGCTTCCCGCCTCCTCGAAGTCCTGATCACCAGGGTTGTTGGATGTAAACCTGCAAGAAGCAGTTGTAATGTAGTTTTGTGCTAAGGGCAATGCATCTAGGCACTGGCCATTTCTTTTGCTTGGGAATTTTTTGTTCTATGCACACCCTCATTTTTCCATTCTTCTTGTAGACAGGGACAATATTAGAGATCCACTCCGTGTATCTACATGGCCGAACGAAGTTTGCATCAAGTAATCTTTCAACTTCTTTCTTCACATCAGCCAATACTTCATCCTTGTAGATTTTCCGGGGTGGTTGCTTGTATGGTTTAAAACAAGATTTGATTGGCAACCGATGCTCAGCAATGGAACGGTCCAGTCCATGCATCTCCGAATAATCCCAGGTGAAGCAATCTTTATATTCCTTGAGCAACTTGATTAACTCCTCCCTGAAGTCTGATTGCACGTTTGCGCTGATGAATGTCGGCCTTGGTTTGTCATCGCTTACAATGTCAACTTCCTCTAATTTATCGGCCGACATGAATCCTCGCCCCAACTTGCCATCAGTGCCATCGACGGGGTTATCCATTTAAAAATTGCTATAAGAGCCGACTGCTTGAATCGGCTGTTGATCACTGCTGACAGGCTCAACAGGACCTTCTCCCCAGTCTTTCTGCGAGAAACGATCAATGCCTTGATATTCCCGAGAAAAGTCGGTTCCATATTTGCAACGCTCACAGAGTCATCTGCTTGGACCACCTCAATATCATCATCTACCCATTGGATGAGCTACTGATGCATGGTAGATGGGACGCAGCAGTTGGTGTGAATCCAGTCCCGTCCAAGCAATAGGCTGTAGGCTCCTTTACCCTCGATGACAAAGAAGGTTGTGAGCAGTGATTTGGACCCGATCATCAGATCCACGTGGGCGCATCCCTTGGTGTCTGAAGGATTCCCGGCGAAATCGTTCAGTATTATGCTTGTAGGTGTCAGATCGCCAGGGCCCATGCCAAGTTTTCTGAAAGTGGTGCATGACATTACATTGATCGCCGCTCCACCGTCGACAAACATCTTGGTCAATGGCTTGCCATTGACATATCCCTTCAAGTATAGTGGCCTCATATGTCGATTTTTGGCCAGTTTGTCGAAGATGGCTTGCTTGGCTAACACCAGCTGCGCCATCAGTCCCTCAATCTGCTCGTCATCCAGGGACGCCTCTTCCTGCACAACCTGATTAGCGGGAGCCATAAATTCATTCGACAGAAAATATACCATGCACGCTGGAGCCGAACGGTTTGACCCTTCAGGTTTATCCTTTGGACGCCACACCTGTCTTGTCTGGATCCCTGCCTGCCTCAGTTCACGGTTCCTCAAGCGTTGAACCCTCCTTTTCTGACTCTTTCTTAGGCCAGGCGGGCACCATTGCCCCTTTTGCCAGATGTATTCGTCCTCGTCTTCCTCCTGATCAGCCCACCTCAAATCAGCTTGTCTCTTCCTGGGATGATCAATGACTTCAATTTTTTGACGCCGATCCTCGCTAGGATGTATCCTTCCAATTCTTTCATGGACGGATCGGCGATTGGCAGTCTCCTGCCTATACTCGAAATACCTATCGCTGCACTCGGGGCAGTTTCTCAGCGTGGGAAGCTTCAACCCTTCATTCCAGCAGTGCCTGAAGAAAGCACAACCCCAGTGCGCGTGCTCCTGTTCGCGCGTGTATTGCTCCAGATCTCTCCTGTGCGCTTCCTCTTCGGCCCTGCGCCTCTCCTCCTCGTACTTTCATTTCTGGTAGCGCTCTTTTTCCAGCTTGCACTGCCACTTATTGAGGAGGATGCGCGTGGTCACCCTGGGTTTAGCTCTGGACGATTCCCCGATCTCGACATGGCTCTTGAGAACGCGAGGGGCTTCGCCATGCACCTGCTCCAAGGTCACTTGACGTTCTGGGTCTACTGCCCCATCCTGCCTTGCCCTGGCTGAAGTCAGGACCTTGACCTTGCCCTTCTCTTCGGCTGTCACCATGTTGACGGAAAAGCCTATCATGTTCTGAGGAAAAGGGTGGCTGTCCAGTTTCATCTTGTTATCAAACTTGAGGTGTCCCTCCTGGATGGCTTTCTGGATCCTCATCCTGAAGACCCTGCAGTCGTTGATGGAGTGCGAGTTCCTCTCATGGAAGCCACAGTAACGTTTCTCCTTGACCCCATCGGGCCGAAGCATGGAATGCCCCTCAGGCAATTTGATTCGGCCTTCCTTCACCAGGAGCTCAAACAGCTTATCAGCTTTAGTGATGTCGAAATCGTAGGTGCCTTTGGTCTGTTTGACCCCGGCTACGATTCATGGTCAACGGTTCTTTTCCCCACATGATTTCGGCCGCAGCCACGTCCTGGTCATCATCAGAGTCCTCCACTTCGTCGGCTTTCTCCAGGAATCGATTGTAGACATCCTCCACGTCGTGCCGCTTGCCGAACCTGGCATCTTTCTCGAAACTATAAGCTTGGTTGCTCATCAGCGACGGCTTTTGGGATAGCTGACCCAGGTTTTCGAATTCCATGCCGAACAGCTTTTCACGCACGGCTGGCAGCATCCCGGCAACGGCCATGTCGGCCAACTGGTCATCTGGTAAATTTAGCGAAAAACACATGCCATTGGCTGCCGCTGAAATAGTGGGCGTGGAATTTCCGCTCCAGCTCCTTCCATGTACCAACTGATTGATGGGGCAAAGATGAAAACCATTGGAACGCCGCGCCCGTCAGTGACATGGGGAAGTATCTGACTCTGAACACTTCTTCAGATGAGCACTCTCCAAGCTGGATCAGGTAGCGAGCAATATGCTCCACCGTGCTCGTGTCATCCTGCCCGGAAAACTTTGTAAATTCCGTAGGAGGCTTTACTCTTGGAGGCAGGTCCTTGCATCTTAGGTTTGAGGCCGAATTGATTCTGCATCAAGTCGGCCATCTTCTGCGCCAGGATATCATCCTCCTGCGCGCTCGTGGCTGGTCCGTAACCCGAATTCGGGAGAGCGTCGATGGCTCCGTAGTTCCCCACCTCGTGGTAGCCTCCGCCGTATAAATTCCTCTGCAACCTGTTGCTAGCTGGAGCAATCCTGTAGCCGGAAGCGAGTGGGGCTCAAGGCGAGCCGAATGCCAGCTCCCTGTACGTGGGCTGGTACGGGTTCGGCTCTTGCACAGGTTGTCCCGCGCCGCGCCCCGCGGTGGTGGGCCGGACCGGTCGCCTTGCTGCGACTGCGGTGGGGGCCGAAGCGGGCCGACCTCCAGCACCGTGTGGAGGAGGCTGGATGTCACACCTGCTTTTCTGAAGAAAACCAAGTGCAAACCTATATGCATGCCAGGATCAAGTTTCATGCATATAGTGACAAATAAGTGTATACAGAAACAGTATCACGTAAGAAAAAGAAAGATTATCAGAGATTTACGCTTAATCCTGGAAACGAAGACACCAAACTCCACAAGCAGTCGACTGGGGGTTGCGTACGCCTAGATCCAGCAACATCTTCACAAGACTTCAGAGTAGCCTCCTCCTTCTAAGCAACATGGTTTATAGCAAGGGTGAGCACTTGTCGTACTCAGCAAGTGTGGAAAAAGGTATGAATGCAAAGGCTTTATAGTGGACTGGGCTATAAGCATTTAAGCAATTTTAGTTGGTCAAATTTTATTAGCACCTAATTACTAATAAAGTATAAGTTTATACCAACCCACAATGAAGCATAAGATAAGAGGTACGCCATAAGCACATGGCAAGCATAACCAGAGAACACGATTTAAGTCCATCTTCAAGTTTAATTATCATGTGAGGGTCCAGGCCGCTCTTGACTGTGAGCACGGCTAATCGATTAGTTTTACACTGCGAGAGGTTGTACACTTTCACCACAAGCAGCGTAAAAGCTCCGAAGAACTTTGGACCCAACCATGCGATGCTGATCAGGCACCATACCACACTACCGAGGTGTGATTGCATAGGGACGCTACATGGCCTTTACAAAGGTTCTCCAACAAGTTGTGACCCATAAGGTCCGGATCAGTTAGCAAGGTATAAAGTCCCCTAGCAGGTCGATACCCCACCATAAAAAGAATAACTCACCCAACTCACTGCTAGAGCGAGTCCATACCCCACAGTACCGCCGATCCCTTGTCCTTACCAGGTAAGATCACCCCAAGCTAAAGTTCCTAATTATTCAGCCAAGACCAGTGCCCGTTTAGTTCTTGTGGTTGTCTCGTTTCCTGGGTGGTTCTCCATGTTCCGATTAATGCACAATGATCTTGTATTAAAATTATCATAAAGGAACATAGAGCATAAAATGATAACCATGTTGATTAACACCAACCCATTTGAGCAAACTAAGCAATATCTACCATCAGAATTAATTAAAACCGGGTTTAAGATAATGGTCAAAAGAGGCTAGTCATCCTTAATAGGCACCCATCAAAATTAATGCAAAGCAATGCAATAGTGATTAATAATATTATTGGGACAAAAGATCAAGGGCACACTTGCCTTTAACCAAAGAGTAGTTGCTCAGAATACTTCATCTTCATAATCATCCAAGCTCTCGAACCATGTTCATTCTACTCGCATCATTCATCGGCACAAGCATACAAATCAAACAAACAAGCATACTAAGAACAGCACACCAATCAAAATAAAATATTTGAAAGAGCGCACTAAAGATAGAAATTGAACTGAATAAGATATAGATTTTCAGATGAAGAGGATAGCTATAGAACATGATGGTGAGCAGACATGTGTATTGCATGGTTGCACACAGAAAGGACAGCTAGCTAAAGGATCGCATTGCAAGCTAGTGGTGCATACTACGTGCATGAACTGGGATAAAAAGGAACATTATTGCTTAAACATGATGTAAGCATGACATCACCAAGGTGTTTAAGCAATAAACAATATGGCAAAGGAATTTATGGATAAATAGAAGATTATTCTATAGATCAAAGATAGGCAAAGTGAAGGCTAAAAGATTTATGGAGTTTCGAGGGCACAAGATTTATGAAGCAAACAAACATCCTAATTATTTTGCTAGAAACAAAATTCTAATGATCATTGCATATGAATGATCTCACCATGATGTCATCCTTGCATGCATGGTAGATGGCCGGTTTCGTTGCTTCTGTGCATATACGTGACTTATTAGCTTTCTTTCCATGGCTACCGTAGGTCTTAAATTCCATGAGTGTGCTTTGTACCAGATAGCTAACAACGGCTGCAAAGAGACAGGTAGTTTGGCTTCATCGCCGAGACGGCAGGAATTAGAGACTGGGCGGACATGCATGCATAAAAACTAACAAACATGTAGCTGTTGGTACATACGTGCATGAAGGCTTGTACTGATTAGTTGAGAAAGGTATTGAAGGAAACGTGCATGCAGGGGGGTTCTCACCAGGTGTGACCCTGGTGGGTTCGGCCACGACGCTGAGACGGACGACGACGAGTAAAGCGTCCGCTTGCATGGCTGGTGGTGGATTGTTTTGAAAGGAAGTCGACGATCTGTCTGGCAAGACAGTGGAGGGGAAACTGCATGCTCGACGTGCGGACAGCAACAGTATGCCAGCAGTTGCCGATTGAAGTATCGAACAGCTAGCACAGATGGAGACGTTCATTATGATCTGATCTGGCACACAGATAAGTAGGTAGCTGTCAGGTCATAGGAGACTTGAGGCACATGGACTGAAAAACGGATCAAACCAAATAGATGGGAAAACAACGGAGTGCTCACCGGCGACTAGCAGAGATAGAACTCAATGACACAAACAGAGATAGAACTTGACGACGATGACATCTGTGCTTCGGCCTTATTGCAGGACACGCATACTTCTGCCATCGTCCTTAGCTTCTGCAGTAGCTCGGTCACTGGAACAACGACCTTGGCTTCTCGATCAACTCGCTGGCCTCCTCATGGTGAAGTCTTCCCCGGCGACCGGCCAGCATGCACACATGGAGTCAAGGTCTCATGGACGGCGGACTGCTGGCTGCTGTGTGGATGGATCGACGTCATACAGATAGCTTCCTGGTGCCGCGGCAATATCGATGGTCCTGGCGGCGACAGCTCGACGACCAACTCGCACATGCATGGTGCAGCGGAACGGAGCCATGGTGGTCGACGGTGCCGCAACACAAGGCCTTGGACGAAGGCGGCGGCGATGGAACTGCTAGCCTGGACGGTGCACCGCAGCACGCACTAGGGCATGATCGAGCAGCGACGGCTTCAAGCAGGCAACGGTGGCGCACAGCGCTAGGGCATGGAGAGATTGATGATGTCGGCGGTGGCTTGCCAACAGGATCTAGGGCAAAGGGTTGCCGGTGCAAAACTGATTTTAAGGAGACCGTAATGTGGATGGACATTGCGCCGTATTGGGCCTGGTCTGAACGTGCTTAGCTCCAATTCAAATTAAGTTGTTGGTGGTGTCAGAGTCGAGGTCAACCTCGAGTTGGAGCTTTCATCGAGTTGGAGGCGGCAAGCTGATTGCTGCCCTCGACGTCTCACATGGATTGAAATAAAGGAAAAAAATAGAGTAAAAGAAATAGGAAGGGAACAACACCAGATAGTGCAAGGAGGGTTAAATAACTATAGATATTGTCGTATGGGATTTTGATAAGGTAGAAATATGGCTAAGAGGACCTAGTAGAAAACAAAAGATGGATGGAGGAGTTCGGATAAAATACTTGAAGCATCTGAAAAGATTATAGAGCCTTCTAATAAAATAGATTAAGCTCTAAAAGGGTGACAACAAATTTTTAGGAAAATCCGGAAGTTCTTCGAAGAACCTAAACTTGATCTAAACGCATTTTAAAGCATTTTGCACTCAAAAACATTAGGATGCAATGGCATGAATGCAACACACTCAACTTTGTTTCAATTCAAAAAAATCAAACAAAGGATTTTTCCTATACTATATTCCCTGTAAAGAAAATAAATGTTGGAAAAATTTTAAAATTATGAGAAAATTGTTATTTTAATTATTCTCTCTATTCACATCCTGAAATTGAAAATTTCAGGGTGTGACACTGGAAGGCTTGGTTCCCAACGCTCTGCGGAGGAGGCTGGGCTGGCTGGCTTTGCAATGGCGGTTGAGAACTGGACTCACCCATCTCCACGGTGCCTTCTTGCAAGGGTGTTTTATTGAACACCTGCTCCATGCCCGGACCGAAGACAGCCACCATTATTTGTTTGAACGCACCCAAGAAAGCTCTATGGTGCCTGCTTAAGACGTGGTCCATGGTATCTCAGAACGCTTGCATGCATTCCTCCCTCTCTTGCTGGGTCGTAGCGTCACTCTCCCCTGGCAACAACACCCTGGGCATCTCATTTTTCATGTATGGGACGCCACTCCTGTTCTTCTTGAATGACAGCAAACACTTTTGCTGGAATTGGTCCACAGCATCCTGCAGCTGTTGCCGCTGTTCCGGAGAGAGGTCTTCGATGTTGACATCCATGATATCCTCGATGTCAGGCATCTTGACTTTCGGCTGTGGTCCC
Organism: Cenchrus americanus; assembly: GCA_947561735.1. Lineage (NCBI taxonomy): Eukaryota > Viridiplantae > Streptophyta > Magnoliopsida > Poales > Poaceae > Cenchrus > Cenchrus americanus. The sequence goes on from OX387242.1 coordinate 190,994,574, forward strand.
ACTGGGCATGCCAAAAAGTGTGTTGACGCAAAATCTGCACCTCGCGCCAAACACACAGCAAGCCGAACAAGCTAGCTTCACATGTGAAGAGATCACAAGACGTGCGAGTCAATTTTCCCTGAAAATTAACAAAAGACAAGGTAGTTAAATTCCAAAGCTTGGAACTTGCCGGGTGGTACCAGACAGTTCCATATTTACGGCTATAGAGCCAAATAAAGTGATATATAGCTATAGAAAGCTATCTGCCAGCAAACTGAAACTATTCGAGTGCTTTAAAGAGGAAAAAGTAACATAACCGAATAAATGATGTAAGCATGACGACGAATCGGTCTTTATCTGGACAACGATGCACGTGCGCAAGACCGTGACCGATCCCCGTGATGATTAACGTTAAATAATAAATGAAGTAAATCGCGAGCATAAATATGTAATAAACAAGCATGCATAGATCCAAAGCACTAGTCTACCGCATGTCTAGGTACTTTAAAACCCGTCGGGTACGACACCAAGCGAATCTATCCACCGCATGATACAACTTGCTTGGGATCGTGCCACCTTCCACAAACAGATCTATCCACCGCATGACACGATCTAAATATGGAAAGCTAAAAGCATACAATATTTAAAGCATGAATTATGCACGTGTTTTACTCATGAAGAACATAACCGAACACGGTGCGAACGAACCGATTCGGGGTCCATGAAGAAGGAACGAACATTACCAAGTAAGATAAATCTATCAGATTGATTTGAAATCTAATCCACCAGATCATCAGCTCCAAAACAACCCAAAAACTTGCATCTACCGCGTGATACCCAGTTCTTTCAAGATTTATACAAGCTTTGGCAAGCTTGAACCCACAACATGTAACAACCTAGATCGATTCGGTTTCGGCTATCAAAAAGCATGTGATCCACGTGTTAATTTAGCCAAAAAGAACGAACTTGATTCGCATAAGGATCATCGAAGAGGATAAAGCCGATCCAAACCCATCTAGATTGGGCAAAAGGTGTTACATGGATTTAAACATAAAGCAAAAACTCAAAGCAACACAGGGTAACTTAATGAATCTATTGAATCTTGCCAAAATTCAGTAGAGCCGATAGCTAGCTTCAAGCTAGATCTTAGTCTACCGCGTGGCTCATGACCTAACAAGAAACCTTCTTGAACCAAGCTTGAATCTACCGCATGACACTAAGCATGGTAACAAGACTACTTGCATCAGATCTAAATCCACCGCATGATACTAGATATGATACAAGGTTGCCGGTACTCACGGAGGTCGACGGATCGATGAACCCTCTCGAAGAACTCGACGACACGACAAATGGACTCTAGGTTTGGCGTAAAGCCGGTTTGTATTGAGAATGATTTCGTATCTCTGTTACATACATTCAGGGTTCATACTTATACCCTGCCAAGCACGACCTCGAATGGATTTGATACCTAATTTATCTCTAAGCTTGATCGCTTATCCATCCATTCGTCCTTTCCGCTCGGGCCACGTCACCATATAATCCCGCAAAATCAGCTCAACAGCTTCCTTGCCGAACGAAAGCAGATAGCCGATCGCGGATTTTTCTGCCGAATGCATCTGAAGAAACCTTCCTTCCGCCGGACCGATTTCTCACTGATTTGGACCCACAAGTCAGACTCCTTACCAAATTTTGGTGTTAACAGAAGTTGTTGCAGCTGCCTTGTTTTCAAGTGGTTTGCATGCATTCGTCCAGGGGGAGGTGCATTGGTTCAGGGGGAGCTTGCATGTGTGCAGGGGGAGCTCTTTGTGGTGGTTCGAGCTTTGTTTCGGTGGTTGGTGCTCTTTTCTTGAGCTTTGTTTTGTCTCGGATGTGTCGAGCCGTTGCCCTTGCCTAAGGGGTCCGAGACTTGTCTTCTTCAAGTGATCTTGGTCTTTGCCTTTGATTGGCTTTCGATCGCTTGTTGGAGTTTTTTTTGTTCGTTTCTTTTCTTTTTCTTTTCTCTATTGTTACTTTATGTGGGTGTTGTCAATGCACTCATCAAGGGGGAGATTGAGGACCATGTGTGGTTCGAGGACCGGTGGATGGTCGCTTCCTTGTGTGATGAGTGTTTGACAACGTTGTGTGGACTGATTCTTGGCTAAGTATTGCAGGTTCAGGTTGCGGCTTGACTGGTGTTGGTGCAGGTGAAGAACAAGCGCGAAAGGTCGTCGCCGGTGAAGCCTCCAGGTGTGGAGAAGACAAGTAGGCTTTATTCGAGGGACCCGGTGGTTAGCGGGGTCAAGTGCGGGCCGCATGGTGGCATGAACAGCAAGATGAAGTCGTGGACGGTTTCTTGCTCGAGCCTCAAAACCAAGGTCGAGCCGGGACTACGTGGGAGCCGAGTCATGAGTGGGGATTGGCGGAGGCTACACCGAGTTTGCGGGGTTTCCGGTGGTTCACCAAAAAACCACTGGATTTCTTGGTTGATCCACAAAGCCAAGACCGAAGAACCGAAGACAGTGCTGCAGCAGTGCCAGACCGGTCTGACCGGTGGGTACCGGTCTGACCGGTGAGGAGCACCGGTCTGACCGGTGTGCGACGACGCAGTCCGGAATCTTCAAAGCGGAGGACACGCGTCGGGATCACAAGGCTTGGGTCGAGGCTAAGCAGGTTGCGGTCGCCGGGCATCCGTCCGATGGAGAAAGCTTTAAGTCTTCCAAAACCACCCTTGAGGGGCTTGTATCCTTAGTTATTAGGAAAGGGTATTTTATACTTTCGGTTGCCTCCATATAACCCAAGAGGTGAGAGGATGGCAGCCAAGCCTTGGAACCCTAATTCATTTGCTTTCCTATTTTCCCTTCCTATTTTCTTAGGATTTCGATAGGACTAGCTTGAGAGCTTCATGGTGAGATCTTGTGAGAGGGTTCGATGATCGGGCGGCAAGCTAGACCTTGTATGAACCTTTGTGGCATGTATAGATGATTCGACGTGGTTCCTCAAGGCCTTGTTGTGTTGTTCCTGGTTGTTCTTGGTGGTGATTTTCCTAGCCCTTTCTTGGTGTTTTTCTTGGGTTGTTTTCGGGACCTTTCTCTTGGGGATTTGATGGGGGAAATTTGTGGGAACCCTTCGTGGTTCTTTGGGCTGTGATTCCCCTCCTAAATCCGTGACTAAAGGGCTCGGTTTTGGGGTTTTCCGGGTTCTAGGGTTAGAGGTGTTCTTGGGGGGATTTCTTCGATTCCTCCTTTTTGGACAAGTTTTGGTGGGATTAAACTTGGCTATGGACTCCTCATGAGGTGTTCCTATTATCCCCAAAGTCTTGTTCAGGTCCGTGGAGCGATTCGGGATATCGTGGTTTGGATTTGGCGGAGTTGACCCGCGGGTGTCGTATGGACCTCCCTGGGCCCACTACCTCGGTGGGTACCAGGACCGACTACTCGGTGGGCCCCTGGGACTACCCGGCTTGCGCTACACGGCACCTGAAGGCGTGGAGCACAAGGACAACACAGGAGTAGTACTCGGTTAGGACTCTGTACACGTTCCGCACTGTGTAGAGGTCTCCTAGACGTACTCGACTAGTACTCCTGCCCTACTCCGACTTGTAACCCTGCCTCCCGGACTATATAAGGCGGAGCGGGGGACCGATCTCAGGATCACCTCATCCAATCTCAACTCACGGCGCACTATTGCACCATCCTGTAATCGTGCCCTATCAATCCGAGCTACGCAACATACAGGACGTAGGGTATTACGCACCTCGCGGCCCGAACCTTGTCTAAATTGTGTGCCACGTGTCTCTTCCTTCGAGTTACCGATCTCGGCGAGTCACAATCATCTACTTCGGGTACTCCCCGTAGTAGGTTGCCGGTCTAAAACACCGACACGGGCGCGCGCGGGTAGGGGGTCTCGCTCGAGATCACATGGCGAACTCGACGGCTTCCGTTCACATCAAGCCAACCGCCGCCTTCAACCGCGGCGACACCTTCGTCTTCGGCGCCCGGGTGCCGCATCGCCGATGGCGCGGGCTCCTTCCGGCGCCGCTTGATCATGCAACCCGACTCGAGGACGAGGCCTTGTGGCCGCTTCCCGAAGTTGTCACGGGGCGAGCTCGCCGGCAAGTTCGGCGAAATTTCGCTTTCCAACCTCCACGGCGACTTCGAGCTCGAGTCCGTCTCCAACTCGAACTCGACGTCGCCATGGGCAATCGCATGCGAGCCGGCTCCTCGGCCATCGCGAGCGGTCCCCTCTCTCCACGTCGGCGCCCCGCGCATGGCCCCCGCGTCCTCGGCGGGCCCGCACGGGGGGCTCCTACTCCGCGACGGGGCGGCAAGGAGCCCGTAACCGAGTACAACTCGGACTCCGACGCCGTCCCCAACCGCGTCTCGGACTCCCGACCCCTCTCTCCGAGTTCTACTCGAACCACGGACTACGAGTTCGACTTCGGGTCGGACCCCGAGGAGCCCGAGTCCGAAGACGAGCCCTGCGAGCTTCCCTTGTCGGGGCCGGCCTGCGGGGCCGGTTATAAGATCGACGCCGGCCGGAAGATACGTCTCGCGGCGACCGCAAGCCCGTCGAACCGACAAAGGAGGACTCACGCTACGTCGCCTACATCGACTCACTACCGTTCCGGGAGGGAACACCACTGGCCCGGCCGACTCCAACACACCCACCGAGGTGGCACCTTCCGAGTCCGGCCCTTGGCACCCCCGATCGCCAAGTCTTCATGGCCGCCGGCGACACCCCGGGAACCTCAGGCACGGCCGCAGACAAGTACCGGAGGACATCTCCGCGGACGAGCCTGTCTCGCCGATGCCCCCGCGGACGAGACCGACGCCGGCGGGGAAGCCCGACGCGAGCGCAACGAGAAGCGCAACGAACGACGCCGGCGGCTCGGAGACAACCTTCCCATCCGCAACCTTGCGGAAGCTCTCGAGGCGGTCGAGAGCGAGAGTCCACACTACTCCCGAGCAATGCCTCATGTCGATCACGACGATCGCACGTCGGGGGATCACCGCTTGTTGCCGGGCGGCGCGGCGTGTCTTGGCTTTGGAGGCATTAGTGGGAGGTAAATGTCTTTAACTCCTTCTTGACTCCGTGTTCACATCTGGATCTTTGCCCCTAATGACCACTCCTCTTGTCTCGGATGTCTCGATAGGTACAATAACACAGAAAGCGGCTTGGGACAGCTTGGTGGAGGTAGCAAATCATGGTCACCCCCATGCATTCCAAGTTGTGCGCGATCACGGTGATCTGGAGCAAGCGGGGAGCGATAGGAAGAAGCAAAGATTGAATCATACTTTCGCCCCTATTACGCCGAACCTGCAGCACCACCTCCTCGAAGTCTGATCACCGGGGTTGTTGGATGTAAACTGCAAGAAGCGATTGTAATGTAGTTTCGTGCTAAGGGCAATGCATCTGACCTTGGCCATTCCCTGCATTGTTTGGGGATTTTGTTACGAAGACGGCCTCGTTCTTGAGCGCGGCTATTCTTGTATCGGATGCATGTAATCCCGATACTGGTGATCACCGATCGATTTCAATACTAGGATAATATCTCTTCAAATATCTTCCATTTATTGCGTGGAAAATTCTTCTCCCTCGTAAAGTTTTCAACATGTAGAGCATTACCGAGGACGCATCGACCACGCGAAAGGGTCCTTCCAGTTAGGAGACCATTTGCCGAATTCACGATATTTGGTTCCAATCGGCGATAACGCTTTCCAAACCAAATCTCATACACCCAAATTGCCTAACCTTTACCTTCTTGTTATAATACTTGGCAACCTATGGCTTACTGTTCTTCTGGTATTTTCCGAGGCTCTAAGACGGATCATGTGCAAATCTTCTAGCTCGTCCATCATTAATAGCTATAATCTTTGGAGCTTAAATCTTTTACGTAAAACCACTCTCCTAGAATGCGATTGTATTTCCCAAGGTAAAACCGCATGGTGTCCATAAACCAATTCATAAGGAAAGTTTTGTAGCTCCATGAGGGGCCATTCGGTAAGCCCATAACGCTTCACGGAAGTGCGAATGCTACCTCCCTTGGCTTACAGTCGTCTTCTTTTGTATAAGCTTGATCACATGATCACTTATTAGAAGCCTACGCGACCATTAGCTTGGGCATAATAGGAGAAGAATTAACAATTTGATTCCCATGCTTTCGGCAAACTCTCCTACGAACTCCAAGGACACAAATTGGGCTCCACGATCGATTGTGATTGTACGAGGATTCCGAACCGATAGATGATGTGTTCCTTGACAAATTCAACCATGTTTTCCGACGTCACCTTCTTCGGTGGGTGCCTCAGCATTTAGTAAAATAATCCGTAGCCAAAAGCACAAACTTATGCCCCTTGCTAGATGGTGGATTAATCTGGCCAATCAAGTCTATACCCCAGCCCCTGAATGGCCATGGCTTGATAATGGGATTTAATGCCGATGCAGGAACTCTTTGAATATTTCCAAACCTCTGGCAGTCTTGGCATCCCTTGTAATACTCAAAGCAGTCCTCCAATATCGTTGGCCAAAAGCACCAGCTTGCACGATAACCCATTTCATGGAGAATGGGTCGTTGTGCTCCACATATCCCATCATATTACTTCACTCATCATCCTTTCGGCTTCCTCTGGACCCAGGCATCGTAACAACACCCGTCTGTGATTTGTAAAACAAATTATCATCGAGAAGAACAAATTTTATGGCCTTGTACACGAGCTTCCTAGGAGCTTTTCGGGACGGATCTTTCGGATAGTCAACGATCTCTTTTCTCCAATCATCTTCGCAAGATCCATTCCCGGCGCATATATGTCGCGTGTGAGACGCCTCTTGATTCTCTTTATAATCGGAAGCGCTCTGCGCCAGCTGTTCGCCTCTTCATTGTGTTCACTAGGAATGTATTTGTAGAGTCACCAACGAGAAAGCTCTTCAAGATTTCCCTGCATTCTTCGTAGTAACTCCTCGAGCGCTTCACTTTTACATTCGTATTGGCCGTTCAATTGCTTTATTACCAATTACCGGAATATCCATAAACCTCAAGAGAAACGGCCCCGGCTTCTCTCAAATATTGAAGCCCCGAAGCGATGCCTCGTACTACGGCCGATTGTTTGTAACAGTGGGATGTATAGGGATAGCAAACTCGAACATCTCACCCCTGGGCGAAATCAACAGAATCCCTACTCCCCCACCTTTACCACATGATGACCCATCAAAAAATAAAGCCCAAGGAGTAATTTCAAGCAAATCAATTGATGGATCACGATGTTCAGTTATAAAATCGGCAATGATGTGACCTTTAATAGCTTTTGCCGATTCGAACTTTAACTCAAACTGCGATAAAGCCAAGATCCACTTGCCAATCCTGCCATTCAAAATTGACATAGATAACATGTGTTTTATTACATCGAACTTAGAGTATACAATGCATTCAGCATTCAACAAGTAGTGCCGAAACTTTGTACACGAGTAGTACACGCATAGGCACAGTTTCTCTGCAGCCGAATACCTGGTCTCGGGATCAAGTAATTTTCGACTAAGATACGCTACTACCCGCTCCTTTCCTTAGATTCTTGAATAAGGGCGATCCCGATGGTTTGGGTATCGGCCGCCACGTACAACTTGAAAGGCTTATCCAAGCTATCGGAGGGACCGGTAGCGGTGGCTCCTTCATATATTGCTTGATCTCGTCAAAAGCCTTTTGTTGTTCGTACCCCATTGAACTTCGATCTTTCTTAAGTTTCAACAATGGAGAAAAACGGCAAAACCTTAATGACAGTTGAGATGAATCTCCTTACAAAATTAATTTTGCGGCTTGATGATTGCAACTCCTTGAGATTAGTTGGAGGGACAACTTCATCAATGGCCTTCATGCTTTTTCTTGCCAACTTCAATCCCCCTTCGTGGACCAAGAATCCCAAGAACTCTCCGGTGATACCCCAAAAGAGCATTTGTTTGGGTTCATCTTCAAGCCATGCTTTCGGGTGCATTCCAAGGTTCTTTTCACGTCTTCCAAATGCGTGTCATGATTTAGAGACTTGATCACGACGTCGTCAATGTAAATTTCGACAACTTTGCCAATCAGCTTGTGAAAGATGTAGTTCATGGCTCGCTGATAAGTTGCACCGGCATTCTTCAACCCAAATGTCATGAGTATCCATTCAAACGAGGGCCTATATGACGGGACATACGAAGGCTGTCTTTGATATATCCTCTATTGCCATAAAAATTTGGTTATATCCCGCATTACCATCCATGAAGCTGATGACTTTGTGTCCGGCGGCGGCGTCAACCAACAAATCGGCAACGGAGCATGGGGCAACCATCCATAGGAGTAGCTGCGGTTTAAATCACGAAATCTATCTGAGACCCTCATCTTTTTCCATTTTTCTTGTAGACGGGGACAATAGAGACCCACCCCGCATATGTTTGCATGGCCGAACGAAGTTTGCATCAAGTAATCTTTCAACTTCTTTCTTTACATCGGCCAATACTTCACCTTTGTAGATTTTTAGGGAGGTTGCTTGTATGGTTTTAAACAGTTTGATTGGCAATAGATGCTCAACAATGGAACGGTCCGGTCAGGCATCTACGAATAATCCCAAACAAAGCAATCTTTATATTCCTTGAGCAACTTGATCAATTCCTCCCTAAAGTCCGATTACAAGTTTGCGATAAATGTCGGCCTTGGTTTGTCACCGCTTCCAATGTCAACTTCCTCCAATTTATCGTGACATGAATCCTCGTCCCAAATTGCCGTCGGTGCCATCGACGGGGTTATCCATTAAAAATTGCTATAAGAGCCGGCTTGCTTGAATCGGTACACCGGTGATCGCTTGTTGACGGAGCTCAACAAGACCTTCTCCCCGGTGTTTTCCTGGCTTCGGTCAATACCTTGGTATTCAATCTCAACTCACGGCGCACTATTGCACCATCTTGTAATCGTGCCCTATCAATCCGTAGCTACGCAAGGCATACGGGACGTAGGGTATTACGCACCTCGCGGCCCGAACCTGTCTAAATTGTGTGCCACGTGTCTCTTCCTTCGAGTTACCGATCTCGGCGAGTCACAATCATCTACTTCGGGTACTCCCCGTAGTAGGTTGCCGGTCTAAAACACCGACAGCGGGTGCTGTTCATCCCGAGCTGCCCAGGCTACACCGGTCTGACCGGTGCTCTTGACCGGTCTGACCGGTGCAACCCTCGGTGGGTTTTTGCTCGGGTAAACGTCTAGGTGTGTTCGCTGTTGTCCTATGCTGCAGTTGTTTCGAGTTTGGATCTGTTTGGAGGTCGGTAGGCCTGTTTGGTGATTTGGGGGCTTTCAGGCTTGGACCGGTCTGACCGGTGTGTTACACCGGCCTGACCGGTGTGAGGCCACTTAGTGAAAGTTGCCAACTGTCACCAGCAGGGACCGGTCTGACAGGTGGTGTTCACCGGTCTGACCGGTGTTGGTCTGTAGACTCGAGGTTTGGTGTTCCGCTGTGTTATCGGGTCGGAAGGTTGTGTGTTGGTTCTTAGGTCCAGTGGCACTCCAGTGGCTCCGTGGTCTTGGCCAATTTGGGTAGTGAGTCGGAGACGTGTGTTGGAAGTCGTGTTCATCTTGTAGGAGTTTCCATCTCCTTCGAGAAGAATTTTTATCGGCTCCCATTCACTCCCCCCTCTCTGGTTCGCCGTATCGGTCCTTCATTAAGGACAATAATTTGTTCAAGTTAGCAGTATGCACACTGCTGTTGAAGTGCATCACTCAGGACCAAGGCATGGAGCTTATGAATGAAATTCATGGAGGAATGTGTGGGTCCCATATAGCAGCGAGAGCTCTAGCCAGAAAGGCTTTCAGGCAGGGTTTCTATTGGCCAATGGCGATAAAAGATGCCTAGCACATTGTCAGGACTTGCAAAGCTTGCCAGTTCGCAGCAAAGCACCAGCGAAGGCCTGGGGCTCCATCGCAGCTCATCACTCCCACTTGGTCGTTACAACGCTGGGGAATGGACATCGTTGGACAGCTGCCAATGGCCCAAGGCAATTTTAAATTCACTGTTGTGGCGGTTGAGTATTTCACCAAGTGGATTGAGGCGAGAACCCTCGCTACTATCACCTCAGCTACCATCAGAAAATTCTTTTGGCAGCTAATTATATGTAGATTTGGTGTGCCCAGAGAGCTAACTTTAGACAATGGAAAGCAATTCGATTGCCAAAATTTCAGGGAGTACTGTCGCTCAATTAGAACGAAGCTTTGTTTTGCATCTGTGTACCACCCTCAGTCCAACGACGCGGTAGAAAGAGCCAATGGACAAATTTTCTCAGCCATAAAGAAGTGCCTTCTCGAGCAAAAGAAGGGAAAATGGGCTGATGAGTTATCAAGGGTCGTTTTGTCACACACTACCACAGAGTCAAGAACTACTAAGTTTACTCCGTTCAGGATACTGTATGGGGCCGAAGCAATGTTCCCTGAAGAGCTAGCCAACGAAAGCGCCAGAGTTTTGGTGGGTAGCTCTCGTGAGAATGAGGAAGTCGACAAGGACTCAGTGGAAATTGACAGACTGGATACAGTCCAGAACCTGCTGATGTACCAAGAGGAAACCAATAAGTGGAGAGACAAGAAGGTATCGCTCAAGAATATTCAGGTGGGAGACTTCGTCTTGAACAGAAAGAAGGATGCCTACGTTGTGGGCAAATTCCAGATCGCTTGGGAAGGACTGTACGTGGTATCAAGCCGTGTTTGAGATGGGGCCTTTCGTCTGAAGGATGAGATGGGCGTGGAGCTGCCACATTCGTGGAATATGGACAACTTGTGTAAGTTTTTCCCGTAGTTTGCTTCAGTAGGGGTCCGTCGCACGGAGCTATAAGTGCGGAGAACTCAATTAGATTTACATTCCCAGTCTTTACTTTCGCGCATTTTAAATTCAATAACAAGGCGGGTACTCTTTTCATCACATATAGAGGACTCCATCCTGGAGCGTGAGGTTTTTAATGAGGCGGCCTTGATGTAAAATTTCATTTCCCTAATGAATGAGGTAATTACTCCCTACGATTCGTTGTCTTTTATTTTCGTTCGCATAATTTAAAGTGCTATCTTAAGATAGCCCATCCCAAAAGAGGATGAATTTAAGTGCTATCTTCGAATAGCCTACTCCGAAAGAGAGTGCATCAAAGTGCTACTCAAGGGTAGCCCACCCACAAGTGGTGCAGTCAAAATGATTCACAATAATCAATCTATCAAAGAGCTGCTTTCGTGGCAGCCCGTCCATTCGGGGCGTGTGAAAGCAATTCAGTTACGAATCGAAGAATCGTGAACGAATCACTGCAATCATCATTTTTTAAAAACAGTTGGCGCAAGTGACACTTAGCGTCGCAATGAGAAGCCTATTCTAAGCCAAAGATGAGCTCGCGTTGTCAAAAAACAGCTCAGAAGCTGTAAAATTTGACAGGGGTAAACAACTTCTAGTCCTGCAATGCGTCTCACGCCTAGGCGTCGCATCGCAGGCTAGCTTGTTTATAACGTCAGATTACAGTTAGAAAGCAAATGAATTAATTTCATCATCTCGCACAAAGATTTATAATCTAACAAAGTCGAAATTACACGAATTTGACTAGTACAAGTAAACTTGATTTAGCCTTCGTTCCCCCCGCTTCCGAAGGGGGTAAGACGTTTTCTTTAAAAAACTCTAAGTCGAACGCGGTGAGAATCTCAGCTTAAAACATACAGCTTTCATGAAAAAGGCAATTCTATGCAGCTGCCATCTAAGTATCGCCCTCCGTGACTTTTGGCTAAGTCATATACGAAGCAGTGGCTTGCATCGCTCTCAGCGCACTACAACAAAACTATTTAATCTGTGACGTAATCATTCTGTCGTGGATAAAATAAAATTCTTCGCAAATCAGCATCCGTGACGATTTACATTTTCGTGGTGGAATGAGTGTCATTGATTAAATCTCTCGACGTTCTTGTAACAAACGTCGCGATCCGTGACGGATCTGGACCGTCACGGTGTAACCCCAGGCCCATGTAGCCCAACCCATATCTTACTATCCGTGACAAGATAAAATCGTCATGGATTGTTGTTGACATGGACGATGACGTGGCTTCTACGTGGACGATGATGTGGCTGCCTACATGGACGATGACGTGGCTGCTACATGGGCGATGACGTGGCTGCTATGTGGACGATGACTTGGCTGTTGCATGGACGATGATGTGGCTGCTACATGGATGATGACGTGGCAGGTGACTTGTCAATTGATGACGTCATCATCAGGGTGAGTTTGTTTTGAACAAGCAGGACTAGCCCACTAAATTTCACATACAAAGCCCATGTAAAATAAAATCAGCACACCAACTATCAACCATCTTTCCATACCAATTCATTCAATAGTAAGCAATTATATCCCAATTTATAGCAACAAAATCATCCCAATTTTACATTTAACTGTAAGCAATTTCAGCCCACAAGTAATCGGCATTAGGCATCACATATGTTCCATCGTAATAAAAAAGATCATTTGCACTTGGTAATCACTAGTAGTGCAGCATAGAAAATCTTAAGTCTCTTCTTTCCTTCTAACTACTTGTTACTGGATGCAACTGATCCTGATCCAATCACTTCTAGTGGCTTGTTCCTTGTTGGATCTGATCCTCACCCTGAAAAAGCACATTGCCAAATACTAGTCAGAGGGCCATGTTAAAGTTTTAAAATATTTAGTGTCAGAACTTTTATTACTCAACTAGATTCTTGCTTTAGATGAATAAAATCGACATGGACCAAACTAGTCTATTATCACAGGTAACAAACACCAACATTTCAATCATTAAATAATTGAGTATCACCATAGTACATCTGCAATAACCACCAAAAAGCTCATGCATTAACTAATCATTACCAATTTTAAGCACATAGTCCAAAATAAACAAGATCAAATCGAACTATTAGGAAACATTTCTACTCCAAAAACACAAACCAGGCAAACACTCAACAGTATATAAGGGCAATTGAATTTGTACCTGATTTGCACTGAGCTGAACAAGTGTGAAACTGTTGGCCTGCTGCCTCTACTGCTTCCCTGCACAAACACAGAGTCTTTGTCGGCTATGTCTTCTAGAGTGCATTTGCACTCTCTTGCTTCCGCCGAAGAGCATAAAGTGATTCAGCAAAAGACTGACAATAAATACACATGCACATGCAAATAGTCAACAAAAACATGGAGATTAATCTCATAGCTATGAAAAGTTTCAGGTTTGTAAATAAAAAACAGAGTACAGATTCAGCATAGTTGAACAATTGCAAATGCTATAGTTGAAGGAAAGCTCAAGCAATAGGTATTACAAATAATTTGTGATCTTAGAAGATATGATGTCTAGCTCATAGGCATTTCATCCAACACTTCCTCGATCTTGCGACCAAATACTTTATCCAATGTGAAGTAACCAGGCATGTGATTTGCCCAACAAAAAATGCAAGTAGTACAAAGAGAAATTTGTTGTGGTGAATTATATCAAGCATACAAGGGTTCTACAGTTCATAAATTCAGTTAAGTGTTATACATAGACAAAATAATATAGCATATCGCATACCACATATGAACTCAGGTTTTATACACTACATGTCTCCACTAACACCGATGGTTTTGAAAGTATTTTACAGGGCATGGTATTACCGAGGAAGGCAAACTAGTACATAGCCGGTTAACTTCCTGATATTGCTGTTTCAGGCACATCACACATCATATTTTGCCACTAAATCTTGGGTTTAAAAATATTCTACTATAAGCAGCCAAGACGCAACGAAATTATGCAGAGAAATGGAGTGGGAATATAGTCAAGTAATCTAGGTGCTAAAAGTAGCAGCCAATAGACTAGTGGAAATTTTCAGATGCCAAAAGTAGGAGTAATCCACCAGATCACAAGTGGCCAACCCCTCTTGATCTTACATCACATTTCACATTAGGATCACTTATGTATGTACAAACCTAGTGAACGTAGCACTAACCAGTGGCCAAACGGAGGAACATGCAGCAAAAAACGAATCGGTGGGAAGACAATAGGCCCAACCAAGAGGTGCGAGAGCATATGCCCGTGTAGTGTAGATTCTAGTGTTGAAGGCAACAGAGGACGAGAAGAGGGGAACGAACAAACAAACTCTAGGGCCCCAGGGGCTGCGGCGCGGGACCGGAGGGTGGTGGCTCAGGCGCGTAGCTCGTCGGCGTGTAGGGTGTCGCCGCGGGAGGCGTGCAGGCCTGCGAGGTCACCGAGCACCACGGTCAGGCGGAGATCGGCGGCGGGTGTTAACACCAAAAATTGGTACAGGAAAGGGACTGACTTGTGGGCCGAGTTTGGTGACGAAATACCATTCAGCTAGAAAAATCTTCTCGGAGGATTCGGTAAAGGATGCTTGCGGTCGGCAATGCGCCATTATTCGGCAAAGGGACTGTTTGCGCTTTTAAAAGGAAGTTTTCAGGAATGCGTGGTGACGTGGCCCGATATAAGGAAGGAACGAGTTGATGGCGTATACGAGATGGACATTGGCGTCGGAGCATTAATTTAGACATTAAATGTTGTACTCGTTGTCGACCAGGAGTCGTGTTAGGACAAGGGTATAAATATAAACCCTTGATGTCTGTAACAGGAATCGAACATCTTCACAACAAAAACCGGCCCCGTGCCAAACATCGAGTCCTTTAGTCGAGTCGTCGAGTTTTTCAAGAGGAGCCATCGATCCGTCGATCTCTGTAAGTACCGGCAACCTTGTATCATTTCTAGTATCATCCGGTGGATTTAGATCGTGATGCAAGTAGTCTTGTTACCTTGCTTAGTATCATGCAGTGGATTTAAGCTTGGTTCAAGGGGGTTTCTTGTTGGATCATGAGTCATGCGGTAGGCTAACATCTAGCACGAAGCTTGAAGGATCGATACGGTGAACCAGAGAGGGGGGGAGTGAATGGGAGCCGATAAAAATTCTTCTCGAAGGAGATGGAAACTCCTACGAGATAAACACGACTTCCAACACACGTCTCCGACTCACTACCCAAGTTGGTCAAGCCCACGTGGCCACTGGAGTGCCACTGGACCTAGGAACCAACACACACACCCTTCCGACCTGAGAACGCAGCGGAAAACCAAACCTTGAGTCTACAGACCCACACCGGTCAGACCGGTGAGCACCACCGGTCAGACCGGTCCCTGCTGGTGAAACTGAGCAACTTTCACTAAGTGGCTCTACACCGGTCGAGGCTGGTGAGACACACCGGTCGGACCGATCGCGGCACCGAAAGCCCCCAAGGCACCAAACAAAGCCAACCGACCACCAAACCGACCCAAACTCGAAACAACAAGCAACACGGGACAACAACGAACACACCAAGACGTTCACCCGAGCAAAAACCCACCGGGGCTCGCACCCGGCCGGGACCGGTCAAGTGCACCGGTCAGACCGGTGTAGCCTGGGCAGCTCGGGATGAACAACACCCGCGGGTCAACTCCCCCAAATCCAAATCTCGATCTCCCGAATCGCTCCGCAGACTTGAACAAGACTTTGGGGATATAATGAACACCTCATGAGGAGTTCATAGCCAAGTTTAATCCCACCAAAACTCGTCCAAAAAGGAGGAATCGAAGAAATCCCGCCGAGAGCACTTCCAACCCAAGAACTCAAGAAACCCCAAAATCGGGCACCTTTACTAATGGATTTGGCAGGGGAATCACAGCCCAAAGAACCACGAAGGGTTCCCACAAATTTTCCCCATCAAATCCCCAAGAGAAAGGTCCCGAAAACAATCCAAAGAAATCACCGAGAGAGGGCTCCGAAAATCACCACCAAGAACAACCGGGGAAAACACATCCAAACCTTGAGGAACCACGCCGAATCATCTATACATGAAACAAAGGTTCGTACAAGGTCTAGCAAGCCGCCCGATCATCCATCCCTCTCAACAAGATCTCTCCGTGAAGCTCTCTTGCTAGTCCTAAAGAAAACCTAAGGAAAATAGGTGGAAAATAGGAAAACTAATGAGCTAGGGTTCCAAGAGTTGGCTGCCATCCTCTCACCTCTTGGGTTATATGGAGGCAACCGAATGTCTAAAATACCCTTCTCTAACAACTAGGGATACAAGCCCCTCAAGGGCGGATTTGGAAGTCTTCATGTCTTCACCATCGGACGGATGCCGGCGACCGCACCTCGCGTAGCCTCGACGCAAGCCATGCGATCCCGACGCGTGTCCTCCGCTTCGAAGTCTCCGGACTGCGTCGTCGCACACCGGTCAGACCGGTGCTCCTCACCGGTCAGACCGGTCCCCGCCGGTCAGACCGGTCTGGCGCTACTGCAGCTCCGTCTTTGGTTCTCCAGTCTTAGCTTTGTGGATCAACCAATGAACCCAGTGGTTTTCTGGTGAACCACCGGAAACCCCGCGAACTCGGTGTAGCCTCCGCCAATCTCCACTCATGACTTGGCTCCCACGTAGTCCCGGCTCGACCTTTGTTTTGAGGCTCAACCAAGAAACCGTCCATGACTTCATCTTGCTGTTCATGCCACCATGCGGCCCGCACTTGACCCCGCTGGCCACCGGGTCGCTCGAATGAAGCCTACTTGTCTTCTCCACACCTGGAGGCCTCACCGGCGACGACCTTTCGCGCTAGTTCTTCACCTGCACCAACACCAGTCAAGCCGCAACCTGCACCTGCAATACTTAGCCAAGAATCAGTCCACACAACGTTGTCAATCACTCATCACACAAGGAAGCGACCATCCACCGGTCCTCGAACCACACATGGTCCTCAATCTCCCCCTTGATGAGTGCATTGACAACACCCACACGAAAATAACAAGAGAGAAAAGAAAAAAGGAAAGAAACGAACAAAAAGAAACTCCAACAAGCGATAGAAAGCCAAACAGAGGCAAAGAGCAAGATCACATGAAGAAGACAAGTCTCGGACCCCTTAGGCAAGGGCAACGGCTCGACACATCCGAGACAAAACAAAGCTCAAGCACAGAGTGCAAACCACCGAATCAAAGCTCGAACAACCACAAAGAGCTCCCCTGCACACATGCAAGCTCCCCCTGAACCAATGCACCTCCCCCTGGACGAATGCATGCAAGACACCACTTCAAACAGGGCAGCTGCAACAACTCAGCCCTGACCGATCAGACCGGTCAACACCACCGGTCAAACCGGTGTGCAACATGTGTACAGAACCAGCACTCACACCGGTCAGACCGGTGACCCTGACCGGTCAGACCAGTGCACAACAGAGCCCAGAATTGGCTCAAAACCACCTGAAAACCTTCTAAAAGCGCCTAGCAAGCCATTTCAAGCTCAAACTTCTCCCCCTTGTTGGCAATGCATGAATCAAGCCAAAAATGCAAAACTTTCAACCTAGAGCTTCTCAAATAGGCAAAATTCAACAAAGAATGCTACACATGTCCAAATGAGCAAGTTAGGTACTCTACGGCTTCGTATCGATCTCAACTACATGATCACCAAGTTTCACAACCATTGGACGAAGCTAAGATGGATTTTGGCAATTTTGCGAAAAACTTGCCTCTCATGAGCAAAGTCCTAAACATGATCAAAGCAAATCAAAATGGCAAAGACACACAAACTTCATGCTAGGACAGCCATTCTAATCATAAGACCATCACAAACACCCACAAGCACCTCATGTCATGTCAAAGCCACCGAGCCATGTGCCTACTTCTATGTATGAGACTTCTCATTGGTAGGCATCATGCAACGGTTTAGCACCCAAAGCGAATTAAATGCAGCACATATGACATGGGAGCATATTTCCAAGAAATTTTCATTTCATTTTTAGATTTGTAAATGTACATGAAATGTCTTTGCGACAAAAAGGAACTTATGCCCCTCCACAAGATAAGACAAGAGGGCTAAACATTCATGATGGCAAATGAGCCTTTGTCCCCATATGATCAAGACTAGCTATCCAACCACAAATTAAGCATAGCAAGGCCACAAAAACATGTCAAGAGCATGTAAAGGCATTTACACATGAGAGAGCATACATGTGACATTTTTCAAAAGCATAGCTATCAACCATGGATTATTCATCAAGATCATCAACAGCTAAGCCAAACTAACCGTAGCATACCAAACAAGCTCACAAAGACATATATCTCATTCCATGGTGAACAATGTATATGAGAGAAGCTTTTCCTAACCAATGCATATGATACAAAATGCATGCAATCTAATATACAAGGATGCCTATACATCATGTTACATATGCCATGCCAAATGCAAGAAATGCACAAGGAAAAGCTATACATATGCTACAAAGAAGCTCTCACACAAAACTCACAAACCACCGGCTCCTCGAGGGGAGGCAAAACGGGCTCGACACCACCGGCAAAAGAGATCTCCCACACACCCAACTCAAGAAATCAAACACACACCAAGTTCCCCCCGCAAACGAGTGAAAGTTGCTTGATCTAGGGGTTTGGTTATCGGCTAGTTGGGGATGTGTGGGTACATGGATCAAAGCTATCTTCCCTTTCTCTACGTTGTCTCTCAGAAAATGGTACCTCACTTCTATGTGCTTGGTTTTGGAATGGAGCACTGGGGTTTTTGCAACGCTTCTGGCACTGGTGCTATCACATTGAAGTGGAACATGGGTATACTCCTCACCAAAGTCACTCATGGTGTAGGTGATCCAAAGGACCTGAGAGCAACAACTAGCAGCGGCAACATACTCGGCCACGGTAGTGGACTTCCTATCCAACCGACACCCGGCAAAATCCACGTCTGAAAAACCATGAAGTGCCAAAGACGAGGACGCGGAGTACCAAAGGCCGAAGTCGGGAGTGTGACGCAAGTACCTGAAAATTCTCTTCACCGATTGTCGATGCGAAGTCCTCGAAGACGCTTGAAAACGAGCGCACAGACACACTGAGAACTGTATGTCCGGCCTCGTTGCTGTCAAGTAGAGGAGTGACCCGATCATGCTCCGGTACTCCTTCTGGTCCACGTGTTCACCTTCCTCGTCCGCATCAAGAGCTGTAGTCGTACTCATCGGCGTCTTCATAGCCTTGGAGTCCTCCATCTTGAACTTCCGCACAATGTCCTTGGTGTACTTTGCCTGGTGCACAAATGTCCCTTCGTTCGATTGTTTGATTTGTAGCCCGAGGAAGAACTGCAACTCGCCCATCATGCTCATCTCAAACTACCTGCTCATATCATCTGCAAACCCTGCAACAAGAGAGTTAGACGAGCCACCAAAGACAATATCATCCACGTACACCTGCACAATCAGGATATCTCCGCCCCGCCTCGGAAAAAACAAGGTCTGATCGACCTTCCATCTCAAAACCTCTCTCAAACAAGAACCCCCTCAACCTCGCCATACCAAGCTCTAGGCGCTTGCTTCAACCCATACAACGCCTTCCTCAACTTGTACACCGGTGGGGGTACTTCTCACTCTCAAACCCCGGAGGTTGCCTCACATACACTTCTTCCTCCAACACACCATTCAGGAAAGCACTCTTCACATCCATTTGGTGCAACTTGAACCCTTTAGCCACGGAAAAGGCTAGAAGGATCCTAATCGCCTCCAAACGGGCTACGGGAGCAAAGGTCTCCTCGTAGTCGATTCCCTCCTTCTGACTGAACCCCTGAGCAACAAGCCTCGACTTGTTTCTCACAACCTCACCCTTCTCTCCCTCTTTGTTCTTCCACACCCACTTTGTACCAATCGGCTTACACCCTGGGGGAGGGTCAACCAACTCCCACACCTGATTCCTCTCAAAGTTCTCCAACTCCTCATGCAACGAATTAACCCAATTGTGATCAGATAGTGCGTGTCCAATGTCTTTGGGCTCAAAAGTAGCGACAAATGCAGCATGAGCAAAATGGGAGTTGTTTGGAACCCTCGACCGTGTAGTGCGTTCATTCATATCGCTGATGATCCTCGAAGCTGGGTGATCCACTTGTACTCGCCTGGGAGGTTCTCGCCTCGATGCTACCTCCCCCTCAACATCAGCTTCACCTCGTTCTTGATTTATCGTTGTAGGTGTAGTAGAGGGTCCATCCATCATCGTAGTCGAAGTAGTGGGTACATGTTCAGCCGGGCGCACCACACCACCATCTTCATCATCTCCATGTTCATGCTCCTCCTCCTGAAAAATCTCCTCGCCAAGCTCATCATCACCTGCACACTCAAAGACAAGCTGACTACGTGGCTCTGTCTCGTCGAAGGTTACCTTGCAAGTCTCCACGATTTGGTTAGTTTCAAGATTGAGCACACGATATGCTCTAGAATGAGATGCATAACCAAAGAAAATGCCATCGACGGACCTAGCCTCGAACTTATCCAACTTCCTGCCTTTCTTCAGAATGATTCACTTGCAACCAAAGACATGGAAGTGACTCACCTTGGGTGTGCGACCATGCATCAACTCATAGCATGTCTTTTTCTTGTGCACTCTAAGGTATATCCTGTTCGACACATAGCACGTGGTATTCACCGCCTCAGCCCAATACCTCCTCGGAGTCCTATGCTCATCAAGCATCGTCCGAGCCATCTCGCACAAGGTCCTGTTCTTCCTTTCCACAACACCATTCTGGGGAGGCGTATACGGACTCGAAAACTGGTGCTCAAGACCCAAGTCATGGCAAAAGGTTTCAAACGAGAGTTCTTGAATTCCGAGCCATTATCACTGCGGATAGCTCGTATGGCATCTCCGTGCCTCTCGTTCCTCAACCTCAAGACTAGATCTTGAACAAAACCAAATGTCTCCCCGTTATCCTCGAGAAAGAACACCCATGCATACCGAGAATAGTCGTCCACAACAACAAGGACATACCACTTCCCACTCGCAGATCGCAAACGAGCTGGGCCAACAAGGTCCATATGGAGCAGCTCGCATGGACGCTCAGTCATCACATCGGTGAGAGGCGGGTGAGAAGAGGCTACCATCTTGGCATGCCTACACGGCGCACAAACCAACTCTTTCTCAAGCCTCAACCGTGGCAATCCTCGGACCAAATTGAGTTTACTCAAGCGAGACAAAAGGTCAAAGCTCAAGTGACCCAACTTCCTATGCCACTTCCACAACTCACTCGAAGAACCAGCCAAGAAACAATGCTCCACACCCGAAGACTGAGAAAAATCAGCACGAAACACCTGACCCTCGGGAACGACCATACAGACAAGGTCCCCTCGAGAGTCCACAATCCGAGAACCACCAGGCTGAAACAACATCTCAAAGCCCTCATCCAACAACTGGGACACAGAAAGCAAATTGTACCCCAGCGATTGAACAAGAGCAACACGCCTCAGAGTGATCTTGTCACTCACTTTGATCTCACCTTCTGAAAGCACACGCCCACGCCCATTGTCCCAAAGGTGATGTACCTCTTCGTCACCACCGGGACGAGACTTGAGATCCACCCCCTGTCTCCGGTCATATGCCTCGAGCAACCGGAGTCAATCAACCAAATGTTCTTCAAGTCTCCCACCTGAAATTCAAAAACGAGCACGTGAGCGAACAAACGACTCAAAGACCGGGGTTAGTACCAAAAGAGTAAAACCAGTGCCGAGCCATTTGCTCGAAAGTGGGGTTAGCACCAACCAAAGCATCTCTCCTACCAAAGCTACCTCCACGAACACCACCACGGTAACCACCCCGAGGGGAACCACCCCTCTCTGCCTGGAGGAGGACCAAATCCACGCAAGAAAGCCCGTGGAACGTCCTTCCTCTCCAACTCAAAGCTATGACTCCTCCGATCCCCGTATTGAGCACGAGGAGGAGAACGCCTAGCAAACTGACCACCTGCACCCTTTCCAGCCCAACCACCAGAACCACGACCTCCAGAAACAACCCTCGCACCTGTACGAGCACGAAACCCAAACAGCTGTCTGTCCAGGCCTGCACCGGTCTGACCGGTGCTCCACACCAGTCGGACCGGTGTGACCTGGGTAGCAGCACCTCCAGCAGCCTTCCGCTCTCCCCAAACCCGAACTGTCCTCACACTCGCCTTGGCCCTAGGCATCTGCATACGAGGCTCAAGTACACCATTAGAGGGGTGGTACTTGTCCTTGTTAGCCCACTCCTTTGCCATTCTCTCCTCTCGCTTCCTCTTGAAGCAAAACTCCTCCTTATGGCCATCTCTCCCACAATAGCCACAATGGAACCTCACAAGCTTAGGCTTAGACTTGGGATGTGGCTGCTCACTTGGTTTCTCTCCACTCAAATCCTCCACCGGTTTCTCACCACTAGCCTTCTCACTCTCCTTCCCAAAGAACACTTTCCCCGAAGTGCTCACAAACTTGATAGGCTTTCGGAGATCGTTTGTGGGTGTAGGAAACACGGGGTGGAGCTGGGGTTGTGTCTAGTCGGTTCCTAAGATGGTTAGGTTTTGGAGGGAAATCATTTTTGTGGTGGGTTTTTGGTGGCTCCGGGATATTCTCTCCACTTCCCTCACCAACCTTGTTTGCCCCAAGTCCCTCACCATCTTGCCTCTTAAAGGCCTCAATCATCATCCTCAACTGAGGCTCATGACCGGACAACCAACCCATCAACTTCCTCAAGTCATCATTCTCATCTTGCAAACGATCAACATAATGTGCAAGTTCCAAATTTTTCAATGCATGCATTTCACAGGTAGAGCAAGATGTAGGCATGGGTTCCTTCAATTTAGCCTCAAGAGAACTAGTGTATGCATGTATCTCATCAATCTTAGCATGCAAAACAGGGCAAGAAGTGCAAGCACCTAGCAAAGCAGGTCTAACTTAAGCTCAGCCACTTCAACCCTAAGCACATCTAGTTCCTCACACTTGGAGGCATGCTTCTCCTTAAACAAAGCAAGATCAGCAAGGAATATGGAGCAATCAGCACAATCATTCTCATCCGAAACAACAGGGCTAGCCTTAAGAGAATCAATCTCAAGCTTGCTATCAAGCACCTATGTCTCTAGCTCAGCCACTCTAGTCCTAGCATCCTCGAGTGAAGCTCTAAGCTCTTTCCTCATTTTCTTGGCCTCTCTAAGCATGTCATCACGGTTATCAAGCAAAGTGCCAAGCCTCTCATTCTCCTGGCGCAAGAAGGGAAGTTCATCACGCACCTCGTCGTCGGACTCAGAGTCCGAGTCGCTCTGTGTGCTTTTCTTGCTGCCGGAGCTCAGCGCCATGGTGCAGAAGCCATCCCTCGTGAAGCAGCTCAGCCCGCTTAGGTTCTTGGACGACTTCTTGTTCTTGCGACGATCACCCTCATCTTCACTGCTTCTCGAGCTCGAGGTGGAGTACGCGGAACTGGAGTCGACGTCGCTCGCTCCCACCATCGCTCGGGCCTTGCCTCGTCTTTCCTTCTTCCTCAATCGTCGCTCGTCCTTGTACTTGTTCTTGTGCTTGCTCTTGTGGTCGCGCCTCGACCGGTACTTGCCATCTGTCCTCAACTTGTGCTTGTAGCTGTCCTTGTTCTCGACCTTCTCCGGGAAGTCGGCGACGAAGTGTCCCGGCTTGCCGCAATGGAAGCACGTCCTCGTGTTCCTCCTCATGTTCACCCGGTTCTCGTGCAGTCTCTCGAACCTCCTCGTCAACAGCGCCAGCTCGTCCTCTCCAAGGTCATCAAACTCCTCATCTGGCATGGACATCAAAGAGGAAAAAGAGAACATCCTAGTGGATGGGTTAGAGTTAGCCTTTCCTTTGGAACCACCAACGAGGGCAAGACTATGGGAATCAGTCGGTCCCTCGAGCTTGGCAGTCATGCCCCTATCCACCTCAGCCGACTTGAGCTTCAAGAACAGCTCGTTCACCGTCAGAGTGTCATACTTCTCCGACTCCACAATGGCCTCGAACTTTCCGCCCCAAATCGTACGATCCAAAGAGTGTAAGAGCTTGACTGCTCTATCATGATTATTGTACGGGAGCACGTCCACATTGGCCCTCATGTTGTTCACAACCACCGTGAACCTCTGAAACAAGGCATTGATGGACTCACCGGGGAGATGAGTGAAGTTCTCGTACTCTCTCTGGTAGGTCGCATACATCCGTGCCTCGAACTCACGGGCGTTCCCAACATGAGCCTCCTTCAACACCGCCCAAATCCTACAAGCCAAGTGCTCGGTGTGCACCCGATCGAACTCAGGCTGACACAAAGCACGAAACAAGTAGTCGACCGCCTTATTGTTGGCGTCGAATCTGTCCCTTGACACTGGAGCGAGGAAATCCATCGGCTGGACATAGCCTATGTCTACCGTGACATCCCAAAGAGTCTGACCCTTTCCGCGGAGAAACGCACCCATCCGCTTGCTCCACATCTGGTAGTTCTTGCCATCGAAGTGTGGAGGACCCGAACCCCGTTCCTGGTACGCCATCCTTGGATCTTAGACTGGTTAGAGTCAATAAAGACCCGAACCTGCTCTGATACCACTTGAAGGACCGATACGACGAACCAGAGAGGGGGGGAGTGAATGGGAGCCGATAAAAATTCTTCTCGAAGGAGATGGAAACTCCTACAAGATGAACACAACTTCCAACACACGTCTCCGACTCACTACCCAAATTGGCCAAGCCCACGTGGCCACTGGAGTGCCACTGGACCTAGGAACCAACACACACACCCTTCCGACCCGAGAACGCAGCGGAAAACCAAACCTCGAGTCTACAGACCCACACCGGTCAGACCGGTGAGCACCACCGGTCAGACCGGTCCCTGCTGGTGAAACTGAGCAACTTTCACTAAGTGGCTCTACACCGGTCGGGACCGGTGAGACACACGGTCGGACCGATCGCGCACTTGAAAGCCCCCAAGGCACCAAACAGGCCAACCGACCACCAAACTGACCCAAACTTGAAACAACAACAACACGGGACAACAACGAACACACCAAGACGTTCACCCGAGCAAAAACCCACCAGGGCTCGCACTAGTCAGACCGGTCAAGTGCACCGGTCAGACCGGTGTAGCCTGGGCAGCTCGGGATGAACAGCAACCGCGGGTCAACTCCCCCAAATCCAAATCTCGATCTCCCGAATCGCTCCACGAACTCGAAGAAGACTTTGGGGATATCATGAACACCTCATGAGAAGTTCATAGCCAAGTTTAATCCCACCAAAACTTCTCCAAAAAGGAGGAATCGAAGAAATCCCGCCGAGAGCACTTCCAACCCAAGAACTCAAGAAACCCCAAAATCGAGCACCTTTACTAATGGATTTGGCAGGGAAATCACAGCCCAAAGAACCACGAAGGGTTCCCACAAATTTCCCCCATCAAATCCCCAAGAGAAAGGTCCCGAAAACAATCCAAAGAAATCACTGAGAGAGGGCTCCGAAAATCACCACCAAGAACAACCGGGGAAAACACATCCAAACCTTGAGGAACCACGCCGAATCATCTATACATGAAACAAAGGTTCGTACAAGGTCTATCAAGCCGCACGATCATCCATCCCTCTCAACAAGATCTCTCCGTGAAGCTCTCTTGCTAGTCCTAAAGAAAACCTACGGAAAATAGGTGGAAAATAGGAAAACTAATGAGCTAGGGTTTCAAGAGTTGGCTGCCATCCTCTCACCTCTTGGGTTATATGGAGGCAACCGAATGTCTAAAATACCCTTCTCTAACAACTAGGGATACAAGCCCCTTAAGGGCGGATTTGGAAGTCTTCATGTCTTCACCATCGGACGGATGCCCGGCGACCGCACCCTGCGTAGCCTCGACGCAAGCCATGCGATCCCGACACGTGTCCTCCGCTTCGAAGTCTCGGGACCGCGTCGCCGCACACCGGTCGGATCGGTGCTCCTCACCGCCGACCGGTCCAGTGCCGCGCGGCCTCCGTCTTCGGTTCTCCGGTCTTGGCTTTGTGGATCAACCAAGGAACCCAGTGGTTTTCTGGTGAACCACCGGAAACCCCGCGAACTCGGTGTAGCCTCCGCCAATCTCCACTCATGACTTGGCTCCCACGTAGTCCCGGCTCGACCTTGGTTTTGAGGCTCAACCAAGAAACAGTCCATGACTTCATCTTGCTGTTCATGCCACCATGCGGCCCGCACTTGACCCCGCTGGCCACCGGGTCCCTCGAACGAAGCCTACTTGTCTTCTCCACACCTGGAGGCCTCACCGGCGACGACCTTTTGCACTTGTTCTTCACCTGCACCAACACCAGTCAAGCCGCAACCTGCACCTGCAATACTTAGCCAAGAATCAGTCCACACAACGTTGTTAATCACTCATCACACAAGGAAGCGACCATCCACCAGTCCTCGAACCACACATGGTCCTCAATAGTTATCAGCTCTATTAGATTTGGCCAGATCTAATAGATTCATTAAGTTACCACATGTTGCTTTGAGTTTTTGCTTTATGTCTAAATTCATGTAACACTCTTTTGCCCAATCTAGATCGATTGGTTTCGGCTTTACATCTTTGAGATCCGTGTGATGTACTCGCAAGTCTTTGTTTATTACAAAGGATCAAGTGCTCTCAATAGCCGAATTTAGATCAATCTAGATTGTCACGTGTTGCGGGTTCAAGCTTTGATATTTCAAATGTTTGTTCCTTCTCCACGGAACCCAGATCGGCTGTACAGTCGTATTCGGCGATGCTCCCATGAGTAAAACGTGTTCATAAGTTTTTTTAAATAATGTGTGCTTTTAGCCTTCTGTACTTAGATTGTATCATGCAGTGGATTAATCTCTTTATGGTTGGTGGTGTGGTTTCAAACAAGTCGTATCATGCGGTGGATTAACTTGTTTGTTATCATGCTTGACGGGTTTGAAAGTACATAGACATGCGGTAGACTAGTGCTTTTGGCCTATGCATGCTTGTTTACTTCATAATTATATTCATGCTTTTACTTTATTTGTTTTAGTTGTTATTTATCTTCAAAAATCGGTCATGATCATGTGTGAACAACGCTATTTAAACAAAGACCGATCTTTTGTCATGCTTACGTCATCCATTCGGCTATATCCTATTTTCATGTTTAAAAGCTCCCGAATGATTTTTGAACTACTGATAGATAGCTTATTGTAGCTATATGTCATTTTAATTGGCTTTCTAGCCGCAAATACGGAACTGTCTGGTACCACCCGGCAAGTTCCAGGTTTTATCTAACTATTTTTTATCCTTTGTCAGTTTCAGGAAAATTGACTGGCACGCTTCGGATCCGGCACGTGTTTTAAGCTAGCTTCTTTCGGCTTGCTGTGTGCTTGGCGCGAGGTGCTGATTTTGCGTCAACACACTTTTTGGCAAGCTCGGTGGGACCAATCTAGCTTATTCAAGATGCCTGACATTCAAGACGTCATGGATGTCACCATTAATGACCTGTCTCCAGAACAGCAAGTGCAGTTGAAGGATGCCATTGACCAATTTCAACAGAAGTGTCTGATGTCATTTGGCAAGAATAGAAGTGGTGTGCCGTATCTCAAATTTGACATGCCAAGGGTTCTGTTACCAGGGGAGCCTGATACCACATCTGCTCAAGAGAAACAAGAGGCTTTGAATGCTTTTCGGCAGACTATAGAAAGCATAATGGTCAAACATCATACTGCTTTCTTGAATATGTCCAAGTAGATGATGGTTGGAGTCTTTGGCCCAGCCATGGAGAGGATGCTCAGTCGAGTATCGCCTCAAACATCTACCATAGAGGTTGGAGAAACTAGTGCTGCTCAACCAACTTGAGATGCGGGTGCTCAGCCGCCTTTGCAAAGCATGGAAGGCCAACCAATCCAACCATCTCCGCAAAGCATGGGAAGTCAACCGATCCAGCCGCCTCTACAAAGCACTGGAGGTCGTCCAGTCCAACAGCTAAACCCGTATCAGGCAATGCCCAACATGCCTACATATGGTTATCTGGCGTTCGGTTCATCTGGAGTTCCACCTAACTCCACTTATAGGATAGCCCCAGCTAACAACAAGTTACAGAAGAATATGTATCGTGAAGGGTACTCAGAAGTCATGGATTATGGCGCCATTGATGCTTTCCCAGACCCTGGATATGGTGCAGCTGCAGGAATGCTTAATGGACCTGTTAGAAGACCAGGGGACCAAGATGCTAATGTTGATATCATGGTGCAGAAAATGGCCGATGTTTTGCAAAATCAATTCGGCCACTATTTCTGAAATATCCTTTATAATTGTTTTGTTAATTAAAATGAACCTAGCTCATAGCCTTGCTCTCACATTTATGCGAAACGTTTGTTAGACGTTCTTTTCTCAGCTCAATCTAAGTGTGATATTTCCGGTTCTTGCTCAATCTTCCGCGTCCATCTCTTCAAAGTTAACCAAGCCTTTCCCTTCCAAGCACACTTTGTGTTCTTTAATGATCCATCTAATCAAGCCTATCCTTTAGTGTGTTCTTTTAAAGCTTTTCTTTTGATTTGTGCTTTGTTCTTATTATGCTTGTTTGTTTGCTTTGTGTATGTTTGTGCCCGATGATTGATGTGCTTAGAGTGAACGTCGTTCGAAAAGTTTTGAAGAGCTTGATGTTGAAGACATTCTGAGCAACGACATTATTTTGGTTAAAGGCAAGTGTGTCCTTGATCTTTTGTCCTAAAAATGATATTTAATCACTCATTGCATTGCTTGCATTAATTTTGATGGGTTCCTATTGAGGTTTATCCTAGTCTTTGATTGTCATTACTTGTTAACCTGGGTTTACGTTTATGTTTTATGGCTCTTCTATTAAGGTTCCTATTGGGGACGGAGGAATGCTTTTATGGCTCTTCTATTCCGGGGTGGTATTGGAACGGAAGACTCTGTGGCTGACCGTCCTTGAATAGAAGTGAGGTACGAAAGATAGCCTCTACGACATACTACTATGGACTAATACGAACGGGGGGACTCTTTGTAAAGGCCTCGTAGTGTCCCTATGCAATCACACCTCGGTAGTGTGGTATGATGCTTGGCCGACATCGCATGGTTGGGTTTAAAGTTCTTCGGGACTTTTACGCGACTTGTGGGTAAAGATGTACAACCTCTGCAGAGTCTAGAACTAATCGACTAGCCGTGCTCACGGTCAAGAGCGGCCTGGACCCTCACATGATAATTAAACTTGAAGATGGACTTAAATCGTTGTCTCTGGTTATGTTTGCCATGTGCTTATGGCGTACCTCTTATCTTATGCTTAATGTGGGTTGGTATATACTTATACTTTATTAGTAATCAGGTGCTAATAAAACTTGACCAACTAAAATTGCTTAAATGATTATAGCCCAGTCCACTATAAAGCATTTGCCTTCATTCTTTTCCCCACACTTGATGTGTATGACAAGTGCTCACCCTTGCTATAAACAATGTTGCTCAAAAAGAGGAAGCTGCTATGAAGATGTTGCTGGAGCTAGGCGTACGCAACCCCCAGTCGACTGCCTGTGATGTTTGGATCCTTCGTTTCCAGGATTAAGTGTAAATCTCTGATAATCTTTATTTTTCTTACGTGATACTATTTTTGTATACACTTACATGTCACTATATGCATGAAACTTGATCCTGGCATGCATATAGGTTTGCACTTGGTTTCCTTCGGAAAATCTGGTGTGACAAATGCTTACATATTGAAAACTCTACTAGGAGAGGAATTTACTGCTGCCATAAATAGAAGATATTTGAAGAAATATTATCCTAGTATTGAAGTTGATCGTTGATTACAAGCACCAGGATTACAGGCATCCGATACACAGGAACAACCGGTGTTCGGGAAAGAAGCCGCCTTTAGAACAAAAAAAATCCTAACAGGAGATGGCCAATACTGGAATGTATTGCCCTTAGCATAAAAATACTTCACATTACAGATGTTTTTTGCAGGCTTTTACTTGACAACCTAGTTACTTGAGATTACAAGAGGGTGGGAAGCAGAAGGCCTAGAGGAAGAAGCGAAAGTATGCTTCATTCCTTTGATTCCTTGTTTTTCCTCTTCAGCTCCTCCCTCTTCAACTGTTCTAGGACCACCGTAACAACAACCTGGAAGCTTCGAGGGTTCCCATGAATTGCAGCTTCCATTAGGCTGTCCCAGGAAGCCTTCAAGTTACTATATCTGTCAGAGACATCTGAATAAGGGAACGGTTGTTAAATGTGAAGATCTGAGATTAAGCATGGGAGTCAAATAGAGATGGAGATGTTACCCCCTACCAACGCCTCCAAGCTCATGCAGCGTTCGCATTCGGCATTACAGCGGGCGGTGATGTCCCGCAAGTTGTGCTCTAGATGCCGAATACAGCCGCACAGTTGGTGGTTAATCCTCTGTTCCGGCGTGGTGTTCTCTTCTTTAGTGGAGGAGTCGGAGAGGATGTACTCGGGAACCTCTTCAGTTCCAAAGATCTCTTCAGGAAGAAAGTCAAGGCTGGAAAAAAGTATAGAGGGGTAAACCATGAGATTGCAATCGAAAGAACAAGAAAGGAATGACAGAAAACTCACTCTCGAATGGTACGCTTCTTTGGTGGAGTGTTGCTTTCCTTGTTGGGTTGTTTTCCCTTGTCCGCCATGGCCTTGGGGTTTTCTCCTCTGGAGCAAGGGGAGAAGATGTGAGGTGATGGAAGTGTATGGGAGTGGATTTGCAGGGCACCAAGGGGGCTATTTTATTTACTGTGAGAGTGCATTGGGAGTGATGACTGGTTGGCGTGCGTTATTGGAATACCAAGCGACAGGGTTTTCTTCTCGAATGTGAAGGGTTTTCACTGAACAGTGTTTATGGTTCCCGAATTGAAAATTTTTTGTGGATTCTGTGCCAAGGGGCAGGGTTTTTTGCGTGTTCGGCTAAGATAATGTTCCCAAGTTAGTTCAAAAACAGTAAAGTCCGCATCCACATGCAGAAGGGAATCATCACAATACAAGCACAGAAGTAAAAAATTCATTATTTATTGCCGAAAATCCAAACATCCTTAGTACAAACTAATCAAAAGGCCTGTTTAGCACAGACTAGGGATGGATGGTTTCGGCAATGGCGTCGCCGTGGCCGTCGAGGCGCTACAGGATGACTTCGATCTCGTCGACGTCCTGTGGTGTGCCGCCCTGGAAGCCGCGCGGCTGCGTGGAGTAGTCGACGTCGGTGTGCGTCGCCATAGCGGCCAGGCCCAGGGTGGTGCCAAGGCGGACGCCGTGGAGGGCCACCTCATCGACACGGTCTTCCACCGCGGCAATGCGGTCTGCCGGCGTCTCCCCGGGGGCGTTCACCTTGTCCGCCAGTTGCTTCACCAGCATCTTCAGCCAGTTAAGCTCGGCGTCACGGGCTACAACGTTACAAAGCAATGGTGGTTAGTTCAAAGTTGAGCTGGATCAAAGTCAATCAAGAGATTTACCATCAATGGTCTCCAGCAGCTGCTTGCGCTGATGCTCCCATTCGAGCTCGGCGATACCGGCTTTCTTGGAAATCTCTCCCAGCTCGCGTCGGGTTTCGTCGCACTCCGCCTTGAAACGGAGGGCGTCGCGCTCGTCGTAGCGCGAGGGGGAGTAGTTGTACGACTCCGAGGAGTCGTCCGGCTGGGCTAGATTCGCGACCGGCGCAGGGGCCGAATTCCACTGGATGAGCCTGAAACAAAGGGGATCGTTAGAAACAGAAATAAATCTGGAAAGAATCGTAAAAGAAGTTGATGATCACCGCCTCCGACGAGAGCCGGCGCGGCTTCCTTTCGCCTCGTCGCTGGCACGGCGCCTGCTGCCGCTACCCGCCATCAGGTTTTTGGGTGTGCTAGTGCTAGGGAAAGGAAGTTTGGATTGGCAAAGGCTTGAAGGCGAAAGACTTGGTGAAAGGCTGGGGGCACCTATGGTTTTATTTATGGGGGGTGGCAAAGAGATCGTGGCCCTGGATCGTGGTGCATATCCCTAGAAATTTGGAAGGTAGAGGGATTTCCTTAACCGAATCGCCGTCGGGTCGTTTGGAATTCAAGCTGAGTCATATTCGGTTGACTGACTCAGTTGAGTTGCGGTCGGATTGCTGTTCGGGTCTAGTACTGTTTGACTAGAGTTGGCGAATGGATCGTCTAAAATTGCAAACAAGGTGAGACATGAAATGGAAAAGTGAAGTTTATAAACAAAATTGCAAAGATGATCAATCATTCGGCTTCAAATTGCTTGGCACAATCAAATGTCCAAATACTTTGCAATTACACTAGAAGCGTATGATATCATTTTACTGATACTCTCCAGTAGTTTTTGATCAGCTTCTTGAGTATTGGGTAGGGCTGAAAGCTTTGTCTTCAGCTAGTTTGACTCAATCAGGGCTACTGAAGCTTCGTTTTGGATTTTTTCTGTTAATCTAGGGAGTCCGGCTATCTTTTTCCTGTTAGCCTCAATTTCAGCTGTCAAATTATTCAATTCAGCTTCTAGTGCACCTTTCCTGGCAATATTCAACTCAAGTGTAGGTTGCAGTTCAGCCAGCAACCCGTTGTTGCTCTGGATTTGAGTCTGGGATTCTTTCACGAGCTGCTTGGCTTTAACTCTCTTCTGTTCCAGAATTGGTCGAGAGGATTGATTTTTCAAGGCTCTCTTCACTGCTGCAAAGTGGTTATCCAGTTGGGATATAGGCTCCAGGGAAGTTTTGATGTCATTGGGAAGTTCTTGAGTGATGGATTCAAGTATTTCTTCCAGAACATCAACGTCCCTGACTTGGTCTTGGATGTCTCTTTGTAGCAGGGAAAAGATTTCTCTCAGTTTTGCTTGGTTTTCCTCTGACAGAGCTTGTCTTGAAGATGCCTCATCACCTTTTTCGGCAGCCAAATCATCCACAGTGAATGAAAAGCTTGGTGGTGATGCAGCCTGATCCTGGAAGGGAAGGTTTGCCGAATTAAAGATGATTTATTGAAGGGAAATGACAGAGTTGGGTGTCTATACTTACCTCGTTCCTGGCTTCCTGAATTGGAGAAGGGATTTGTTTCAGGATCAAGGGGGATTTCCTGGGTGATCAGCTGAAGAGGAGCTTGAAGAGTTCCTGGTAAAGCTGAAGCTTCTAACTGAGGGGAAGCTGGTGCAGTCCCTGCTAGATTTGAAGCTTCTAGCTGAGGTGAAGATGGATTTAGTTTGAGGATGGGATGATTGAATCCTTGGTGAAGTTGAAGTTTCTGCTTGAGGGGAAGATGTTTGAACCCTTGGTGAATTTTTATTTGAAGCATGTTGAGGAGAAGAAATCTCCATAGGTTGATTCACCAATGTTTCTTCTGCAAATGACAAATGACGGGTAAATGCCAATGTAAATAATGATCTTTAAAAGAAAGTAAAGTAGTAAGGACCATACCAACAGATGGGGCATTGGCAGGTTCTGAAGTTGTTGATGGTTGCTAAATTCTGGTCTGAAACTACACAAGATAAATTTGTCAGAATGAAGAATGGTCTTGTGTTCAAGAAGGAAGAGATATTACCTCAATGAGAACTTTTTTGGTGGTTCTTTTCTTCTTGGCAGCTGGAGGGGCAACCAGAGATGGAGCTTTCCTCTTATCAGAAGTTGAACTGATAAGATTTGGGTCTGATGTAGCATATCTGGACATCAGCTCAGCCAGAGTTGTGGATTTAAATCCTAAAGCAGAAATTGGGCCTGCAGCATTGTAAGAAATTGTCCTGGCTAGAGGGGCAAGCACTGTGTTCTGCAAGAAGTGACAAAAATCATGATCAGTAAAGAAGGGCATGCTTGACAAAAGAAAAAGATAAGTGCATTACCTCTGAGGTTGCTTGGAAGTCAGGCATCAGCTCAAGACAAAAGGAGTGCACTGGCTCATTGAAAATATGATCATGAAGCTCTTGCCACCAGTAAATGAAAATAGGATGAGCTATTGATGTTGGTATAAAGGGCCAAGTATAAATAGTTGGACTGCATTGATATTCAAAGACCCTTTTGGCTTGCAGGCTTTTTTTATTTCCTCTATGGGCTTGTGGAATTCATGAAGAAATAGCCTTGGAGGCACTTGGCACATCCTAGCTGTCGAGCCATCATGTTTGGCTGATAATATTCATAGGTACTATGATTTTGCCTTCCACCACAAAATTCTGCTGGCAGGATGCATGGATGGATGAAGATATTGAAAATTTCTATGGATCTTGCATCATTGCATCCATTTTCAAAAGTGAATACATAAGGGAGGGTCAGGTTATCATTGTTCGAATAAGGAAGCCAAAGGGGATTGGTGAAACCTCTGAAGAAGAGTTCAAAGAGTTGACTGATGTTTTGGTCAATGGATATGGTTGAGGCAGCTTCACCATAGGTTTGGCATCCTTTTGTGATCTGAATTTCTCCTTTCTTATAGCCAGATGAAGGAAAATGCCGATTGTTGAGATTAATACCAACGATCTGGTGCATATATAGTTGCAGCCACATTTGTACAAACCACCAGGGGCCATTGACACAAGAGATCTTTTGGCTGGTGTACATCAGATGAGTGGTTTGATGGAGCATATGGTATACACTTCCTAGGAGATACTTCCCGAGGGGAATGGGATGACTAGTAGCCAAATCTTCAGCCATTGCAATATGGTTCAGGGTTGGCTCATTGGCTTTGCCGCAAAAGATAAATCTGCATAGCCACTTGTTCAGGAAGGCTCCGTATTCAACATCAATCAGAGGGCTATCAAACATATGGTTCTGGATATATTGTTTATATCCAGATCCGGTTTTTACTCCTCTTTGCCTGATGGAGCTTTTGTACTTGTAAGGATACATGGATCCTGTGACATCAAGGCCGGTCATCATATATACATCGGCCAGAGTGGGAGACATTGTTCCATGACCAAAAAGGAAAGCATTGACACCGTTTGACCAGAAATGACAGGCTGCAACTAGAAGACTCTCATTCCTGGGGGTTTTAGCCAGAGATAACTCCAAACACTGGGCAATGCGAAGGCTATCCCAATTGCTGGTTTTTACACTTTTATCTTCAAGTATTCTCTTGTACCAATTTCTCCAACCTGCAATTGGGGGCAGGGGCCAGTTTTTTAAGGCGTCTTTCCATGCATGAGGTCTTGACAAATCTGATTTAAAGGGTATTCTATTGGATTCGGCTTCAATAAACTCAAGGGGGTCGGAGATTCCCACAGATCCCAGGAAATAGGATGATGATTTATCCTCGATGGGAATCAAAAGCTCGGTGGATAGAGCCTATCAGGAAAAGATAGAGGAAGAAATCTAAGGTGGGGATCGAAAAAGTAATACCGAATGGACCTTAAGGGGATGAGATTTACCTGAACAGCTTGATTTTGGTCCGCCATTGAAAATTTAATCTTGGGGATTGATAGCCTAGGGTTTGGATCTGAGCGAGGACTCCAATAGATTGCAAGAGGAAAAATTTGGTGTTAAACGGATTTAGCTCAAATACGCTGGGCATTTATGGTCAATTCCTGAATAAAATCACTTTTATCCCGTAATTGAAGAGTCATATGTTAACACCAAAAATTGGTACAAGAAAGGGACTGACATGTGGGCCGAGTTTGGTGACGAAATACCATGTGGCTAGAAAGATCTTCTCGGAGGATTCGGTAAAGGATGCTTGCGGTCGGCAATGCGCCATTATTCGGCAAGGGACTGTTTGCGCTTTTAAAAGGAAGTTTTCGGGAACGCGTGGTCACATGGCCCGATATAAGGAAGGAACGAGTTGATGGCGTGTACGAGATGGACATTGGCGTCGGAGCATTAATTTAGACATTAAATGTTGTACTCGTAGTCGACCTGGAGTCGTGTTAGGACAAGGGTATAAATATAAACCCTTGATGTTTGTAATAGGAATCGAACATCTTCACAACAAAAACCGGCCCCGTGCCAAACATTGAGTCCTTTAGTCAAGTCGTCGAGTTCTTTGAGAGGAGCCATCGATCCGTCGACCTCCGTAAGTACCGGCAACCTTGTATCATGTCTAGTATCATGCGGTGGATTTAGATCGTGATGCAAGTAGTCTTGTTACCTTGCTTAGTATCATGCGGTGGATTTAAGTTTGGTTCAAGAGGGTTTCTTGTTGGATCATGAGTCATGCGGTAGGCTAAGATCTAGCTCGAAGCTAGTTATCGGCTCTATTAGATTTGGCAAGATCTAATAGATTCATTAAGTTACCACGTGTTGCTTTGCATTTTTGCTTTATGTTTAAAATCATGTAACACTCTTTTGCCCAATCTAGATCAATTGGTTTTGGCTTTACATCATTGAGATCCGTGTGATGTACTCTCAAGTCTTTGTTTATTACAAAGGATCAAGTGCTCTCAATAGCTGAATTTAGATCAATCTAGATTGTCACGTGTTGTGGGTTCAAGCTTTGATTTTTCAAATGTTTGTTCCTTCTCCACGGAACCCGAATCGGCTGTACAACCGTATTCGGCAATGCTCCCATGAGTAAAACGAGTTCCTATGTTTGTTTTAAATAATGTGTGCTTTTAGCCTTCTGTACTTAGATTGTATCATGCGGTGGATTAATCTCTTTATGGTTGGTGGTGTGGTTTCAAACAAGTCGACTAGTGCTTTTGGCCTATGCATGCTTGTTTACTTCATAATTACATTCATGCTTTTACTTTATTTGTTTGAATTGTTATTTATCTTCAAAAATCGGTCATGATCACATGTGAATAATGCTATTTAAACAAAGACCGATCTTTTGTCATGCTTACGTCATCCATTCGGCTATATCTTGTTTTCATGTTTAAAAGCTCCCAAATGATATTT
This sequence comes from Cenchrus americanus, assembly GCA_947561735.1. Lineage (NCBI taxonomy): Eukaryota > Viridiplantae > Streptophyta > Magnoliopsida > Poales > Poaceae > Cenchrus > Cenchrus americanus. The sequence goes on from OX387242.1 coordinate 191,031,087, forward strand.
GAACTGCTGATAGATAGCTTATTGTAGCTATATGTCATTCTAATTGGCTTTCTAGCCGCAAATACGGAACTATCTGGTACCACCCGGCAAGTTCCAGGTTTTATCTAACTATTTTTTATCCTTTGTCAGTTTCAGGAAAATTGACTGGCGCGCTTCGGATCCGGCACATGTTTTAAGCTAGCTTCTTTCGGCTTGCTGTGTGCTTGGCGCGAGGTGCTGATTTTGCGTCAACAGCGGGGGTGGGGGAGTGGTTGGAGACGACGACGGACTCGAGGAGGGCGACGGCGCCGTCGAGGTCAAGGCGTCGACCAGGTCGTCCACCTCCTCCGTCCAACGGGGCCCGTCCATCGGCGAGCTTGGAGAAGAGAAGAGGGAGCACGGTACGCCCAACTTGCTCGTCTTGGAGAAGAGAGGATACGGAGAATACGGGGTGCGACTCGATAGCCAGCGTGCGGATCTGAGTGGGCGGGAGGGAGGGAGGACGATGGCGCAAGTGGGTGCAGGAGAAGGGAGGTGGCGGCGGATCTGAAGAGGGAGCGAGTGGCGGGGCAGATAGGAGGAGGCTGAGGGGAGGGGGAGGCAATGGAATAGGGTTTCAGATCCTTATATACTACGAGAATGCGATCACATTCGTTGAATCGGAGATGGAGGGCTGGAAATATTTGGGCCTTTTAGGCCCATACGAGCCTGGTCCATTTATCCTTTGCCCAATATTTTTCGTTTTCTTTGTCATTTCAGTATGTATCATTATGAAGTAACACACAAAAATAATTGTCTTATATGTATCAATATATTTTTTATATTGAAGATGATACATATATGTTATCATCTAGGAGTTTCAAGAATTTTCAAATACATTTGCTATTTTCCATAATTTAAATGAATTTTTGCATGTTTAACAAAAGTAATTCCAAATTGACCTATATGTACCTCTAATAAGATTCACAAAAAATCAAGAAACTATATTCAGACGTAGATGATCCATTCTAGGCCACATCTAGGAAATTGACAAAAACTTCAATTGTCTTGTAGGAAAAGTCAAACTTCTACCGGTCACCTTGTTATAAAATAATGATAATAATATTTAAATTTCTTAAAAACATTCTACAAATTGACATGGAACCATAGTTTAAGCATATAATGCTGCTATGAAAAATTCATATGGTTTTAATAAAGTGAGATTATAGATGTTCACAAATAGGACACAAGTCTCACATAGCTTCCTACAATTGAAAACAAACATTGAGATTTGAACAACTAATAACATGACCGAACTAGTATGCACCTCAATTTTTGACACCATCTCATGTTTACCATAACATTAGAGAATATTAAGTTATATTAGTAACTATTATGACAAAAAAATGTTTTTTATATTCTCTTTTTAGTTGGAAAAGATATGTTGTATGAAAAGCAATCATGAAATATTAATTAAGATACAAACAAATGGCACTGAGTAAAACATCTCGATTTTAAAAAAAATTAGGAAAAAATCAACCGATTTGAAGTTTGTATGAGGAAGAACAGTTTACAAGTTTTATCCGAAGATTAAAAGCAGAAATTGCACTTGCTATGAACTGACATGACCAAGTGTGTTTTCTCTTTTTAATCTTTGACTAAAACCTGTAACTAGTTTTTTCTGCCTCATACTAACTCCAAATGGGATGATTCTTTTTTCTAAAATTTTCTAAAATCATGCTCTACCAAGATCTACAAATTTAGCAAATGAAAGATGATTTTGGCAGCAGTTTATTAGGGATAATTGAAACTTACATCTCGAATTTACAACATCATAATTCAAATAATATCATAAAATGCTCTAATGGTTCTACGAATTGATGTGGTAACATAATTTGGGTCCATAAACTTGTGATCAAAATTTCAAATGATTTCGGTAACAGCGGAATTTACGTTGTTTTGAAATGGACACCTGTCTCACATAGTTTTCTTAAACTCAACAAAAACTTTGAGATTTGAGTGGTGATTTACATTTTCAAAGTCGTATGCATATCAATCTTGGCTACAACCTTATATTTATCATAACATTAGAAAATATGAAGTTACGTTACCATTTTTTATTGAAAATATCTTTTATTTATTATCTTTTAGTACCAGAAAAGAAGTTGTATAAACAATATAAATGAAATAGCAATTAATATGCAAATGAATGATATTACATGAAAAATCATGATTTTACAAAAAATGGGAAAAAAGAATCAATGAATTTGGAGTTACTATGACCGAGAAACACTAGTTTCAAATTTTAATTATAAATTAAAAAGGAAAAACGATGGGAGAAACGAGCTCAGCGCGCGCCACGTGGACTCGGCAAAGCAACTCGACCATCCAAGTGTTGCCACGTGGTTCCGATGCTCCGACACTCTGTATATGAAACAAGTGTTAGTATATATAAATAAACTTCTGCAAACGAACTCAACTTGTCTAGTAGCTCAGTGGTAGCACAACTTCCTCCCGTATCGCAAGGCGTGGGTTCTAGTCCTCCTTCCACCCTGTTTTTTGCGCCTGATATTCCGGAGGTGGAGGTGGCACTGAGGTGGCGACGACTGAGTAGGTGGAACTGAGGTGGCGTCCAGAGCTGTCCTATTCAAAAGAATTTTTCCTATTCATAATATGATTATTTTTTATTTACTACTCGCGACGAATCTGCTTAAACACCATGGTGTTGTGGGCTGCATTGCGACGAATTTAACAAATCATCGTGATGCTTTGGTCTCAAATATCCATCAATGTACTTTCGTGACGAAAAAAAGAATATGTCGTAGAATCATGATGAATTTAACAAATCGTCTCAATGTTTTGGGCTTCAATGCACATTCGTGACGAAAAAATGGATTACGTCGTAGAATCGCGACGAATTAAAGAAATCGTCACGTTGTTTTGGGCTGCAACGCACATTCGTGACATTTTTTGAAAACGTCGCGGAGAATGTGTCACAGATTAAATAGTTTCTTGTAGTGGCGTGCAGTTTCTCTTTCACCAACGGGGCTTCGCGAGTCTTCCGGTTCACCAACGCAACTTTACTGTTATCATTCCAAGTCATCAAAAGCGAAGGGGATAACTATGCAATGATTGATAACGACAACAAAATTCCAAAAATTCTTTGAAAGTTTTCTCGGGGTAGCGACACCTGAAAGCGTTCCAAGAAGCCCCGCTAACGCAAGTGTTGGCGTGGTTGAAGGTTTTAGGTAGCACATCCAGCACCACGCTTTCGTACGGTGTCTGTCAAAACAATGTATACAAATTTACACTTGAACTCCCAAGAACTTGAATGCACACTACACCAATTCCCTAAAGAGTTCGGTTTTATCCTAAACTTCCGTGGCAGGATTAACAGTGGAATCGTGGGGCAATTCTTCGTGACGGAGAGGAGCCGGGGCTTCGCCGGTCACAGGATCCATGAGGCCACCTTCGGCATTAGCTCCTTCACAAATAGGGGTTCCGGGGGTTCCTTGGTCATCAGCACCAGCTCCTGTTTTTGGCGGCCAGTCCCTGTAGGGACCGTAAGGTCCAAGAGTCACATCAGGTCCATGGGTCCCCCGATGCTCACGAAGCTCCAAGGCTTGTTTCGCCTGTGCAAAATAGAACTATAAGAAGGAAGAAAACATTAAGCATTAGCGTAAAGATCGCTTAACAGATATGATCGCAGCTGAAGCAAGTCGAAAGGTCTTACTCTGGTTAATCGATCTACGGCCTTTTTCCGAGAGTGTGCTCGCCCTCTTTTGGCCCAAAAGTTGCGAAGGATGATTTTGTTAATCAGATCGATAGTTTTTCTTGGGGCCGGCACATCCTCGGGTGTAGGGAATTCAAAGCTTCGACTTCCGAAAGCTTTGAAATGATCACAGCCTTGTTGCTCAAGAAGGTGCAGCAGCATTTCACAGTAGGTCGCCACTCCATAGTCTCCAACTTTGCTCATGGTGTCGGGCAAAAGTTTCAGCTCGCTGTGCAACCATTCCACGGAGCTCCTGGGTTTCGGCACCAATGCTTTCACAAGCACGGCGATATGTCGTGGCCAAATATGCCCTCCATTGATGGCAATAAGCTTCGTTCTTCTCCAGAGTGTCTTCAAGCTCACCTTTCACCTTCTTCAGTTCGACAATAAGGTTGGCGTTAGCCTACAAAAGAACTTGTTGGGCATGATATTGAGTGACCATGTCTTTCAGCTCGATGCGACACTCTTCATAGCATTTCAAGCATGATTCCAGTTCTTTCTTCAAGGCATCAATAGCAGTCTGTTGTTTTGAGCTCTGGTCCGCGAGTTGACGAGACTGTTGTTTCAATTTCTCGTTTTCTTCCCTCAGGCGTCGGTTTTCATCTTCCAAGAGCTTTCTTTCTTCAAGGGACGACCTAGTTTCTTCAGCTGCTTTCTCAAAGCCCTTTTGGCAAGCGGCAACTCCTTTCGAAAAAAGGACTGCATCATTTTCGTCAATTCTTCCGTGCTTAAGTTTTCCAAGGATTGATCGAAATCTGAAAGTGAAAAATAGCAAGTAGACGTGTCGGATCAGCAATGCAGTTTTATTCAGTTTTCAAAATCGAAACAATAACTCCAGATGTCTTAAACAAGTTAGCTAGCATGACCTCGTACCCAGTTCTAGCAGTGTAGAGTAAACACCTATTCTCGTCGCTGTAGGGCCGACTTCAGTACTCGGCGACTCCTTCTCCTTATTGCTCAACGTAACCAAAGTTTTGGCCGCTAAAAGTATAACGCAAAACCAAAAGTTGTCAGTAAACAGAAAACTAGTTTCATAGGGAGGATACGGAGAATCATCGACAAGTCAAAGTAACGCACCTGCGTCCTCAAGTTGAAGTACATTGGTGTCCGTGGCCAAAAGTGCTGCTTTTTCTCTAGCAGCTTTCGCAGTCATCTCGTTAATGTAACCTGACACCGGCGGCGGCAAACGAGAGGTGTTCTCCGCAGGTCTTTTAGTTTCTGGAGGGTCCAAGTCAATCAGATCTTGGGGTTTCAGACCGAGCTTTCGCTCGGACCCATCGTAATTTCCTTTGGGCTGTCTCAAGGTCGCAAAGCGGAGATCTCTGGATCTTTGGTCGCCGAAGGTACGTCGTCATCAATATAGCACAATTCTTTTGTCTCGTCCACGATATCCACGAGACCAACGACGCGTTCCTTCGAGCCTATGCTAGCCATTGCAATTTGTTTTTGTATCATTTCAGCGACGCGTTTGCTCCTGGCGTCGCGTGCCTCCAATTCCTCTGGATCAATCAGAGTTGCAGCTGGCAAATCTTCAACCGGCTTTTGTACACTCCCCTTCGGAGCATAAAATGTGCAAGGCTAAATCTGAGGTGTCGACAGTATGTCAACGTCCTCGTCTGTCTCTACGACCGTATCAACCCGCGCCTTTTTCCCTGCGGGCTCGTCGTCGTCAGGCCCCTTTTCCTTAGCGGCAATGCGCTTTTCCTTTTTTGAGGAACTAGCATGCCTCTTCATTGAAACCACCTTCTTCTCAAGATCAACAATGGGGGAAGATTCATGAATTTTCTTTTTCTCTCTTTCGGTGGAAGCCACTTTCGCCACCTCAGTCTTGCGCCGAGCCAAATTTTAATTAATCTTCAGCAGCTTGGAAGATTTTCCGCAAGCGGAGGCACGGTAGTTTTTGCAGCATTTGCTTTCTGCTTGGCCACGACATCTTGGGCTTTAGCACTCTTTGGTGCACCTTCTGTTGTCCCAGCCGCCTTGCTCGATTTACGTTTCCTTGAGGTTTCCGCAGGCTCTAATCCAATGTTGCCCGGTGGCTGCATCTTTTTGCCGGCTGTCGGGGGTATTGGTCGAGGAGAATAGGTGACACCCATCTCGTCAAAGACACGATTGACCCAGCCCTGATGTTTCAAAATCTTCTAGGCGCACTCCCACTCCTTGTGAATATAGTTGCCGATCATCTGGACAACTTTCTTTTCAATATCAGCTACAATCTCCTCGTCAGTTTTGTCTTGAGGGCGTTTCACATTAAATATAGGGCTTCGCACGTCTTGGTCCAGCCCGGGCGGCCATTGCACTTTGAATGCCCACGAGCCCCACCGAGGCTGGCACGACCAAATTTCAGCAGCCACAAATTCTTCGAGGGCGTCTCGCCTAGTGATTACGCGAGTTGCCTGGTAAAACGCGCTCGTACTAGCAGATGTGCGGCTTGGTTTCGTCAGTTCTGGCATTAATTCGACCTCCAAGTCGTTCATGCGGCTCACCAGGTCATATGACGTTACCTCCTCTTGCTTCGAGTTTCGCCCTATCAATGCAGTAGGGGTGTAAAACCAATAGGAGGTCCACCGGTTAGCCAATTTGTTCTTGTATGCTCGGGCTAACTCCACCAGAGCTTGGTTTTTACAAGCGCGCCGCGTCTGAAAAGTGCAGCAGCCATATTAAGCTTCTTTTTCTTCGTCTTCAACTGTTATTATTTTCCTCACCTAGTGAATTTCGAAGTGACGAACAAAAGTTTCCGCGTCATTGTCCCCGGCAAAGGTGCGACAGGCCCACAAAAATTTTAGCACTTGAGGAATGTCGTTAGGTGTCAGCTGATGAATCTGAACATTATAAGCTTCCAAGATGTCTGCAAATTTCTTTGAGACTGGCAGATGAAGCCCCGTAGTGAAAAAACCTCGAACAAAACACTCTCATTTTTCTGGGTTTCGGCGTGGTCTCTTTCCCAAGCAAGCGACAGATCCTAGGCTCGAAACAACCTTCCTGTCGCAGTGCATCCAGATCTGCTTGGGTCATTAAGGACCGTCCAATAAAACAGGTCTTGGATTTGACTAGGTCTCGCAGGTCAGCCTTCACTCGTGCCAAGTTTTCTCCGGACCCTTCCGCGGTTTCCTCAGCGGCTGCATCACCCTCCTCCCCAATCTCGCCCTCCTCCACATCGGCACCACGTTTTCCAACATCTTTGTCATTCAGCATTATTTCGACATAACTCCCATTACCTGAACTTTTACTTTCATCGCTACTAGAGGTGGATGAGGTACTACCACTCTCGCGAGAGCTAGCAGACCAATCCAAGACAGAAATCTTACCAGACTCTGAGCTGGATGTTGAAGTGGAAGACGTCGCGATGGCTTCAGAAGCTCCCGGCGGAGCGGCCTGTTCTTCACGGTTTGATGGCGACCCTTCGTCCTCCATGACCATAGCAGTGTACCTAATGCAAGCCATGTGTCTATGAACACTTGGACACGAGTGCATCATCGCGGAAGCTAAAAAACAAAAACATTTACTCGGAGCAGGGAGAAAACTAACCTCTCAAGTCGACCGAAGCTTCCGCCGGAGCGGCTCGCGGGGAGCGAAGGCAAGGGGGACAATTGAAAAATCTAAATAAGAGAAGAGGGGGTGAAAGTGGCAGCAGTTTCACAGCGACGTCGGCCCCATCTATTTATAGGCAGTGAAACGCAACGGTCAAAATTTTTGAACCCAACGGTGAAAAATCGGGGGTATTTGGGTAATTCAAGCGGGAGTCTCGGGAACCGATGCCGGGGGAGACGTTTTCTTTCGCCTCGATTCTCGATCCCCGAATTTCGCTGGCTCAAGTTTGCATCGAAGTAAGCGCCTCGCTATCTAGGGGCTTCCGTTGGGGGATTCAGAATCAGGCCTTTTGTACGGTGGATTGAGAGATCATTGCAGTTAGTCAGGTTCAATTCGAAAGGCTCACATGCGAAGCCCCGGGAGCCCATAAGTCCGTCTTCATTTTTCCCGATTATATCTTTCGGCTAGGACCTTTCGTCGGCAGCATAATGGCCAAGTTAGCGTAGGGATTCAAAGTGTTAGAGTTTTGGTTAGGCAGTTTGGTTTTCTCTGAGACGAAACCTCGGGGGCGAATCCTGCCTACCCAATTTATTACAACCTGGGTTTCGCCCGGGGGGGGTTCGTCATCCCTAACGGTTAATGCTTTTAAGTTTGGCTGTGATTTGTGTTTCAGGGATGTGCCAGGCGAAAGGGAGCTCTCCAAAAGATTTGAGTCTTCTCCCGACAAGCGCATGTGATGATAGCAAAGAAGGCACCGCGATTTGCGGCATGACGTCACGGGGGCGCTGGTTACGTGAAGACCTAATTGGAGACTTCCCAAAAGTAGCCTAGCATATTCTGTTTTGATTCGTTTTACACGAGGGTATTCTCGGTATGTAAAAATTTTGTTCGCCTCCCCTATAAAAGGAGACGGACCAGCACTTGTAAAGGGTATCACCTGTTGAGAAATCTACTATTGAGAAAGAGCATTTGGTTTTCCCCACAAGCCTACTATCGAAGGACCGATATGGCGAACCAGAGAGGAGGGAGTGAATGGGAACCAATGAAAATTCTTCTCGAAGGAGATGGAAGCTCCAACAAGATGAACACGGCTTCCAACACACGTCTCCGACTCACTACCCAAGTTGGCCAAGACCACGCAGCCACTGGAGTGCAACTGTCCCTAGGAACCAACAACCAACCTGACAGACCCGAGAATGCAGCGGAACACAAGACTCGAGCCTTACTGACCTACACCGGTCAGGGTGGTGAGCACCACCGATCAGATTTGTCCCTGCTGGTGAAACCTGGTGACTTCCACAGAACAGCCCTTACACCGGTCAGGCCGGTGTAGCACACCGGTCAGACCGGTCCAAGTCAAAAAGCCCCAAAACACCAAACAGGCCTACCGAGCTCCAAAACGACCCAAACTCGAAACAGCAGCAACATAGGACAACAACGAACTCACCCAAACATTAACCCGAGCAAAACCCAACAGGGGTCTGCCCCGGTCAGACCGGTGAGAGGCACCGATCAAACCGGTGGGACCTGAACTCGTCGGGTTGAACAACACCCGCGGGTCAACTCCCCTAAATCCAACTCCCGATCTCACAAATCGCTCCACGGATTTGCGCAAGACTTTGGGGATAGTAGGAACACCTCATGGGGAGTACATAGCCAAGTTTATGTCCACCAAAACTTGCCAAATCAAGAGGAATCGAAGAAATCCCGCCAAGAACTCCTCTAAACCTAGAACACCGAAAACCCCAGAATCGAGCCCCTTTACTCACGGATTTGGGAGGGGAATCAAAGGGAAAAAAACTACAAAGGGTTCACACATACATCCCCACCAAATCCCCAAGAGAAAGGTCCCGAAAACACTCCAAGAAGTCCACCAAGAAAGGGCTCCGAAAATCACCACAAAGAACGAACGGGAACAACACAACCAAGCCTTTAGGAACCACGCTGAATCATCTATACATCACAAAGAGGTTCATAGAAGGTCTAGATTGCCGCCTGATCATCCTTCCCTCTCACAAGATCTTACCATGAAGTTCTCAAGCTAGTCCTATAGAAATCCTAGGGAAAATAGGAAGGGAAAATAAGAAAACCAAATGAGCTAGAGTTCCAAGAGATGGCTGCCATCCTCTCACCTTTTGGGTTATATGGAGGCAACCAAAAGTATAAATACCCTTAATAGCTATTTAGGGATACATGCCCCTCTAGGGCAAAATCAGAAATCTTTGTCATCGCTCAATCGGACGGATGCTCGGCCTCCGCAACTTGCTTAGCCTCGACTCAAACCTTGCGACCCCGACGCGTGTCTTCCACTTCAAATTCTCCGGACTACGTCGTCGCACACCGGTCTGACCGGTGCTCCTCACCGGTCTGACCGGTACCCATCGTTCAGACCGATCAAACCCACCAGTCAGACCGGTCTGGAGCTTCTCATCTCCGTCTTTGGTTCTTTGGTATTGGCTTTGTGGATCAACTAAGGAACCCAATGGTTTTCTGGTGAACCACTGGAAACCCCGCGAACTCAGTGTAGCCTCCGCTAATCGCCACTCATGACTCGGCTCCCATGTAATCTCGGCTCGACCTTGGTTTTGTGTCTCAACCAAGAAACCGTCCATGACTTCATCTTGCTGTTCATGCCACCATGCGGCTCACACTTGACTCCGCTGGCCACCGGGTCCCTCGAACGAAGCCTACCTGTCTTCTCCACACCTGGAGGCCTCACCAGCGACGACCTTTCGCGCTTGTTCTTCACCTGCACCAATACCAGTCAAGCCGCAACCTGCACCTGCAATACTTAGCCAAGAATCAGTCCACACAACGTTGTCAATCACTCAGCACACCAGGAAGCGACCATCCACCGGTCCTCGAACCACACATGGTCCTCAATCTCCCCCTTGATGAGTGCATTAACAACACCCACAGATAGTAACACAAGAGAAAAGAAAAAGAAAAGAAACGAATAAAAGGAAACTTCAACAAGCGATCGAAAGCCAAACAAAGGCAAAGAGCAAGATCACATGAAGAAGACAAGTCTCGGACCCCTTAGGCAAGGGCAACAACTCTACACATCCGAGACAAAACTATGCTCAAGCAAAGAGCACAAATCACCAACTGAAGCATGAAAACCTCAAAGAGCTCCCCCTGCACACATTCAAGCTTCCCTTAACCAATGCAACTCCCCCTAAACGAATGCATGTGAACCACCTCATGAAACCGAGCAACTGCGTCAGCTCAGCTCTCACCGGTCAGACCGGTCACCCTCACCGGTCACACCGGTGAACAAGATCGCCCAGCACCTGGGAACTACACCGGTCAGACCGGTGACCCTCACCGGTCAGGCCGATGCCACCTGGGAAACTGCTAGAGCTCAAAAATAGCTCGTAACCACTTGGAAACCATCTAAATGCATGCAGCAAGACATTTCAAGCTCAAACTTCTCCCCCTTGTTGACAATGCATGAATCAAGCCAAAAATGCCAAAAACTCAACCTAGAGCTTCTCAAATAGACAAAATTCAACATAGGATGCTACACATGTCCAAATGAGCAAGTTAGATACTCTATAGCTTCATATTGACATCAACTACATGATCACTTTCAGAACCATTGGACGAAGCTAAGATGGAATTGAGCAATTTTGCGAAAAAAATTCCCTCTTATGAGCAAAGTCCTAAACATGAGCAAAACATATCAAAATGGCAAAGCCACACATACTTCATGCTAGGACGACCATTCTAATCATAAGACCATCACAAACACCGACAAGCACCTCATGTCATGTCAAAGCCACCAAGCCATGTGTCTACTTCTATATTTGAGACTTATCATTGGTAGACATCATGCAACAATTTAGCACCCAAAGCAAATTAAATTTAGCACATATGACATGGGAGCACATTTTCCAAGCAATTTACATTTCATTTTCAGATTCATAATTGGTACATGAAATGTCTTTGCGACAAAAAGGAACTTATGCCCCTCCACAAGATAAAGCAAGAGGGCTAAACATTCATGATGGCAAATGAGCCTTTGGCCCCATATGATCAAAATAAGCTATCCAACAACAAATTAAGCATAACCAAGCCATTAAAACATGTCTAGATCATATAAAGGCATTTATTCACAAGAGAGCATACATGTGACATTTTTCAAAAACATAGCCATCAACCATGGATATCAATCATGATTTTCACGAGCTAAGCCAAACAAACCACATCATACCAAACAAGCTCACAAAGACATAAATAGCATTCCATGGTGAACAATGTATATAGGAGAAGCTTTTCCTAACTAATGCATATGATACAAAAAGCATGCAATCGAAGATACAAGGATGCCTATACATCGTGTTACATATGCCATGCTGAATGCAAGAAATGCACAAAGGAAAGCTATACACATGCTACAAGGGAGCTCCCACACACCAACTCAAGAAATCAAACAAACACCAAGCTCCCCCCACAAACGAGTGAAAGTTGCTTGATCTAGGGGTTTGGTGAAAATATAAGCTAGTTGGTCATGTGTGGGTACATGGATCAAGGTTATCTTCCCTTTCTCTACGTTGTCTCTCAGAAAATGATATCTCACTTCTATGTGCTTAGTTTTGGAATGGAGCACTGGGTTCTTTGCAACGCTTATGGCACTGGTGCTATCACATTGAAGTGGGACATGGGAATACTCCTCACCAAAGTCACTCATGGTGTATGAGATCCAAAAGAGCTGAGAGCAACAACTAGTTGCGGCAACGTACTCTGCCTCGGTAGTGGATTGAGAAACACTCGACTGTTTGCGGGAAGACCAAGACACCAAAGAAGATCCCAAAAACTGGCAAGTCCCAGATGTGGACTTCCTATCCAACCGACACCCGGCATAATCCGCATCTGAAAAACCATGAAGTACCAAAGAAGAAGACGCAGAGTACCAAAGGTCGAAGTCGGGAGTGTGACGCATGTACCTAAAAATTCGCTTCACTGCTTGCTGATGCGAAGTCCTCGGAGAGGCCTGAAAACGAGCGCACAGACATACCAAGAACTGGATGTCTGGCCTCGTCGCCGTCAAGTAGAGGAGTGACCCGATCATGCTTCGGTACTCCTTCTGCTCCACATGTTCTCTTTCCTTATCTGCATCAAGAGCTGTAGTCGTACTCATCGGCGTCACCATAGCCTTGGAGTCCTCCATCTTGAACTTCCTCGCAATGTCCTTGGTGTACTTAGCTTGGTGCACAAATGTTCCTTCCTTTGATTGCTTGATTTGTAGCCTGAGGAAGAACTGCAACTCACTCATCATGCTCATCTCAAATTCCCTGCTCATATCCTCTACAAACCTTGCAACAAGTGAGATAGACGAGCCACCAAAGACAATATCATCCACTTACACCTGCACAATCAGGATATCTCTACCCTGCCTGAGTAAAAACAAGGTCTGATCGACCTTTCCCATCTCAAAACCCCGCTCAAACAGGAACCCCCTCAACCTACCATACCAAGCTCTAGGCGCCTGCTTCAACCCATACAGCGCCTTCCTCATCTTGTACACCCGGCGGGGGCACTTCTCACTCTCAAACCCGCGTGGCTGCCTCACATACACTTCTTCCTTTAACACACCATTGAAGAAGGCACTCTTCACATCCATTTGGTGCAACTTGAACCCTTTAGCCACGGAAAAGGCTAGAAAGATCCTAATTGCCTCCAAACGGGCTACGTGAGCAAAGTTCTCCTCGTAGTCGATACCCTCCTTCTGACTGAAACCCTGAGCAACAAGCCTTGACTTGTTTCTCACCACTTCACCTTTCTCTCCCTCTTTGTTCTTCCACACCCACTTTGTCCCAATCGGCTTACACCCTGGGGGAGGATCAACCAATTCCCAAACCTGATTCCTCTCAAAGTTCTCCAACTCCTCATGCATCGAATTAACCCAATTATGATCAGATAGTGCGTGTCTAATATCTTTGGGCTCAAAGGTGGCAACAAATGCAGCGTTAGCGAAATGAGAATTGTTTTGAACCCACGACTGTGTTAGTACGTTCGTTCAAGTCACTGATGATCCCCGAAGCTGGGTGATCCATTTGTACTCGCTGGGGAGGTTCTCGCCTTGATGCTACCTCTCCGTCAACAGCAGCTTCTCCTTGATCTTGGTTCGTCATCGTATGTGTGGGAGAGGGGCCATCCATCACTGTAGTCGAAGTAGTAGGTACATGCTTAGCCGCGGGCAACACACCGCAATCTTCATCATCTCCATGTTCAAGCTCCTCCTCCTGAATGATCTCCTCGCCAAGTTCATCATCACCTGCACACTCAAAGACAAGCTGACTACGTGGCTATGTCTCATCGAAGGTTACCTCACAAGTCTCCACGATTTGGTTAGTTTAAAGATTGAGCACATGATATGCTCTAGAGTGAGATGCATAACCAAAGAAAATACCATCGACCGACCTAGCCTCAAACTTATCCAACTTCTTCCCTTTCTTCAGAATAAAGCACTTCCAACCGAAGACAAGGAAGTGACTCACCTTGGGTGTGCGACCGTGCATCAACTCATAGCATGTTCTCTTCTTATGCACTCTGAGGTAGATTTTGTTCGACACATAGCACCCTTCTCGGAGTCCTATGCTCATCAAGCATCATCCAAGCCATCTCACACAAGGTTCTGTTTTTCCTTTCCACAACACCATTCTGGGAAGCGTATACGGACGCGAAAGCTGGTGTTCAAGACCCAAGTCATGGCAAAAGGTTTCAAAATGAGAGTTTCTGAATTCTGAGCCATTATCACTACAGATTGCTCATATGGCATCTGCGTGCCTCTCGTTCCTCAACCTCAAGACAAGATCTCGAACAAAACTAAATGTCCCCCTTTCTCCTCAAGAAAGAACACCCAAGCATACCGAGAGTAGTCGTCCACCACAACAAGAACATACCTCTTCCCACCCGTAGGTCGCACACGAGCTGGGCCAACAAGGTCCATATGGACCAGCTCGCATGGACGCTCAGTCATCACATCGGTGAGAGGCGGGTGAGAAGAGGCTACCATGTTGGTATGCCTACAAGGCGCACAAACCAACTCTTTCTCAAGCTTCAACCATGGAAATCCTCGGACCAAATTGAGTTTACTCAAGCGAGACAAAAGGTCAAAGCACAAGTGACCAACTTCCTATGCCACTTCCACAACTCACTCGAAGAACTAGCCAAGAAACAACACTCAACACCAGAAGATTGAGAAAACTCAGCTCGAAACACTTGACCCTCGGGAACGACCATACAGAAAAGGTCCCCTCGAGAGTCCAAAATCTGAGAACCACCAGGCCGAAACAATACCTCAAAGCCCTCATCCAATAGCTGGGACACAGAAAGCAAAAATTGTATTCAAGCGATTGAACAAGAGTAACACGCGTGAGAGTGATCTTGTCAATGACCTTAATCTCACCTTCTGATAGCACATGCCCTCGCCCATTGTCCCCATAGGTGATGTACCTCTTTGTCACCACCCAGACGAGACTTGAGAACCACCCCTTGTCTTTGATCATATGCCTCGAGCAACCGGCGCCAACCAACCAAATATTTTTCAAGTCTCCCACCTGAAATTCAAAAACAAGCACTTGAGCGAACAAACAACTCAGCACTGGGGTGAGTACCAAAAGAGTAAAACAAGTGCCGAGCAATTTGCTCAAAAGTGGGGTTAGCACAATCCAAAACATCTTTCCTACTTAACCTACCTCAACGAACACCACCACGAGGAAACCGGCCCTCTCTAACTGGAGGAGGACCAAAACCACGAAAGGGAAACAGTGGACCGTCCCTCCTCTCCATCTCAAAGCTACGACTACTCCCATTCCCGTATTGAGCATGAGGGAGAGAACTCCTAGCAAACTGACCTCCGCATACTCTCCAGCCAACCCACCAGTACCATGACCTCCAGAATCAAACATAGCACCTGTATGAGCACGAAACCCAAACAGCTGCCTGTCCAGGCCTGCACCAGTCTGACCGGTGCCTCTCACTAGTCTGACCGGTGTAGCCCGGCCAGCAGCACCTCCAACAGCCTTTCGCTCTCCCCAAGTCGGAACTGTCCTCAGACTAGCCTTGGCTCTGGGCATCTGCACACGAGGCTCAAGTACACCATTTGGATGGTTGTACTTGTCCTTGTTAGCCCACTCCTTCGCCATTCTCTCCTTTCGCCTCCTCTTGAAGCAAAACTCAACCTTATGGCCAGCTCTCCCACAATAGGCACAATAGAACCTCACATGCTTAGGCTTAGGGTTGGGTTGGGGCTGCTGACTTGGTTCCTCTCCACTCGGCTTATCAACCGGTTTTTTCTCACTAGGCTTCTCACCCGACTTCTCCTCACTTTCCTTATCACTTTCTTTCGCAAAGAACACTTTCCCCAAAGTGCTCACAAACTTGATAGGCTTTTGGAAATCATTTGTTTGTGGAGGAAACACAGGTGGAGCTGTGTAACACCCTAACAATTCCAACACTAAATTAATATAGGCAACAGGTGTCTAGATTTAATTTTCCTTAAGGACATAATTAAATTATCTAATAAATTGGCTTTTAAAATATTTAAATATCACTTAAATAAAATTAGAAATAATAAGTGATTGTGCATCATGATTCGAATGCATGGTTTCTTGTTTGAGTGAATTTTGAAAGTTTGAAAATGAATTTGAAAAGAATTTTGAAATAAAACCCTTTTGCCTTTTCCCCCTCATCATTTTCCTCTAGCTGGCCCAACTCTCTCCCTCCCTCTTTCCGCAGCCGCAAGCCAACTCGGGCCGTTGGCCTCTCTCGCACGCACAGCAGGCCGGCCCAGCTCCTCTTCTTCCGCCGGCCTAACACCACCCTCCCTCCTTTTCTTTTTCGGCCAGCCGCCAACAGGTGGGGCCCAGAGGTCAGGGTCATCCCCAACCTCTGGCCGCGGGTCAGCCGCCCCCCATCAAGGCCACCGGTCGTTACCAGCCGTCTCCCGCGCGCCCCCTCCTTCAGAACACGATTAAAAGCTGCAGTGAAGCCCCACTTCGTTCCCCCTCATCAATGGGCCGTAACCCCTCCTTAACCTCTCCCCCCTTAATTCCAATCAAGGTCGCGACCATTGATGGCCATGGTCGTCGTGAAGCCGCCTCCCCTCCCTTCCCATGCCTATTTAAGCACCCAGGGCCTCCCTCGGCTTCCCCTTCTCCTACACCTAAGCTTCCACGCCTTCCCGTGCCCTCGCTGCCCTTGCCACCGAGTTGGAGCGCCGTCCGCCGCGCCATTGCCGCCGCCCGAGATCCCTCACCGTCGGTGAAGCTCCTCAACCTCTCTCCTTCACTTTTTCTTCGCGCCCGAGGCTCACACGTGTATCTATTCGAATCCGTAGGGTCCCTTTCGCACCAATCGAGCTCGCCGCCGCCGCCCGTTGAAGCCCGGCCGCCGGCGTCGATCTCCACCGCCACCATCTCCCCCGTCTCTCTCTCTCTCTCTCTTGGTCGTCTAAGCTCCATCGTGTGGTAAAGAAACTCCTCCCCGCCTCCCTTTTGTTTCTGCCGAGCCGAGCACCCCGCCGCCGCTCGCCAGTCGGCAACCGTCCGCCCCCATAGACGCCGTGCCGTGGCTGCTTCCTATCTTTCCGGTGCAAGTGCATGTTTAGGTTCGCCAAGTCCCCAGCTTCGCGTAGATGCTTTCCGCGCACGATTTAGAAGCCGGGAACCTCTTTTCGGCCAACTCCGGCGGGCGCGCGCGCGCGCGTCGCCGCCGTCCAGCCACTTGCAGGCGAGGCTGGCCGTTGGATCGGCAGCCAGCGGCCTAGATTAGATTGACCCGCGGGTCAATCCCACCTTACCGGTCAACCCGGGGTCATTTTCTTTAAGAGACCCCCGGTTCTTATAAATTCGCAGGCCGGTCCTTCCACCTCATTAAACCGTTTCATTTCAGTCCTAAATTTTATATTCTGTTCTATTAGAATTTCATACCCGAGGTCCTGAGCATCCTTTATATGATTTAGACCTTCTATTTTTAAGCATATTTACATTTTAGCCCCTGTTTTCTTGTTGTTAGGCCCCTGGAAAGTTCAATTCTTCGCAGATTAGTCCCTGTACCTTGTTTTTAGCATATCTTTACCGTTATAGCTCTGTTTTTAGCATTCCAGCTGTATATGCATTCGCCTCAGCGAGCCCGTCACTTTGGTAACGTGTTTTTAGTCTTTAGGCTTGATTGGTGATCTATTTTATTTATTGTATGCTTTATGTGTGAAATCGTAGATATCATGCCTTTTTCAACTGAGCCACCTCTCGGAGTCGATCAGGAGCAGTTGTTTGAGGAAGAGGAAGATTTTGCTGTAGTTGAAGAAGGCAAGTGGTCTTCTCCCCCTGCATGTTCTATTTTTTGTTTTATATAACTGCATTACAATTAAGTTTACTTTTATGATGTTGTTGCATTAACCTTGACGGGAATACCTTTTTAAGGACTTACCTAGACCTTTTTACCTTGATTCTTGACCTAGCCCGTTTAAATAAATGTTTTGGGTAGAAATTGCTAGTTGCCCAACATGGGTTGGATAAAATAATCTTTTAAAAAGGAAATGCTCTATGTTTAATGCAAGAACACTTGAATTAATCGGAACATGGAGAACCACTGAGGAAACATGCAGAACCACAGTGTCACATGGCTCTGACCTTAGCCGAGTAATTAGGTGTGTGATCGTACTAGTGGCCCTTTTCCGAAAGGAGCAGAGGGGGATCCGGGTTGCAGGGGTATAGCCCAGTCCTTCTGGGGTAGCAGCCTTTGCTAAGGTGCTGACCATTAGGGAGGGTTATGGTCCACCCTGATCTGTAACTATGCGGGTCGTTAGTCTTTTGCATGCCTTTGTAAAGGCTTCGTAGCGTCCCTACGCAATCACACCTCAGAAGTGTAGTATGGTGCTTGGCCAGCATCGCATGGTTGGGTTCAAAGTTCTTCTTAGGTTTTACGCGAACTGTGGGTACAGTGTGCAAACCTCTACAGAGTGTAAAACTGATCGATCAGCCGTGCTCACGGTCATGAGCGGCTTGGACCCTCACATGATTAATAAACTTAAAGATGAGATAAATCGTGGTTTGGTGAAGCTCGATGAGCTTGGAGTTGTTTTGTACTAAAGTTTTTCTTAAGTGGGTTGGTATAAACTTACACTTATTAATTAGGCGTTCTTTAATTAAAACGTGATGAACATTAAAATGCTAACCGCTGCAAAACCATAGCCTACCTTGATAGCCTTCCATTTTCCCCACTTGCTGAGCTCCAACCATAAGTGTGCTCAACCTTGCTTATTGCTGTTCAGAAGAGAAATTTGGAGGAGAATTCTACGATGACTACGATGAGTTATGAGGCTTGCTGACCCCTAGTCAAGTGCCTGTAGGAGCGGAGACGAGGACCCAACAAGTAGTTATCGTTTCCCGTTGTTAGAGACCTTCGAGTCTCCCGCATGAGTGTAATAAGTGGTTAAACTCTGAAATACGTTTAAATACTGTTAATGATATTTCACTCATTTCGTCTATCATATGTGTGTGAACTGATCCTGGCGCACATATGAGACACACTTGGTTTCTCTTCGGAAAACAAGTGTGACAGAGTGGTATCAGAGCAGTGTTGACTATAGGAACGCAGCCTTAGTTAGAAATGGACAAAAATTAAGGATTCATGTTCTAGATCATAACATCATCTTTCAAAACAACTTTATTTCCACATAATAATCTAATTTGTTCTTGTTATCTTTGTTGTAAACTGCATCATTTGATTTCTTCTATACTGAGTTCATTTTCTCTTAACAGATGGCCAGAACTCGTCAGACTGCCCGCAAGAGCACCGGTGGGCATCTCTCTTTGGGACAGTTGGCTCCTTGTTACCCAGCAGCTCAGGTAGAGGCACAGCTTGAGGAAATACAGCACGAAGTCGGAGATTATCTGGTACAGTTGCAGCCGGAGATGGTGGAACAGGGAAACCAGGAGGTGCAGCTTCAGCAGGATATTGAGGAAGATCCAGTGGAGGTTGTTTTCGAGGATGATGAGTCGGAAGAACAGCCACAGCTGTATGATGGGGTTCTTCTGGAGGTGGATCCATACGGAGATATAGTGATTCCACCTGTGGTTGACGCAGCGCCAGAACCAGGTGCTGTTGAAGAAGAAGAGCCTGTACATGATGCTATAGGCAATGATCCGGATGATTCAGGAGATGATTCCAGTAGCAGCGAAGACAATTCCAGTGAGGAAGAAGATGAGAATGAGTATGAACATGAAGATAACGAAGATGTTGATATAAAGGGATTGGAGGATGACAACAGCGTCGTAGCAAACAACAGGAACAATAATGATAATCAGGATGGTGGCAATGACAATAACAATGAGAATGGAGATGGGCAGGGTGATGAGCATAGGTACCGCAGGGCTGAGTACCATGAGCACAGCTATGTTGGCCCGGACGGTTTGTTTTGTGAGTTGTTGGAAGAACTACTGCAGGACATAGAGCATTTAGTGAGGCCTTTGTACATCACCAGGCATTATGTGGAGCCTTGAATGAGGGATTATTACTCTACAGAGGTTCACATCAGAGTTACCACAGGGCAAGCAGGTAGATGGAGGACTCGTACGATCCATCCCAGCATAGCACACTTTGCTTTAGAGGCTGCTGCCGTCAACGATGCTGCTAGAAGGGCACTGTGGTCTGTTAGTAACACTTTCCGTGATCGTATCGAAGGCACAGACTTCCGGTTTGTTCCCAGCAGAGCTAGTGGCACTGAAAACACTGTGGTACCCATGGGTGACTTCTGAGACAGCCGTGTGGACATACTTGCTAGGGTGACTGCAGCCCTTAACACAGATCTGGAGGGTGCAACAGCGGAGTTAGACATGACTCATCGGGAACTCCAGAATGCACAAGCAAGGATAGCTCAGCTAGAAGCCCAGCTTGCAGGACAACAACCGCCCAAGGAAGCAGAAGCATCTTGTCCTTCTCGTTCACCACCACGCAAGAGACTTCGTTACGGCACTCCAGCAGCGACTACTCGTCTTCAGTGGGATAGTAATCTAGGATATCCACCCTTTACATGTTTTCGATAGACGTTCCTGCGAGGACGAACGAATGTAATAAGTTGTTGCTTGAACCTTGTTTGATTTGGATCTTTGTGTGAGTGTGTTGTATTGTGGAGTGATGGCCACAAATGCAACAAGAAAAATTTTGTTAAAGTTAATGGTTAGTTGGGGGTTCAATTCCAAGTTGTCTTTCATCTTACCTATCGTACCAACTCAAGATACAGAATTCCGATTGACCTAAATCCAATTGGGCTGGTTCACAAATTTTGTGGTTCAATCGCTTTCAAAAATTCAGCACTATAGGGTTAATATACAGAGAGTTATGAACAGAACTATGGGGCTAACAGAATCTGTAGAATCATGCCAACACAGCTGCGGTGTACGAATTTATCTCAAGTTGTAGATCTCCAAATGAGATGATTCTAGTGGGGTTATTTTCATAATTTTGTTTTACACAGCCTGGTAAAATTTCATAATTTTTGGGAAAGGGCATTATGAGTTACAACTGTTTTACCGAGATCAACCGAATCTGCCACAGAAATAGAATCATGCTGATCTCTTTATTCAAACTTACTTCTATATACAACAGTTCAATACTCTTATCTGAAATGCCTTTCTCTAACAATCAGATGGTAAACACTAGGTCAGGTGGAGGACAGGATATTGCTAATCAACAGAACCCAGTGCCACCTCCCCCACCCAATCCCGCAATGGATCCTGCTACTCAGCAATTCTTCGCTGCCCAGATGCAGCTTATTCAAAACCTCACTGCCACAGTGCAAAACATACAAGCCAAGCAAAATCAGCCACAACCACCACCACCACCACATGCCCCAAGAGACAAGCACAAGGAGTTCATGAGCCACCACCCACCTACCTACTCCAACTCAACCGATACTCTGGATGCTGATGATTGGTTGAAAACTGTAACCAAAAAGCTGGAAAGAGCTCAGTGCACTGATAGTGAAATGGTCCTATATGCTTCTCGGCGCTTGGAAGGGCTAGCCTCAGATTGGTGGGATGCTTATTCCACCACACACCCTGCACCCAACACCATTACCTGGCAACAGTTCAGGGATGCTTTCTGTGCACATCACATTCCTGATGGGGTACTGAAGTTGAAGCAGAGGGAGTTCCTTTCTTTGAAACAGGGCAATATGTCTATGAACGAATATCTAGACAAATTTACTCAGTTGTCCCGCTACGCCTCTGACAAGATCAACACTTACCCGAAGAGACAGGAACGATTTCTAGATGGACTGATTGGGCCACTGAACTATCAGCTTCAGAGCCATACCTTCCTAGACTTCGCTACCTTGTTGAACAAGGAAATTGGCTTGGGGACCAAGCGCAAAGAGCTCGGCGAGAAAAAGAGTAAGTTCCAATCCCAAGGACAGTCCAGCAGTAGTAGTCGCCCACGTTACAGCTTTCCACAGAACCCACAGTTCCGCTCTGGAGGACAGAGTGGAAAGTATCCTCAAAACATGCAGCTGCAGCGCTCATTCCAGCAGCCCCAACGCTTCAACCCACAAACTCCCCGCACTCCAAACTTCTAGCAAAACTGACCAGCTCATACTTCCGGTGCACCAGTGAGAAACACCACTCCGGTGCAGCCTAATGGATGTTTCAAGTGCGGCGAGTTGGGACATTATGCCAATAACTATCCTAAACGCGGGATGCAGACTCCCAGAGGAGCAATGTTCAGAAGGTTAGACAGTCATCGACTCTAGTGCGCCCTGGAAATTCAAACACTCGAGGCAGTAAGGCACAATAGAACTATGTGCGCAGCAAGGTGAACAACATGACTGTGGAGCAGGCATAGAACACTTCTGGGGTTGTGCTTGGTACGTTTCCTATCAACTTTGTACCTGCCACAGTACTGTTTGATTCGGGAGCTATGCATTCATTTATAACTGATCAATTCGTAGCAAAGCATAATATGCCTGTGAGTCCAATGAAGAAACCATTACTTGTTAGTTCACCGGGCGGTGATATGAAAGCCAGTCATTTGTGCCCACAAGTAAATCTTAAAATCATGGGGGTGGACTTTCCATCAAATTCAACGCCTCTGAATTGCAACGCTGAAAAATTGGTTGGTATAGATTGTTTTTTTGCTACCATTCTTAAAAAATGTAGCGATACGTGTTGTTAATACAACAGTTTTGAAGGTGTTGCAAAGCTTTATTGCATTTGGGTGACGATATTGCAATGGTGTCAAATGGTTGCACTAGAATTGATTTTGGTTGCAATTGCATGGTAGTACGGCAACCACATTTGTGTTAATTGCATTTAGTTGTGACTATTGCTTCTCTTGTGTGGTGTTGCATAAATTATCAGAAGCGTTGCAAATTACTGAATCTTAATGCAACAAGAACTCTTGGAGGCGAAGCAAAAGGGAGGTTGAATTGCAACATATATTTACAGTTGCAATATACTTAGATGTTGTTGCAATTGAAAAACTTTATTGCAACAAGATGTTTATCTCCGAAGCAAAAATTGTGATCTAGTGCAACATTTAGGTGTTGTTGCAATGTGTACTTTGAGTTTTGCAACAAGTAAGAGTCTAGTCTAAGTTGGATTGGGCCTTATCACGGGCCTACACGTCAGGAGGGGGGCGATCAACCTCGATCTCTCGACTCCCACACGGTGCGCAGGGGGGACGACACGACATCTAGACTCCTCGATGCGGTTTGCTGCGCACGGCCGGGTCAGGGCGACGTACTACTGCCGCTGCTCGACTCTCGACTCCTTGGATGACAGCTCCTGCGCACGGGGCCGGGGTGAGGGCGACAGTCTCCACTGCTGGGCATCTGGACTCCTCCGACAGGTTGCTGCGTAGGGGGTGATTTCTGCCCTAATCCCTGGCTGTGGCATGCCCTGCATCGTCCACGTCGATCGATCGGTCAGACAAGCCGTCCTCGAGTCGCGTCGAAAGGTACGAGCAAGATCATCATGGGTTGCACATATATTTGAATTATATGTATGTAAATACGCAAGCTGAAATTGGTGATCATTCATCTTTATTACACAGATGTTAGGCGATGATAGGAGTTGGATGCGCTTGCTGAAATTGTGTGGTCCGTCTGAGTGGAGGAAGAAATTCTCGGAGTTTATGGACAAGACATTCAGTGGCACTTTCAGTGGTGGAACTGCAGCATGTCCTTGCCCTAGATGTCTTTGCAATGCACATAAAACACGGGCTATGCTTCAGAGTCATGTCCTTTTAGAGGGTTCGCTGAAGCTTTTATCAAGGAAGGGGAGGGTTCAGCTGATGTGGTATTTCACAATGATGATGCTGGACCTAGTGATCTACAAGTACACAATGACGACAACCCAGTAGCAGAAGATGTACAAGTACAGAATGATGATGAAGATGCGCCACATGATTGTGGAGTAGACAATGAAGAAGGTGATGCACCGAGTGAAGATGATGGGTCCAGTCATTTGATTAAATCCCTAATCAGAGGAGAGATCAGTGATGAAGATGGGACAAGGAACGACCAAGCCAAGGTATTCTTCAAGTTACTACAGGAGGCTAAAAGGAATTATATCCAGGTTGCGAAGATGGTACGAAAATATCTTTTATTGTGGAACTTTTCTAGCTTAAGTGCATGTATGGGATAAGTAACAAAGCATTGGAGGGGGTACTGTTTCTGATATCAAAGTTTCTCCCTAAAGGTCATTGTGTCCCAGACATAATGGAGAAAGTGCAAAGGGTGGTTCGTGATCTGGGCTTGGACTATATCAAGATAGATGCACGCGAGAATCATTGTGTGTTATTTTGGAAGGAATACGAGAAGCTAGATATATGCCCCAAATGTAAAGCATCTAGGTGGAAAACAAAAGATGATAAGGATAAGAACAGTGGTGGTGACCATTTGGACGATGGTGAGGATAAGAACCGTCGTCGCGTCCCTAACAAAATCTTTCGGTACTTCCCTCTCACACCTCGGCTGCGCAGATTGTACATGTCAGAGAGGACATCCATAGAAATGCGTTGGCATGACGACGGAAGAATAAAAGATGGGAACCTACGTCATCCTGCTTGCTCCATGGCATGGAAGCATGTGGACAATACTTTTCCATTATTTGAAGAAATACGCAATGTTCGGCTGGGTCTTGCTTCTGATGGTTTCAACCCATTTGGTATGCAAAATGTTACTTACAGTTGTTGGCCTATTATCCTAATACCTTATAATTTGCCACCTTGGTTGTATGAGAAACAATCTTATTGGATCATGTCGATGTTAATACCTGGCAAGAAAAGTCCTAGAATGAATATTGATGTTTACCTGAGGCCCCTCATTGAAGAGTTGAAGGAGTTGTGGAATACTGGGGTTGATTGTAGGGATGTCAAGGAGAAGGAAAACTTTACACTACGTGCAATGCTGCTTTGGACAATCAATGACTTCCCTGCATATGCGATGCTTTCTGGTTGGAGCACAAAAGGAAAATTTGCATGTCCTTACTGTCACAAGGATACAGATTATTTATGGTTGAAACATGGGAAGAAGTACTGCTACATGGGACATCGTCGGTTTTTGCCCTTAGACCATCCATGGAGAATGAACAAGATGAGTTTCAATAATGAGAAGGAAACCAGGGAGGCTCCAGTTCCGCTGTCTGGTCAAGCTGTATTAGACCAATATGCAACTTTTGATCAAGTGAAATTTGGAAAGGACATATCAAAAAAGAGGAAGCGTGATGAAGATGCAAGATGGCACAATTGGAGGAAGAAGAGTATTTTTTTAGCTCCTCTACTGGTCTTCTTTGCTCATAAGGCATAATTTGGACTTGATACATATTGAGAAAAACATATGCGAGAGCATATTAGGGACTGTGCTTGAAATTGAAGGGAAATGTAAGGACAGCGAGAATGCACGCCTTGACATGGAACATCTTGGGATAAGGCAAGATCAACATCCTGTGATTGAAGATGATGAGTACACCTTGCCAGCGGCGTTGTACTCTCTAGACAAGGATGACAAGAGGATTTTATGCCAATTTCTTCAAGTCGTGAAGATGCCTGATGGGTTCTGCTCCAATTTGAAGAGATGTGTTGATGATAAAACATGTAAGGTGTCTGGACTCAAAACTCATGACTACCATATTATTCTACAAAAACTACTGCCCTTGGTCATTAGAAGGATTTTGCCAGAAGATGTTGCCAGGCCATTGATTGAGCTCAGTAGGTTCTTCAGTGCACTTTGTTCAAATGAGTTAGTGCCATCAGATCTTGACAAACTAAGCAGTTCAATTAAAGAGACTATTTGTCGGCTTGACATGGTTTTTCCGCCTGCATTTTTTGACATAATGATTCATTGGCCAGTCCACCTAGCTGAAGAGGCTAAAGTAGGAGGGCCCGTGTGTTACAGAAGGATATATCCAGTAGAGAGGTATCTACGTACTGTTAAAGGATATGTCCGGAACAAGGCGCAGCCAGAAGAATCAATAGCCGAGGCATACATAGCTGAAGAGTGTCTTACATTTTGCTCTCGATTCTTCGACGTTGTCACCAAGCTGAGTCGAGCTGATCATCATGAAAATATAGTTGTGAAGGAGCCTCCAAATGGGCTAAGCTTATTTAGTGAAATTGATTACAAGAGGAGAGGAAATAAGATTAAGAATTTGGAGAATCATGAGCTTCATAATATGAGGCACTACATAATTACTAATTGCGATGAAGCCAACAAATGGGTAGAGTAAGTCGCAATTTTTGCCACTAAATTTGTCTATTATGTCCTTTTTTTGTGGTGTCAACTACTAATTTGGTGCACTATGATGTAGGGAGCATAAGGCAGAACTAAAAAGGGTTAGTCAAGTTAACCTTAAAAACGACACAAGGACCACTTCGTAAGATAGTTTGAAATCGAGGTATGGATCAATAATATTTTATTTTTTTAATACTCCACTTTATGGTCAGACCGATGTAGTAATTAGCCACTAGATGTCTAAGTTTATTTAACAATTGCTGATAGCAAAACTCTACGAGAAAGGGGAAGTATGTAAACTGATGCATGGCCTTTCTCAAGGACCTGACCCTCGAGCTCGTGTGTTGAATAGAGTGCACATCAATAACTGGCTATTTCGGACAGCTGCGACAGTCAAAAGCCTCGTCACACAAAATTCTGGTGTGCTTGTGAAGTCTGAGAATAGCGACATGATCTGGTATGGAGTCATTAGAAATATAATCTCATTGGAATTCCCAGAAGAAAAAGAAGTTATATTGTTTGAGTGCGATTGGTATGATGTGCCGACTACCAGTACCAACAGAAGCAAAGGGTACTCTAGGGATAAATTTGGTATTATCGACATTGCTACTTCCATGTTTAGATATTCAGATGATCCTTACATTGTTGCTTCAAACGCTGAACCGGTGTTTTATGCCCCAATCGTGGACAAGCCGGGATGGTCTAGTGTTGTTTTGGTCAGACCAAGAAATTTGTTTTCCATGCCAGAATCTGGAAATGACGCGGATACACTTGATGTGGGAATTCAAGAATGGATTGAATCAAGCCGAGGTCAGGAATTATCAAGCTTGTCAAGACAGGATAGGGCTGGCACAACTGGTTCAGCCGCCATTATTAATCAAGTGCGTAGCGAAGCAATTCCAGAACCTGCTGATGACAACATTGGTCATGATGAATGTAACGACGAGGACACCTACATTGACGATGGGGTTATTGCACCAGCCACGGAAGAAAATGCAGAAGATGATTTCTTTGTTTGAAGACAATTTTTTTCGTACACATGTCGAACTTTATTATTTTCTTCGTACACATGTCGAACTTTATTAATTTTTATTTTCAACTGATCAAAAGGTGTTGTTGCATTAAATTATTTTCAACTGATCACATTAAGGAGCAGTGATTATAACTCTCAGATGACAATATCGTGGCCACTAGAATATTGCAAAAGTGGATTTGCATCTCAGATAACATCAAGTAGTACTTAGCAGGTACTTAAAACCATAAAGTAGTACATAACACCAGCAAAAGTACTTAATACCAGATCCCATCCATGACCACTTTAACATCGAGTACTTAACACACCAAGGCACAAGTCATACTTAGAGGACACATATTTATATATATTAACATAACTTAGAGCAGCCTAAGAGGTGGATTGCTTCAGTTCACAAAGGTGGACTACGCCTTGTCGTCCAGTTCCTTCTGAACGTCTTCAACCAGGGTCTTCATCCTCGCATCGACAAACTTGTTGAACTTGTAGTTCATTCTCTGAACATACGTGTTCAACTTGGAGTTCATTCCCTCCTCGTAGTCTTTGAGATCTGTCTGTGCAATCTCAATGTGGAACCAAACAAGTTCAGGTACACCAGTTAGAGGACCACTGGAATCAGAAGTAGTGTCATTACTTGATGTCTCATACACTTTTTGCAAGCATGAAATTAACATAAGTCAGTTAGAATACAAGTATTGTGCAATTAATATAGAAAATAGCATCCAGGAACATAAGTCAGTTTGACATATATCTGACACTTTTAGTTAAATAGTTGTTGTTGTTAAGTAACAATCATAGAAAAGAGCATTCAACCTTCAAACCTATCTAGTACTCCCATAGGTTTGACATAAAAAAACAGGAACATGCATTTCGTTGAACATCTGCCAAAAATAATAAATCTGGCAAAAGAAATTAACTGAATCATTTTTTTGTAGCAAAAGAGCATAATCAAGTTGTCAGATCTGTCTAAAGCGTAATGAATGTTGGCAAAAGAGGTGAACCCATTATCATTACTCATTAACAACCTTGTTATATAATTTGAGCTGATAATGAACATCATGAGCTATTAATAAGTTGAGTTATGATTTTCCTATCTAATTGTCTAACAGATATACAAATTTGGTTCAAACAAAGTGAATAAGTTATTATTAGTTAATGGTTTCCATATTTTACTGATAGTGTACTAGATTCTTGAACTAGCCAATAAGCCAATAAGCTAATGATCCTATAAATTCTAGTAGAACTAGCTTCACTTAAACTAGAAATGTACAAACAAACCTCACAAAATTAAGCCAGTTCCTAACAAGCAAATGCATTACATTGAAAAATCTAATGACAACATAATACAACTTCCATGACCTTTTTCCCATTTTTACCTCAGGAGCCAAATAATCTAATGACTACATAAATTGACCTAATACTAGTACTAACTCAACTCAACATTTAACTGCACTCAACATTTAACTGCAGATTTAACTAGATAGACAACTATCAGATAGACATATAACACCTAATATGAACACAAACATACAACCAAACCCTAAGTCCATTGATAGGCATGAGCACTCACCTTGTTCCTGGCATGAGTCGAGGAAGAACCTCTACCCCGCTTGCCGTGGGGGATCGCCGTCTGCTTCTTGGCCGCGGCGGAGACAGGCGCTCTACACTTCCCCTTCTTGTCGGCGGCGACCCCTACTTGAGTTCTCCTAGCCGCGGATGCCCCATCGCCGGTACTCCTTGGCAGCATCAGATCCTCCTCCGAGGGTTTGATGTCCTCCTCCACGTCGAGATAGTACTCGACGGCGGTGGCAGGTGCACCACGGCCGGCCCGCGCAAACCGACCCTTGATCCGAAGGCCCCGACTCCGCGCTGCTCGGCTGCGCCCGGCCGATCCTCGGGGGGAGTAGGCGGCGGCGCCGCGCCGCCAGTCATCGCCGCTGGGGAAGGAGGGAGATGCTGAGATGGGGGGAGATGGAGAGAAGGCGAAGGGGGCGAGATTGATCAGGAAGACGGAAAGGCCGAGATTGGGGGACGACGGAGGGGCCGAGACGGGGCCGAGTTCGGGTGTTTTATAACCTGTAGTCTACCGTTCTATCAAATAAAATTAAAAGAAGAGACACATCAAACTCACATACATAGCACAGTGGTAGAGGAGGTTTTATATGAACTTGAGGTCCCTGGTTCGATTCCTGAAGGGGACGTTTTTTGTTGTTCCTAATTTTTTTGTTACAAATTTTTTATTTTGAATTTTTAAAATATGTTTTATATGTAACTGCTATTATTTTTAGAATTGACAACATCGACTCCATAAATATCCCATTAAAGTTAGGATTGAAT